>VZTZ01042530.1:134706-651594 GCA_013400955.1 Drymodes brunneopygia
GTGCGGGGGCGCCGTGTGCCGGCCGCCCGCGCGCGCACACAATGGCCGCGGTCCGGCCGGGACCCGCAGCCGCACCGGCACCGCACTGAGCCGCCCCCCTGCTGCCCCCCGGCGTGCCCGCTGCTGAGCTGCCTTGTGCCGCTTGCAGCTTTTTATATACAATGTATCTGGTGCGTGGCAGTAACCGGGCTGGCCAGGGTCACATCACGAATTTGACTTACGTGGATTTTTGGTTTGTTCTTTTTCAGAATTTCCTAACGTGTGCTTTTCTTCTCGGGTTAGATGCGTGTTAAAACAAAGTGTTACTCGCAGTGATGTAGCTCGGGCTAGCAGAGAAGGTTTTGGATATTTTTTTTTTCTCTAACATGTTGTGAGCTACAGCAGTTGGGAAAACAGCAATTAAGGTGTCTGAATTGTGTCTGTTAGCAACTTGTTGCTAGTATTGTTTTCATTGCAGGTACACTTGTATAATTTAGTCTCTGAATTTTTGAAAACTATTTAAGAGGATGACTGAGCCCTGTTTGTGATACTCATCAAAGAGCGATTTCCTTTGCTGTCTGCTTATAGTAGTTCTGAACTCCAGTACTTCTGGAACATAGATGTGTTGAGAACTTTTGAACTTACACAGAAGGGGAAAGAACAGTTTCCATCTGTAATGCCTCCGATAACGAGGGTTGCCATATACATTATTGTAATTCTCTAACAAATGTTACAATGCGAAGTATAGGTATTTATTGTAGTTAGAATGGGCTTACTTACAGCATTGCTTTTTTTCTGTAGCAAGACTTGCATTTGCACAGGCATTGTCTTATGTATAGTGTGGAAGAATTGATAGCAATTAACATATGGAAAACATAAGGATACCAGTACTTTTGAACTTTCTTGAAACCAAATATGAAGAAACTCAACTGTGAATTTCAAAGTTCATGATATACTATTTTTATTGACTTATTTATTTGTAAAGCTGTGAGGCCGTTTTATCCATTTCAAACTATGGTAGGAGTTGCTTGGTAAAACTTATAAATAATCTTTCTCTTATCCTATGACTTACAAAGTCTTGGAGGTACAGTCTTAGTGTAGCATGGATTTGAGTTTCTTCTATATAGTCAGAATATAAAAGGATGTGAACGAGGAAAAAACATTTTAAAGGTTGAAGTAAGAAAAGTTGGTAAGGAATAAGTTCATTCAGACCCTTTTCAAGAAACTTTGTTTATTTGTGAAATGCAGGTAAACACCAATTTTGTCAGCATAGGCATGTAATGACACAAGATGTACTTCCTCAAAACTTGGACTTGATGCAGGATACTTGTATTTGGAGAGGTGGTGCTGACTATGTCCTTTCTCTTTTCCCAGTCTTCTGTTCATAACAAAGTTTCCTTAGGCTTCGGAATAAGCATTTCTAAGCACTTCCCCACCTTGTCCCTACCTAGATGTTGGGGTGTGTGTGTGTGTGTTAAATTGGTTACTTTGTTCTTGATGCTTCTCTCCATCCTCTATTTGTTCTTGGCTCAGTTGTCAAAGCTGTGTGAACTTTGTATTACTTGACATTTTAGGCATGTGGAAACTGGCACAGAAGTGTATTTGCAGCGTGACAGTTACGATTTGTACAAAAGAAGAATTTTACACCGTGTCCTGTTTCATTAAACAAAAACTTATTTGTCTCAAACCAAAGGATCCTTAGCTTTTGAGACAGAGAATGATGATGAGCTAACATTGTTTCTTTTTTTTTAATTTAAATTTTTTCCAGCTTTAAGATGCTGACTCGTCCTTCTCAAGATGGCACATTTTGTCGTGTTTTGATACTGTTTCTCAGACATGAATGCCCTGAGCTTTCACTAAACTTTGTAGAAAGGTCTGAAGGGAAAAAAGGCTAAGAAATAAAATTACCAGTAAATGTAGTGTTAGTCTGACTTTTACTCTGGGAGGGAATAAGGGCTCTGTGTAATGGGGATGGAATTTAATCCCAAGCTTCTCTTTTACTGTATGCAAAATCAGGCATTTTATTATATCTATATTTTTAATAAATCATTCCTTTAATATATATATGTATATGTTTTCAAGGGATGATGTTTCTGATTTCATCCTCATTTGGAAAACATTTATTGAAGAATTTTTATTAGGGTTAACTTTTTGTTACTGGCATTCACAGCCCTAGATGTTTTATTTCTGTTAGTTAATTTGTGCAAATAATGCTAAATCTGGTGCAATTTTTGTTTCATAAGTTGCTTTCATTTTTCTGTTTGACCAGTGAAAGTAAATGTTTCATTTTCTTAAATAAGCTAATACCATGCTGTGCATGCTTGTAAAGTACAGGAAAATACATGACTTCAGAAATACCATTATACTTATATTACATTTTTAAATGATTTTTCTTGAATTTCAGTATTTCTATATTATATTTTTCTACAGTCACCATTTGTGGTATAAATCACTTGAATATGGCTTTGATAGTGTAGGCTCTTATTTCAGAGTTCTAATCTCATTCTAATGTTGCCAGTATTACCATTTTTTTCTAGTTGTGTTATAACCTAAGAATTTACAAGAATTGAGTTCCTGGTGGGCCACTTTCAACATAGGTCTACTAAGGATGATGGGACTCTTCAGTAACAGATCTCAGGATGTTTTGTGTTCTCCTGCCTTTGTTGTGAAAACTTGAGAATTGTAAGACAGCTATTTTTCTCTCTTTTTGAAAGATTGATGATTTCTCACTATGGGGGACAGGAACTGAGGGATTTTAAGAGTTAACAGCTCATTTTGGCAGAGCAGAGCAGCCGTGTGAGTTGTTTATAGATTGTGGATAAGATGTTTAAAGGTAGTGTTGCATTTTTAAGCTTTAAAACAACTTTTTTAGGGCCTTTGTTATATGAGCAAGCTTTGGCACATCATTTGACTCCAGGGTAATTGTTTTTTTTCATGTTGCAGTTTCCCTATGGGTGTAGCTGCTGTAGTTGTATGCTGTGTATGAAAGCTGTGCATATCTGCTGCATCCTTTGTGTAGGCACGAGTACTCATCCGAATGTGTGGTTAGTTGGATGAGGCAGCTGAACTGTCTGAAAAATGAACAGTAATTTTAAGATGGCTCAGCTCTTTTGGTGTTCTACACCGTGGGTTTTGCCACCACCACGAGTGAGAGGGTTGTGGGGGGATTGGAGAATGTGTTGCAGTTTCTTCTTTTGGGAGCAAAGTAGACTTCAGCTGAATGAAACCAACGGTTGGAGATTCACTTTGACAATTTAGAGCTACCGTAAGGAGCATTTTTGTTGTTTTTTCTTTTAAAGGTCTTCTATGCTACAAGCATCATAGTGTAGATGATCAGAACTATTGTGTAAATTTGCCTATCCAGAATATTAATGTAATTGTCATTTTCTCTGTTGAATTAGAATTTTATTCGTGGTGGTGGTTGAGGATGGAGAAGGCAGGGACTTCATACCAAATAGGATGGCCCAGTATGTTTAATAGGCAGTATGTCTTGGTCTCAGGAACTGTTGATGATTTTTTTGCTGACATTTGTGCCTGTCTCTTCTCCAGTCTATAATTATTAAACGTGATTTAAAAAATTACAAACCACTTTTTTTCCGGGTATTCCACCATTCTTTTTTTGTGTTGCAAACCCACATGAAGTTACAATGAGTATGTGTGGGACAGGAACACTAAGTACATTGATACTGTGTTTCTTTGTTCATGTAGTAGTTAAGTCTTCCAGGGAGAATTGTGGTTACTATTTAGAAATTCTGTTTCTTAATAAGCAACCAGATAAAAAGTGGTTTGTTTCTTCAGGATAGCTTGTTCTGCAAAAGAAATAGAAAGGAAAATTAAAACTTGAGTTAAATCAGAGAGCTGCATTATCACCTAGTTTTTATTAACAGTGTTTTGGGGACAGTCTATACAATATTTGGGAAGGTTTTTTGAAAGACTTTGCACTGTACCTAAGAAAACCTAAATATTCTGATTGTTATCCCTAGCCAGATTTTTGGTCTCATTAGCAGTGCTTCTTTTGGGCATATATCAACTTAAATGATCTCCTCTGAGTTCTAGAAGACAAATGCTTCTGCTCTACAGACTATTCCCATAGCTGAGAACTTAAGTGATGTTAAAACTTCTCTGTTCAAACTATTATATTTTGATATGGCGAAACACTTGTTTGTTGTGGGAAGCACCACACATTTGTTTGTTTCACAGATAATCGAGAGGATTGGCCAAGTCAACTATTTTGTGCTAGTTCTTTCAAACTGGGACTAAGAAACACTGGTGAGAGATGGGATGAAGGAGAATATCAAGTTTCTAAAGTGTAACTTTTGTTTAAATAAACCCCAAACCCAACAAAATCCAGAAAACATTATGAGCAAGTTTAAGAAAGGCAAACAGCTACAGGTAATTTAACAGTGACAGGCATAGCTGAACATCTTAGTCCATGAGGCAAAAAATGCTGCTTCTGCTCACACCTTCTCATATGGTAAGCTTGCAGCAGACTGTTTCTACTAAGGCTTGAATTTATCTGCTCTGGTGTCACACCTATTAAAAGCATTTAATAGTTGAAAAAATAATGTGTTCTTGGGATGGCTGGTTTCATATAGATGTATTTAATTAGAGAAAGAGTAGTCTCACTGTAAAATAATATGTGTTCTGACTGGAAATATTAATAAGTGGTTAAATATCCATATAGTTTTAGCTCAAGCAGAATTAGAAAGCATACAAAAAAATAAATATGTTTTGGGGAAAATGATTCTCCAGTTCTTCCCTCCCTGTTGTTTGTTGTCCCTGCCCTATCTCCCCAGACCACCCCCACCTCCTCCCCCCAAAAAAGAAAGGAAAAAGGGAATGAGAATTCTTCAGAAAATCTACTTGCATTTCATTGCAATTCCTAATTTTCAAGTGATAAGGCAGTGGCTGGTGGTACATGGTACTCTATTAGATTGATGGTCTGATATTGTACAACAATTACTGCAATTCAGTTTGGGGCTTGTTTTGGGTAATATGTTGCATGGCAGGATAGTTCAAGTGGGATAGCTGCTGCTGTTAGTAAGACTGAGTTCTCACATCTTGGTATATCGGTAGCTGACTGGTGTAGGTTTTGTTGTTAAATGTTCTTGTGTGGAAATGTGTTTCTGAAACATATTTGTTTCAGAAAATACCAGTCAACCTGGTAGTGAAGTGTGTTGACTGTTAGCATGGTGAGGGGGAGAGCCAACAATTTTTCAGAGAATGTTTCGGTGTGCAGAGTATTTGGAGCACTAGAATAAGGTCATATTTTACTTGATGTCTAGAACACTGGTGGTGAATAACTGCATTATGTATCACAAATTTAACTAAAGAGTCTAGGTCAAATCACGATTCTTTTGTTTCATTCATTGTGATCCTGAAGCTGAATTATGCTGCAGAGTCATGCAGAATGAAAATATAAGCACTTAGGTCTATTTCAAAGGTAATAAAGATTTGTATGTTAGTCCAGATAGCTGCATAGCTGCATTTTGTGTATTCCCATGCTGCTTGTTTGGAATAGGTGAAGTTGGGGTAGTTGGTAAAGGGAGAGGTTGAGGATAACGCTGCTTCTAATTTTCTAGAAAATCATATTTATGCTTAAGATCTGAAAATTTTATACTTGCTAACAGAGTTTTAATTGTTGTTGCAGTAATACTTAAGAAGTGTTAACTTGTGTGAAAAGACCGTGAGAACAAAAAGGGAGTTTATTATTTTACCTTAAAAGCGTGTCTTCTGTACATTCCTTTTGGAAGGGCAGGGCAGAATTAGATATTGAAGAAAGTCTAATAGGACGAGGAAGAAAAACAGCTAGAATTTCAGCCAGGGAGCACTGGCAGAGAAAAAACCCCATGCTTTTTATGCTGTTTGACATCACAGTTTTGGCAGATAATTTTAAAATTCCTGTTTGTAGAGTCCAGTTTTCACTTTCATTTAGAGCTGTATGAATTTTAAATACTTGTACATCTGTTATATTTTTTTCTTTTGCTTTCCTTTCTCCTCTTGGAATCGGAGATTGATATCAAACCAAGTTTCATTCTGTTGAGTTGTCTTGAGCTTTTCTGTTTCTGACAAAGCTTCTAAAGTTACCATTAAAAAAATTTTTTTTTTATTTTATTTTGTCTCAGAAATCTGACTTGAAAGTACTCTGGATGTGGATTTTTTGTGTTGTAGGTGTATTTTTGTTGATTCTAGGTACTTTTTGCAGTTTGTCACTGCAAGAATTGTTTCCTGGTAAGCTGCACCATGGAACAATCTGATTAATTTTAGTTAAATGTATTAAATAAACTTACCTTGTCCTGTCTTGAGTTGTTGCTACCAAGCTGTGGTTATCTTTTCTGCAATTCTTGTTTTTCCTTTTTCAAAAGGGAGAAATTGGGTGAATTTTTGTTACACAGTTTTTTGTGTCTTCCACTGTAATAGTCACACATACAAATTAGCACTGGAACAAACGTTCTAGAGAGGCAGTCAAAGCCCCGAGCCTGTTACTGTCTGAGACATTTGGACAATGCCCCTAACACCGTACTTTAACTTTTGGTCAGCCCTGAAGTGGTCAGGTAATTGGAGTAGATGAAGAATTTTTTTTTTGATGGTGAAGAAATTATGTCACCTTGAGAAAACTTACTTAATAGTCTGTTTTTAATAAGTTATTCAAGTTCTGCAATTTATTGTTTTGTAGGAGAAAAGGGAAAAAAAATCAGCCCAAATACAACCTTTAATTAAACAAGTTTTCCTCTCTGATTTTACAGAAAAATGAAACCTACTCTTTATTTAAGTTTCTTTTGTGCTTTAGCTATATATAGGAAAATGAGAGCCAAATGTTGACTGTGCATAGTTCATGAAATAGCTCTGTAAACTTCCTGGAAATGACAAGTGTTTAAATGGGCAGTGCCATTTCTGCTTTGGCAAAGCATACAACTCACTTGGTATTGTTGAATCAGTTTGTTAATGAGCTGTTGCAAATGCTGCTTAGTAGTGAACTATGATTACTTAGATAAATACTGCGAAGAAGCATCACACAAATGCTGTATAATGTGGCATAAATAGCTCTTTTCATACAAATAGATTTAAATGAGAAGAGACTGGAGTGTGGGTGTAAGGTATATGTTGAGATCTTTAATACAGATGATCGAGAACAAAACAGATAGATGCATCTTATCAAAACATTTGCTTTAAAAACAGAGGAATTGAGCCTACCTAGTTTCTGCTAAAATAAAAAGTGAGCACATGGCTTACAACAAATCATGAGAAATATGACTCACAATGTCAGCTTGATGTAGTTTTGGAATGTGTCAAAGATGATTTACTTCATTTACTTTAGATTTTGTGCATTTCTTATGATGTGTAAAACTGTAGGGTCTTGAGCAGGATAAAATGCCAACTGTATTGTGCATTTAGTTGTGTTATTCACGGTTAAACCAAAAGACCTAGTAGTTGTTAATCTTTGAGAGATGAGTTCAGATTCTGCAGATGTAAATTCTGGTTTCAGATGGAATTAAGCAAAGAGCAGTGTTTGTTAAACTTTTGTGCTCCTTTTGATAGGAGCAGAAAAGAACAAAAGCTAAGGAAATGGGTCAGAACTGTTGATGGCAAAAAGTGAATACAACTTCATCACTTCTTATGGCTGTTTAGATATTTTAGAGCTGTCATGCATGTATTTTGATGGCGATTCCTCCTTTAAGCAGAAAAAAGCATGTTGATTTGCTATTGATTAATTTTCCTTATCATAATAATTCTGAATTATTTTTTGCCACTCTTCTAACAGTGTGTCTGTCTGATGACATTGAATTTAACAATTTTAAATTAACTGATCTTTATGATGAGCTGCAATTTTATTTAAGGAAAATACAATTTCTAATATTTTTGAAAGAAAATTATTTTTTTACTTGTGAATTTAGCAAGTCATTTAACTTTTAGGCGGCCAAATTCAGACAGCTTGCAAGGCCTTCTACAAATGTAACATAATCCACAGAAGGAAAACCCCGCTTTCCAGGAAGAAGCTAAAAATTTGCCTGCCAATGGGAAGTAGTAAATGAATTCTTATTTTACCTTGCTTTTGCTGTGCAGATTTTGCTTTTTTACCCATCTGATTTTCTCCCCCATTCCACTGCAGTGAGAATGGGCAAGTGGCTGCAGAAGGCTGAGCTGCTGGCCAGTGTTAGACCAAGACAGGAGAGAGAAAACTTTCCCTCCTTCACTAAGAGATAGTGGTGGTGGGAATTACTGGTGTAAGCAAGGTTTTTCCAGAACCTTAGTTTCAGACATCAGCAGTCTTTTTCAACAAACTGCTGGAATATATGAAACAGTTACAGTGTGTCAGCAAGATAGGAGCATGTTTGATGAAGAATGAGGTATATTCTGTTAATTTTGTGTAATACAGAAGCATCATTCTGCCTAAGTGTCAGTCAAGACCTCCTCTAATTACAGAATAACAAAACATCACAAGCCATTTCTTCAGCATTTTGCTCGTTTTTTTTCCTCTTCTGTTAAGTAAAACTCTGAAGATGTATTTCAGGCTGTATGATGGACAAAATGACTACATGCCAAATTCTACACAAGAATTGAAGAAAACTGAGTCTATTCTCCCTCTTAATTTATTATTTTAATTTTTTTTTGTTATAGCCTGAGTTGACAATAGCTTATGCATTTTAAAAATGGTATTTCTTAACCAAAAACCTTATGGTAGTAGGATTTTTGCTGTTGTCACATACATTTCGAAAGTTTTTTTTCCCCTTGTTATTTAAGACCATTTCCTGATCTAGAATTATAGTAGTTCAAAAGAATAAACTGTTTTTGTCTGGCAATCATTAAAGGTGTTTGAACTGTTTACTATCAAGTGGTGAGAAACTATATTGCTGATAATAGGAGCTTGTTTTGGTTCTGTGCAATTATGACCTGTTACAAAAACTTGTCATGTTTATAGATGCAATAGGGAAGACATATACTAATTTTAAAGTTGAATGACTTAAGCCAACATTTTTGTTTAAAAGCTTTAGATGCAAAATAAATAAAGTCAGTTGTCAAGTTTCAAGGTGTTTTAACTTAGGTAAATTAGAGGCAGAATGTTTTTGCATTTTCTTTTACAAAGCTGTGTTATTTATTTGGTATTTGTAATTCTTGAAAGAAGTAAATGTTGCCATCTTTACCATCTTTGTCTCATCTTTTTCTTCTGGTAATTTAAATTGACCAGACCACTACTTAAATGTAATATTGAATATATACTTTAAGTTTTTTTTACTGTGATTATAAGGGAGCTTATTAGTGTATGACCAACTGTGCCTTGAAGTCAGAAAGTAGTAAATACCAACAGTTCTCTGTACAAAGTGGCATGCGCTGAATAGAAGAATTAATTAGGACCAGCTGGAATGAATTATTGTACTTAAAGGTCATTATTTGTTTTTATCCTTTAATATCCTATAATTTTCTTATGAATTTGTGTAACAATCTGGGGGGAAAAGATTAAACCAGTAAGACCTCAAAAATATTGTATTCTTTCTCAAATGTTTGGTTTGCTCTTTGATATAATAGGTGAAATACTACAGACACTTGGCACCTGATCACTTGCTTCAAATATGCCATCGACTTGGACCTCTTCTAGAGCAAGAAATTCCACAAAGTGTCCCTGGAGTGCAGACGTTATTAGGGGCTGGCAGACAGTCTTTGCTTCGAACGAACAAAAGTATGAAAATTTCATGAGAATTTTGAGAGTTCTTGATACTTCATTCCTTTCCTGTGGTTTTGCATAAAAAAGCCCATTTGCCTATATTTTTTGATGTGATTTTTAACAAACAGGTTGCAAACATGTTGTATGGAAGGGGTCTGCTCTTGCTGCACTACATTGTGGAAGGCCACCAGAGTCACCTGTAAATTATGGCAGTCCACCTAGTATAGGTAAGTCAATTTTATTCTGGCACTGCCATTGTAATACCTAACTCTCAGGGTGATTGATTATTGTGGTGAGGAGTGCCAAGTAGTAATTCTGTTTATAGTCATCCTTGTTAGTGTCACATACCTTACCTTTAGTGTTTAAGATGCTGTGTTGCCTTATTTATTGTAAAATTTTCTCTGAAGCTCATTTTGTCTTTGAATTATAAAATGGAATAAAATATATTTAAACAATGAATTTGTACAAACAAAATTCTTTCTTAAAGATGTAATAAGGCTGCCAATAGATAAATAATTGGTATTATAGGGCAGCAAGACCTACATCCATTGCTAGGAAGAGTAAGTCAAGTAGACTGGTAACGGTTTCCTTTGGAAAAATTTGAGTCTTGTAGAAGTTATACTTTTTGCGTTCTGCTCCATTCACTAATTTTGTAGCTGTCCTTTAACTTGTTCTGCTGTGCTATATCATGAAGGATGCATGTGCTGTCTGTAGTGTGGAAAAACTGAAAGCTGGAGGTCAGAGGTATTCCAGTTTTTATTTTTAAGCTCTCACATGGTCACTGAAATCTTTGTTAGCTTTCATGTTTTAAGAACAAAGATAAATGTTTTTTTAGTTGCTAGAAGGATCAAGATGGGATATTTTAGAAGATTCTGTAAGGAGCACCCTTTTTCTTTTTTTCCTGTATAGAAAAATGAGCAGAAGCACTGGCATCTTTTTGTCTTTCTCTATTGATGTCCAGCAAAGGGGGAATAATTAAGACCAAATTGTTCATGTGGATTACACCAGAAAAGGAGTGGGTTTTTTTACCAAAATGGTAGTTGCAGACATATGTGCAATGTTGGATGAGAGTGGGCAGAGAACATCCAGTTGATTGGCTCTGGATCAGGTGCAGCTCCTGCTGTAAATACAAAGGTTTCTGTCTTGGCAAAAAAAAAAAAAAAAAAAAAAAAAAAAAAAAAAAAAAAAAGAGAAGACTGCAGATATATTGGGAAACTAATATATAACAATGTATAAGAGAAAAATATATACATACACTATATATAGTATCATGTTACAAATATGTAGCCAGATGCTATTAGGAACAGAGACTTTTTTAATGTGGTTACTTGCCATGGCAATTTTTCAATCCCTAAACTCCTTTTGGAGGCTTTTGGTAACCTCTAAGTTTTTAATGAATTTAAATAGATACACCTAACATATGTAAAATCAAGTGAGGGTAATTTGGGCTATTTATATTTTTTTTTCTTATGTTGAAGGAACTCAAAATCAAATCTCAAAATACACACCATTACACCTTATCCAGAGAATTATAGTTCTCTCCCAACAGTTGAAGCAGAACCATGCTACAGTTAAATTCTCAGGCTCAGCCCAGTCAATTTTGACTTGGTAGGTGGCAGAGTATTTAGTGTCCTAGTAGCATTTCCATTTTAAAGCACAAGTTACATGCTTTCCATTATATTTCTATACATACTTGGACTGTAGGATGAGAACATGGTTTTACTTGCTGTTTAGAGCTGAGCTTTAAGACCCTCCTCAGTTGGTACGTGTATTGGTCAGAAGTGGTTCACTGAAGCCTAATGTAGAACCTGCATCATTCAATATGGTTTTGTTTAGAGCCACTAGTTTGGTGGCACTTAGAGGACTTTTTCTGTGTTGTGATCTAGGTGTGTAGGAGAAAATGCTTGTTGCTGGTTAGAAAATTCCCTTCTTGAGTGGTTGTTCAATGGCTTGATGATTGAAAACTTGGAAAACCTTGGGCTATTTTTGCAAGGTGACTATAGGACTCAGCTTTTTAATAGCTAAGATTTCTTTAATAGTTGCTTAGCTTTTCTTGTGAACAAATTTTAAAACCTGTTGGGGAAATCAGATTTGTTGAGGACTGTTTTATGAGGTACTGTAGCTTACAGTGCATGGTAGCTGGTGTATACTTTTTTAAAGGGAAAAAGATCAGTGGATGAGATCCATGGCAGCTGGAGTTTAAAGAAAGCTGTAGAACTGCTGTGGTAGTGAAATGAAATGTTAAGAAAAATAACTTTCAGACTCTTTTTAGAGAAGAACAAGTCAGGCTTTCAAAATAAATGTTATTTTTATTGAACCTTTTGCAGAGCACTGAATGTTTGCAAAATTACAGTTATTTCAAATGCCACTTTTTTCATGACCAGTAATTTCCTTTTCCAAACATTCATATAAGTGCTAGTAACTGAATGGGTTCGACTGTGAAGTGTATTTGGATTTTTGGGATACTGGGTTCAGAGCTGTAAGTTAAAGCATTTACTTTTGATTTATCTTGTTCTCTCTACTCTGTTCTCTCAATGAAATAATGAACTTGAATGACACTTCTTTTATAAATTGAAATAGAATTTTTTTTTCAGTTTCCTTAATAACTTCTAGTTTTCCCCCGGGAAGACTGCATTTTATGTAAAAAAAAAAAAAATAGAACCTGTTATTCTTCAGACTGTATGTATTTCAGGTAGATAAGCTACTAATGTTTGAGGAACAGAAACAAAGACACTGAATTTCTTCTGTGTTGTGCAGGAAAACTTAACTTGCATTTCAGTGAATGTACAAAGTTGTTAATTTATTTCCTAACCTGATGAATCAATGCATGTATGATGCTGATGGGGTATTGCTTAGAATTACTTTTGTATATGTGGTGCCAGCTGCCTTGTACGTAGCTGGTTTACACACAATTAAAATAGATCTGTACAAATACTTATTTCCCCTGAAAACTATAGAATATCTGTAGAACATGATGAAGAGAACTAAAACTTGAATATGAAGTAGTCTTTGTCCATTTGCTCTCACTTGTGCAATTTGTCTATAAAATTTGCTTAATTAAGAACAAAAGCAGCTAGGTCATATGCTAATTTGTTTTGTTAAAACTCTCATTTTCTTGGATACAGAAAAAGAGCTCTTTTTCAGTCATTTTTGGGAACTTCTGAAAAAGGAACAAACCTAAGCATAAACTTTTGAGTACTTTAAGCTCAGAACTCTTGGGAAAGCTGACCACTCAGGTGTGAGGACCTGAGTGAGACTGGCTGTTTGCTCCAGACAATGAATTTTTTTTTCCTGACCAGCAAAAATATCTGCCTTTCAAAAGCAGTATTTCATGATTTTGCAAAATAATCAACCTCAAGAGAAGTTCTGAGGCATTTTACACTTTTTTCAGTTTATTTATTAAGTGGTGCTGGTATTTCCACTGTAAAGAGAATGCCAGGTTCTGAAAGCAGTGTAAATGTCTATTTTTAGAAATATAGTAAATACTTTGGGCCTAAAAACTAGCTTACAAGTACTTTGTGCAACTCTATTATTCTGTTAACTATGGGAAGAAAATAAAGGAAAAGGCTGCATTTGTATTAAAAGATCTGTGTAAAAGTAACATCTTGTTACACATGTTTAGTCAAGTCTAGAGCGAATTATACTAAAGTAAATGACTTGTTAGTGTGCAAGAATAAACGAGCTGTAGAAGTCTTATGGAACTTACAGTAAAATACCAATGGAACTATATAGTGAAAGCAAGCGGGGTATTAGCGAAGTCAGGAAAGTTTGGAAATGTTTGTGGTTGTGTAGCTTTCATTTGTTCTTGCTTTCTGCCTCTTGAAAGATCTCACCTCTTACCACTCTGAATTAGGAAGGGTTGGCAGTTGCTTTCATCAAGCAAATGAATATTGTATGTGAAGTCTGAGATGTAGATAGAATTTTTGTGTTTTCAGAAATACTGTAGTTAGGAGTTGATATTCTTTTACCTTCATGATATGACCAGAGACAAGTTCTGGCTTGATAACACAGCAGTCTTAATCATTTTACTTGGTTGACAGTCATATCTAAGTCAAGAGACTTGGAATATTTTATAGAGTTCAGAAGCTGAACAGAGAAATGGTAGGAAGTTAGAAGTCAGTTCAAGCTGGGTTTTATTTTGGTCTTGGACATCTTTGAAGAAGGGGGAAAAAAGCCTTCAACAGCACCAAACTGAATGCTTGATACATTCAGTCTTAGTAGCTTGGAGAGTGAAAGGAGCCTGTCTTAGCAGTCTCTACTATTATTTTTAACAGCTCTGAATCCCCTGGTATTCATTAGGGGCCTGTCTAACCTCTTAAGTTAATGAAACTTGATTCAATAAGGGTAGGAGTTGTAAGTGAATTATATCCTTTGGGTATCCTTCCAGGATTCTTCTGAATCTGGTTCTATTTTTGTGTGACTGGAAAGGGAACAAAGTTGGATTCTGGTTTTCAGACGAGAACTTCCGTTCGTTAAATACAACTCCAGAGAGGAAGGAAATGAAAGATTGTGTATATATTTTGAAAATGTAACTTACACTTGGTACAACATTTAATTTGGTTCATCACTGACTAGTGGATAAGGCAGATTACTATCCCCTGTCTTTAAGGCATATTCCATATTCAAGGATAAGACCATGTAAATAAGGAGATCACTTTGGTAAAATTAGGAAGTAGGAAGAAAACCAAGTGAGAAAAAGAGGGCTAATACTGCCTTATCTTTCAGATCCCCCACAAATTTATCTTCCTTTTAACAGATTGCTGTTTTTCTTTGAGCTGCTTGTTCTGTTGTGGATGGGGAGTAAGAGAAGTTCTGAAACTTTGAAGACATTCATTTGGTGCCTGTTGCATGCCTTTTGAGTGGGAGAAAATCTATACTCTTTTTGTAAATTCCACTGAAAACTCCCACCACTGCACTTCCATTGGCTTTGTTTGATTTTTACGATGTTCCACAGGAAACCAAACAAATAAGGTGTTTTTGACTCTTTGAGATTTGTGGTTTTGAGATTAAGGTTGTTGACAGCAGCAAATAGTGACGGTAGAAGCAATATTTTAAAAAACGAAGTTGCATTTTAGGTTCTCAAGTGGCCATTATGAAAAAAAGGAATTTGAACTTTTACATTTAGAACCTTCGGGTCAAGAATCCCATGTTTTTTACTCTACCCCTCTTGCTTTTTTAAACTCTAGAGTTAAAGATCCTGAGCAATATTTGGCCCTTCTTTCAAAGAAGGATTAGACTTGATGATTTTTAGAGGTCCTTTCCAAGTTCAGCCATTCTGTGATTCTGCAGTAACGGAAGTTGGAGCTCTTCTGACATTAAATCTGGTGAGGGATATGAAGCAACACATGAAGAGTTTTTACAAGTTTATCAGCAGTAGGAGGAACAGTAGGTCCTGCTGCTGAATGGGGCAGGGGACATGAAGTAGGATGAGAAGGACACTTAATAGAACTAAAGGTAGGTCCTCCTCATCTCAGTCCCTGGGCAAGTGATGAAGCAAATACTTCTGGAGGTCAATGTAAGAAAAGACAGATACATGGTTAAGAGTTGTTTATGTTGATCTGTGAAGGAGAAATCATGCCTGACTAGCCCAATAGCCTTTTAAAGGAGATGAGTGGCTTGGAGATGAGGGGACAACAGTGATTGTTATTTATCTGGAGTTCAGCCAGGCTTTCTGAACAGACTCCCATAACATTCTCAATGACAAACTGGAAAGGTATAGCAGAACTGCTGGGATTAAAGGGCTGTGATCAGCAGAGTGAATTCCAGTGACTCGTGCAAGAACCAGTCACTAACGGTGTACACCAGAGGTTGGTGCAAGAGCCAATATGTTCATTAATAACTTGGATGATGAAACAAAAAGTTTGGCAAACAGTTGAAATCTAGGATTAGTGAATGATTGAGGAGAACCTTGACAGGGTGGAGAAATGGGTCAACAGGAATCTAATGAAGTTTCACAAAGAAAAGAGCAAAGGTCCTGCCCTTGGGGAGGAAAAACCTCATGTACCAGTGGACCCTGATGGTTGAGGAGCTGGAATATGGCTTTGGAGAAGCTCAGCCATTCAGTGCTTGGGTGGTAGCAGACCATTTCAGTCTTGGAGGCTGGTCACGTTATATGAACATGAGCCCTGTTGCTAAAAACTAGAAGCTACTTAATTTTGTTTGGAACCAGTTAGTAAACAATTGTTAGCAATTTAAAATGATAAAATTTGTGAAAAGTTCCAAAATGTCAACATATTCACAGCTTTCTCAGACACTGGCTTTTACTGATTATTAAATATGAAGAATTCTGATTTTGAAACCAGAATATCATTTGGTAGTAAATGGTGGTTTATCATATGGTGTTGTGCAACAACCACTTAGTAACATCTGGTTTTTTTCTGTTTTCAATTTTATTTATTTATTTTTAAAACAGGACTTTATGTATAAGTAACAGGTGGGCATGTAAAACTAAGGTAATATTAATTTCCTTGGTCAGGCAGGCATTGGATAGTTTTTTCAATGCACTGTCCATTTCACAGTGCCCTTGCAAGCAAGGAGCATTCAATCTCTATTCTGTTGTTTTCTTCTTTCCAACCCTTCGCTTTATGTTGGTCGACTCACTGTAAGGCCCAACCAGCATTCTCTAACCTTTCCTGGGATTAAGTATCATCTTCCTTTATTCCCTTATGTAGTTTGTGGCTCCCACTGCAACTGTTTAACTACTTACACCTTATCACTCTTCCTGTGATTAACAGCTTTGTTCATACTCATTTGTGTGAGGCCAAGCAAAGACAGAAAAGTGCTAATACGGCTAAAACAAGAGAGATTAGACTTGCTGTCACAGAGAGTTCTAAATTTGTTTTCCAAATGCAGTTAAAATCAAGCTAAATAGGTTAGAGACTTGACAAGCATTGATGTAACAATTGTCATAAAACCAAGGGCCTATGATTTGTACAAAGGCATTATTATTAACAGTGGGTAACCTTTCTTGTCTTGGCTTGGACAAGAAAAATCAATTTTATTGTTTGACTGCAGGAATTTTTGACACAGCTAGATTTGATTTTTACCCGTCCTCTGGAGGAAAAAAATATGCTATTGTGCTAGCAAAGTTTGCAGGTGTTTGAAATAAATAGTGGGAATTAGGTAGAAAAATCAGGATAGATCACTTGGCAAAGTTGATGACCGTAAATATAAAGGTAGTTAAATGGAAGGGATATTGAATAACAATGGTGGATGTGAGAATTCAGTTTTAAATAATCAAAAGATACCCACCAGTTTGGGAAGTCCTAAAAGTTATGTGCTTGTGGATAGTGTTCAAACCTGTGGGAGATTGATTCTTCCCCTCCCCTCTGCTAATTGCATGAACTTCATAAAAAATTTCTTCCCAGAGAATGTAAGTTCATAATACTGTGGAGGTTTTTTCTGGATGTCAAAGTGTTTTTTAATTCACTTAATTTTATTTTTAATCAGTTTTGGTATTTTTGCACCTTATAAGTTTTGATCAAGGCTAAAGAGTAAGATTCCAGTCTTGTTCCCAGTGTCACAGTATTACGTTTTATTTCCTCTGGTAGGTTGATTGTTACTGAACAAGAGGTGTTTCACCTGTTGAATTTCCCAGGGATTTGTGAACTAGTAGCAAGTTGCCCATTGGTGATTGGCAACAGTGAGACTGTTCTTAGAAATACTGGCTTGTGTTCTGCTAATCTTAGCTTCTCCAGTTTTACCAAAAAAAAACCCCAAATTGAACAGCACACTCCCATAAACCCCCTCAGACAGAATTGATCTCAAGTACTTCAGAAGTTTTCTATAAATTCTGGTGTATATTAAAAATTACATGCTTATGTGAAGTCGTTTGTTGTTTCATCCTAAAGAACTGGCTTGCAGTTTTGTGTTTCATTGACACAACATCTCTAGAAATTAAACTTTTAGTTAAGCTGTTTTCACTTTTTGTGAGCTGTTGTTTCATTTGAAGGCATTGAGATATTCCTCAACCATGTCTGCCTTACGTTAAAAGCAGACAAAAGGTAATTTCTGTGTAGATTGAGATTATTGTGTAAACTCTGTTGGGACAAAGACCTTTATTTTGTTTGTGTTTGTGTGCTTGTTTGGTTTCTTTTTTTTGTGTGAGGTTTTTTTAAACGTAGGATCATTTGTCAGATACCAAAATTAGATTTATCTTGTACTTGAACAAATCTTGGTTTCCTGCTGTTCTGAAGTAAACTACTGGCAAGGAAAAACTTTGTCATAAAGCAAATGCAACTGCATCTTTTTCTAGTATGAGGAAAGGGTGAAGATATAGCAGAGCCTTAAAACAGCAGTTGTTCCTCGACTAAAAGTGCTTTGCTCTACAGCTAATAATTCCACTCTTTCACAGAGCTTCTTGAACTAGGAAACTTCTTTTAATTAGGGCCTGAGGCTAATGGACTTGGCACTTGGCTGTAACACAAGGAGCTTGTGGTTCTTACAGAGTTGCTACAATCCCACTGTAGAAGTCGGCATATCTGATGTAGTTTGACCTGTGCTGACTCATGAACCACTGTTAATGTTGGTCTGGGCCAAACTCAAGCGGTGCAAGGGGTTTGTAGCTGTTTTGCAGTTGATACTAGGGAGCAAGTTGTTCATGAGCCAGCAGTGCTGTTGTGGTCAAGAAGGCCAGTGGCATCCAGGGATGCCTTAGGAAGAGCATTTCCAGCAGGTCAAGGGAAGTGATCTGCGCAACCCTGATAAGGCCAATTTGGAGTGCTGTGTCCAGTTCTGGACTCCTCAGCACAAGACTGACATGGAGATCTTGGAGTGGGTCCAGTGGAGGGCTATGAGGATGATTAAGGAACTGGAGCATCTCTCTCTGAGATAAATAGGACAGGCTGAGAGCTGGGCCTGCTCATCCTTGAGAAGCAACAACTGAGAGGTGACCATATCAATGTCTGTTGCTATCAGAAGGGAGGGTGCCAAGAGGAAGAAGCCAAGCTCTTCTCGGTGGTGCCAAGAAACAGGACAAGAGGCAACGGGCAGAAACTGATGCAGAGACTACCTGAATATGAGGGAGAATTTTTTCCCTGTGTGAGTGATTGTGCACTGGAACAGATTGCCTAGAGAGGTTGTGGAGTCTCCCTCACTGGAGACATTCAAGAACTGTCTAGATGCAGTCCTGTGCCACATGGTCTAGGATGACATTGCTTGAGCAGGGAGGTTAGACTGGATAACTGACTGTGGTTCCTTCCAAATTTGCATTAAATCTTCCAACACCACTCTGTGTGTGAATGTTACATTACCTGCCTTGTCACAGTCCTATAGATTATAAAATGTATCACCATTGCCATTCTTTGGTCTGATGAGACTATGGAGTGTGACTAATGTTTATGTATCCATGCAGAGAAGTATTATACTTTGTTGCTTTATTATTTCATGAATAGCAGTTTAAACTTAATTACAGTGAGCATTATTTTCTTCACTGACATTTTTGATGAAAGGTTTCCATTTTGTTAAAGTGAATTCTTGCTCCTGGAACTTGTTAGCTTTTAAACTTGAAAAAAATCTCAAAGCTCTTTGAAACAAAGTTTTGTTAGTCAAAATCAGAAATTTCTGTAAGTTTTGGTAAATGAATTTGTAAATTTCTGTTTGGTAGTTTTGTGTGTGTTTGTTTAGCTGTAGAGGGTAGCAGGATTCTTAAAAAATAAACTGTCCTACAAGTGGTGTATAAATGTTTGAGTAGACCTCAAGAGACAGGTTGCTGTGGAGAAGATTTGAACGTGCTGACCTTCAGTTAATGGCTGTGTGAAAGCTTTTACACTTCTTGTATTTGAGGTAGGTTACTCCTTCATGGAAGCTGCCTCAGTACTGCTGTATTTGGGCACTTACAGTTGAAAGTTGTATTGCATCTTTTTACTATGCCTTGCAGTTTGATACTTTTTCCATGTCTTTATCATAGGCTACTTTTTAATGGATTTTTCTCTAACTAGGGCAAAATGAGATATCATATGTGCAAGTGGTCCAGTATTGAAATAAATTTTCCATCCTTGTGAAGTATTTGAGTTTATGAATGCCATATAAATGTGTCTCTTCTTTTTTCTTTACCCATTTGGTAGTGGATACCCTGTTTTCAAGAAAACTAAATGGAAAATACAGACTTGAACGCCTTGTTCCAACTGCAGTCTATCAACATATGAAGATGCACAAACGAATTTTAGGACACTTATCTTCTGTATACTGTGTAACTTTTGATCGGACTGGCAGGCGAATATTTACTGTGAGTACAAAATCTTTATTTTTGTAGATTTTTTTCTTTAAGTACACGTCACCTAATTGTCTCCAAAACCTGAATGATTATGAATGAAAAGCACATCAGTCCTTTACTACTGTTTCTCTCATATTTGCTTTTTAATAGCCATGCTGGTTTACATGCTAAAACAGTTTTGGTGTATGTGTCTGAACACTAGATGTGGTGGTGATTGCTGATCTGTGTAGTTCATTGAGAAAACTGATCATTTTCAGTGGACAGGATTTACCCTAAGTAGGTTCTTTCCTCTTGATTTGTTTCCTCTAGCAAAAACATAAGCAAAACAAGGAACTGCCACCACAGAATTTGCTTAGGAAGTCAGAGACAGAACAATCATGTGGTGTGTTGTAGCAAACATTAGTTTACAACAAATTGTCTTTGAGATTCTAGGAACTTTTTTTAAATACTAGTGGTCTTAGTATTTTTAACTATTTGGGTTTTTTTGTTATTGTTAAGTCGAAAATACTAGACAGATGTCTGAAATCAGTACTGAAATTGCAGGTTTCCCAGGGATTTATAAAACCAGATAGATATAAGTATAATATTTGGATTTCTTGGTAAGTAGTTAGTTTCAGTAGAGACAAAGATTTCATAAACACACTTCATGCCAGTCCAGGGTGCTTTGGCTGCATTTATTACCTTCCTACCAACATTGGGTGTAATTGATACCAGTGTGGATTCAGGAGCTTGATTGTGTCCTTTCAACCTCCTGTCAGGTAGCTTGGACAAAGCTGATAGAGGCACAGTTTAGGTTTCCTATTTTGCCTTCCAGTCCTGACTTCTAAAATTCTTTCAAGGCAGTTGTGAATGTGATTTGCTCTTTTGCCCATGTACATCTTGCTTTGTCCCATGGGGAGAGGTGTAGTTGAAGGGATGGGACACCTTGCAGTGTCTTGAACAATTTTTCAAATTTATTTGTTCACTTGTTGCTTCAGGCATAGAAGAAACTCATTTTCATATTTCTTTTGTTTTCATCAGCATGCTAAATCACAGGCATTAAAATCTTATGTCCTGTGGTTTATACGTGATTAACTTATCAGGAAATGGGCTCTGTGTTGTGGGTTAATTTTGTATGTGACATGGCAGAATGCATTAGAGATTTTATGGGAGAATTCTCTTGACTGTAAAAGCAGTTTTTTTCAAGAGAGAAGTAGAGCAACCTGAAATAAAATGGGGGTGGAGAGGGCCAATATGTTTCTGCAACCCCAGAGTTTTGCTGGCATTCCTTTGCTGACTGGTATCCTGGTCTAATTGCTTGAAAAAAAAGTTCCCATTTTAGATCATGATTACTTCAGTCTGGTGTTAAATAAAGTGGCCATAGATATTGTGGTTGCTGAATTTTCATTTTGGAGGGCCTGGGGCTGAACTTCTTGTCTCTGCACTTTTAGGTAAATCCAGTGTTCTTCATGTAGATGTTTAAGTGGTTGTTGGCAAATGATTGTATTCCACGTTTCAGTGAAATCCAAGTTGCCGTAGCTGGCCTCATATAGTCGGTGGATAAACAGTCATGAACTGTTGTGTTATAGTTGCATCTGCATAATGAAATGATGCCAATTCTTTTCAATCTAGACCACTACAACTTCTGAAGTCTCTAGTGTGGCATGTAAATTTGCATGCCTCAGTAGGGAATTGTTCTTGCCTTACATTTTTACTCTGCACCTTTCAGTGTGATGTTAGCTAGATAAGTTGTTTTAGATTTATAATTGGTTCTAGAAGCTGCATCATAATTGTTTCCTGTTCCACCTGACATCTGAAGGATTGAAAGCCTCTAAATTCAAGCTTTGTTCATGTTCTGTTTCAAATTAAAAGGAAAAGAAAGTGTTCTCAGCACATTTTTGAGTCATGCTCATCTCGGAGATGTTGTCCTTGCTAAAAAGATGTTACTTCTATTTTGCCTAAAGACAGTGGAAACAGGACAGTATATATTTTTCCTACTAGCCTAGTTGGTCTATATTGTGTTCACATAGCAAGGTTGTGGTACCAGAGGGGCTTCTGTGAAAAGCTGCCAGAGGCTTCCTCCATGTCCAACAAAGTCAATGCCAGCAAGCTCCAAGACAGACCCGCTGCTGGCCAAGGCTCAGCATGTCAGTGATGGTGACAGTGCCACCGGAATAACGTATTTAAGAAGGAGGAGAAAAATCCCAGGGCAGCTGTAGTTGGGAGAGAAGAGTGAAAATATGTGAGAGAAACAGCTCTGCAGACCCTATCATGAGTGAAGAAGGAAGAGGAGGAGGTGTTTCAGGTGCTGGAATAGAGATTCCCCTACAACCTGTGGGGAAGACTGTGGAGAGGCAGCTGTCCCTCTGCAGCCTGTGTAGGTAAAGACTTGGTATTCTGGTTCTACTGAGAAGTGTGACTTGCAGAACCCATGCAGGGTAATAGAAACAAATACTGTCTTCTCTAGTTCCTGCACTACTTAAATTTCTGACAGCAAAAGCTTCCTTTTTCTCCCCACCTTTATTTTCCTGTCTCTGCTGAGATTATTCTTTCTAGGGAATAATAAACAACATTGTGTAATAGTCTGTGTAACATTTCTGACCAAAGATTAATTTGTGTGTTGCTTGGCAGTTTTGCTTCATCCCACAAGTGTGTGTAATGGTAGGAAAATGAACCAATTTTACTCCATACCTTGGTAATGCAGTCATCAGTTCTCTCTTGGTGCCGAAGTTGTTTTAGGATTCACTTTGACAGATACTTTTTAAAGGTACATAATTTGTAGCAGTTGTAGATATAACCTTGGAAACATGAGCTGTGGTGTAAGCCAATGCCCTTGCTAGTAGAATTGCAACAGTATTTAAAGAGTTGTGGGTTGTCCCATTCAGATCAGATAGAAGCACGTGAATTTATTTGAACTCTAATATTGATGTCTTGCCAAGGTGCTACAGAATTTACAATTTTACCTTAGTTTTTTTCTCTTTTGTTTCCCTTTCCTCCTGTCTATTCCCTCCCCCCCATCCCAATTGTCATTGTTGAGACTTGGCTGACAGTAATTTTTTCTCTGCAGTGGAGATGTACAACATGCGCCTCTATAGTGTCACTATAGCCAGCTGGTAGGGAGCAGGCCCGTTTTATGCTGATCTTCCTTCCTTGGTTTGCTGTTCCTAAAAAAACCTCTGGGGACCTTCCAGGTGGTGTTAGGTCCCACAACTCTTTTTCACTTTTTTGCCTTGATGACCATTTTACATCTTTGTGACTGATTTCTACCTTTTATAGTGTTTGGTAGTTTTGGGTCTGCCATTCCTCCCTGCTACTTTCAGGTCTCTTTTGAGCGGTGAGGCTATTATTTGCAGTTTTACACATAAGCAAGCACACATACCCTTCTATCTCAGCTTTTTGGTTTTTTTGGTGGTGACTGCATTTTGAGAACAATACAAAAACTTCTTCATAGTCTAGAGTCTCGTATCACAGTAACAGAACCACATGAGCAGATACTGTGTTTCAGACAATAATAGCATCCATACTTGACAAGTTGATGATGTACAAGTTAGATGTGTGGACTGTGAGACTGTCAGTTTAGGGCATTTTCAGGTTTGAAGGGTTGTGATTAGTAGCACAAGGTCCAGCTGGAGGCCAGTCATTAGAGGTGTACCACAGGGTTTGGTACTGAGACCGCTACTCTTTCATGCTTCCTTCAAGGGCCTGGGTGGCAGAACAAGAGGTTGCCTTCAGTAAATGTGCTGAAGATAACAGAACCTGAGTGGTGGATACACCATCATGTTCTAGCTGACCATAGTTGAGTGGGGAGTTTGGACTAGACCAAAGTATCTTCTCACTTCAATAATTCTGTGATTTTTGTCGTCTGCTCGTTGCTGTAACTCAGATGCTGGTTGTGTTCCCTGGTCTGGCACTGTGGCAGTCTAGCAGTTAGAGGAGGCAAATGTGTTCCATAGAATCTCAGCATGGAAGTTTTATGCATAGTTAGAAATAGTATAGGCTGTACCATTGTTCTTCTCACCCAAGAGCCAAAAAACATAATTATGAACAAACTTCTGTAACTATTTCCTTTGCCTAGGAGACCTGGTCCTATTTTTTAAGATGTAGATGATAGTATTGCCATGCCTTCTGCTGTCGTTGAAGTGTAAATAAGCTTGTGCAGAGGCACTCTAAGCTAGATGGAATAGGAAAAACTGGTGAAATTTTGTGAGGGGGGTTTCACATTGTAACTTGTTGTAGCACTTGTGTATGTCTAGTAGCAGATCAATGCTCTGGGTGTTAAAACCCAACTTGTATTGCTTCTGAGCCTAAGTAATTGAATTAAGTGTTTACAGTAAACCTTGTCTGTCAGTGTGTGTGCAGTGTTCAATTGCCATAGTATTGAGCCATGGTGCGGTGTAGATACTCAGACTTTGAGGAAGGCACAGGAATGCAATAAAAAGTGAAGGAATGAGTTCTGAAGGGCTGTGAATTTGTTGTACACAGGCAAGTAGCTGTTAGAAATGCGTGGAAAGACCAGCAAAACTTAAAAATGCGTAGATGAAGCCTCTTGAGTTTGTTGAGAAAGAGTAGTCACTTCAGTGTTTGTTAATGTGAATATTGAAACAGGTTTATAGTAGTTTGACTTAAAAATGGAATAGCTGTTCATACATGCTCTTTATCTAGCTTGTTGTGGTAAGTATGATGATGATGAAACTAGGAAGTTAAGGAACATATGTGGGTATAAATGACAGACTGTGCCAGTTCATAATTCACTTTCATGTTTAATGTAGATTTTTATTTTAATGTATTGCAACAGCTCCTTCAGTTTGTGCTGAGTTATTGGAAAAATTGTCTTACTGAAACATGAACCAACTTCTTGTAGGACTTGTGATCTGTGTTATAAATGCATCATGATTTGTATAGACTGTTGAGAATGTAAACTTGTGTTTTGAATGCAGTGTGGAAAACAGTTAAAAGCATGGGTGGGAGTATCTGCATGTCACTACTTCTGTATTTCACTTCACTATGCTAACTCTAACATCAAAATTGCCAATGGTATGGTTGAAATTATTTCTATCTTACTTCTAGGGATCAGATGATTGCCTTGTAAAAATCTGGGCAACCGATGATGGAAGGCTGTTGGCTACCCTGAGAGGGCATGCAGCTGAAATATCTGATATGGCAGTAAACTATGAAAACACCATGATAGCTGCTGGAAGCTGTGATAAAATGATTCGAGTTTGGTGCCTTCGAACTTGTGCACCCTTAGCAGTCCTGCAGGGCCACAGTGCATCTATAACATCATTGCAGGTATGTTTTTGCTTTGCAAAAATGAGTCATGAGAACATTCAGTGTAATAAAAATGCATACCTGGCAACTAAGCCTTGAAGTGAGAAGGAATGTTCATGGTATGCATTGTGAAATAACCCATTTATTGTTAAAATGCCTGGCCTTTGAAGAATGCCAGACATAATCCTTGTTCAAAAAAGTTGCATGACACATGTGGGCAGTTCTGTTTTGAAGTACCATTCCTTTGCAGGCTGTGATTCTGAGCACAGGTGCATTGAGTAAAAACTGCAGTCGCTGGGAGTACTTTGGTTTGTTTTTGTTTAGTGTTGCATGCTCTTGTACAACTTGGGAGGTGGGGAGGGAGGAGGAGCCTGGAGTGCTTTGGCAAATAACCCAGAAGGGTTGTTCTGGAGGGAGTGACTGAGCAGCATTTTGTTGTTTTGGTGTTCATTCCAATCTGTTTCCCTTAAGTATGGTTTGATACTTGATTTTTTTTTTATTTTTTTTTTCCTTTTGGTGAGATGAATTGTGGAACTACTTAGCACATCTAGAACAGATTAACAGGAGAACTTTTCTTCTTTCCCCTTTTCCCAGTTCTCTCCACTATGCAGTGGCTCAAAGAGATACTTATCTTCAACCGGGGCAGATGGAACAATATGCTTTTGGCTGTGGGATGCTGGCACCCTTAAAATAAAGTTAGTTGCTATTATATTTATTGCTACTTCTGTTTATGTAATTAAGAATGATGTACAAATATGGAGAAAAATTTGAATAAACCAAGCTTGTCACTGGCTATTTCATGTAATTGTTGGGTATGATCTATTTCTGATAGATATATATTTCTGATAGCTATAGCTTGCTTGCTTATCTCTTAAAAACTAAATTGATACTACAACATTTTGTGGAGTGATAATGTATATCTTTTAGTTTAGAAAATGAGTCTACTGTTGGGGTTTATTGTTTAGTGTCAAAATTTGCACTCCTTTGTTCTGATGTCATCTCAATTTCAAACGAAATGAAAATTGTGTTGATAAAATTATTGCAACTTAGATTGCAAAATCCACTTTTAAAGGAGACAGTAATGTCCTAGTATAAATCGGGATAGGATATTTTTGGTGTTTGTTCTTTTGTTACCTATATTACCTTTTCATAGTTGCTCTTGGCTGAAGGCAGAATTCTTGGACAGCCATGTATTGATGTCTAAAGTTGTGCCTGAAGTTTGTGCCTTCAAAGATACTAAAAATGTTGTCAGGACTTTTATATATAGTTTTTTAAAATCAACTTGCTCAGTAGCTTTCAAATGCTCTTTGCTCTTTCTTTTCCTTAATCACTAAAACCTGTAGCTTAAAATTGGAAATGGTTGTTTCAGTAATCATTAGTGATTTAGCTTTGATGATGGGATGTGTTCTTTTGGAAATATGTTCCTCACAGGTAAGTTCGATTTCCTTGCAGTTTTGCTAATTGTTGCTAGAATCTTTTCCTTGCAGTGTGCTGAGGTTATGCAGAGCTTGCAGGCACGCTTGCATAGGTGCTTTTCTAGTTGTTTGGTCCTTAACTATTTTGATGTTCCCTGGATGGTTTGTCTCTCTTTTGGTACTGTAAATGAAGCTGTGTCTCAGGTTGTTACTCCTTTGCTGCCTAGTGCATGCTGTAATCAAATTAAGACTTCCCTTTTTATTGAGGACAGGAGGAGATAACTTACATGCTCATTTTTGTGTGAAGGAAAGGAGTTGCCCCACATTGTTTTTCCTAAGGTTTCCTAAGTCTGAGCTCTCATTGACAAGATGAAATCTTAGTCTGTCTGATTGGTAAACCTTATGAACCCACATATTTTTTTCTTTTATCTTTCTCTTTTCTTTCTTTTTTTTCTCCTTTTCCTAAGTTAATTCCTATGGAAATGATTTTTGAGACTAATTGTGTCATTAGAAAATAGTGAAACCTTGAGAGTTAGGTATGTTATAATATATAAGCTGGGAGATGAATGTTTGAGTGAATCATGGAGCTGAATGGGATTTGTCTTGAGATAAAACTTAGGGAGGGAGAAAACTGGTGCCCAATATGGTAGGGGATTCTCAAGTAATTCCTTTCCATGGTGATATATAATTGTAGAATAAAAATTTTTCGTGAGATGTGCTCAACAAATATTAAAAGAATAAAAGATATTTGAGGAATGTTTTCATGTAAAAGTCATTTCAACAGGTGTGATTAGACAGGGGGATAGAGAAAACAGATCAGTTCAGCTGTCTTGTGCAGCACAGCAAGGAGGTGCTCTGGTAACCTAAGTCACACCAGTGATTCGTGTTGCTTCACAACAGAGTGCAGATTAAATTTTGAGATTGGAATTTTTCGACTGCTCTTACCTTCTCTTTTGGATATATTTTTTATGTTGGGTTTGAGAAGAGAGAGGAAGCAATTAAGCTGTGTTTCTTCAGTCTGGAAAAAAACAAGTGCATGAAGATGAGTCATGTACAGTTATGAGTATATTGAGGAGGGAATATAATGAGGAATTGCTTGTGGACCCTTATGGTTCTAGAAGGTATCAAATGAAAGTATCAATTTTCAAATTGGAAGAAGATGGTTCTTTACAAAACATGTAACTGAGTTACAAAACTCCTTGCCGCAGGGCATTATGCATTATATGAAGATATTAAAAGGCATCATTGTGTGCTTTTCCTTCTTTTAGGTCTTTGTTTAAACTTAGTTGAGCTGTAATGTATTTGAAGTAATTGATGCTTTTTAATCCAAACTAAAACTTGATAAAAATGTCTAAATAAGAAACAGGTATGTCTTTGAGACTGGAATATAACTGTATGCTACCTGTGATATTGAAACAGTTGGACACTAAGACAAGTCTTAATTTCCTGAATTGAATAGTATACTAGCTCAGGAAACTTGTTAGTTATGGAAAGTTTAACTTAATGTGCTAAGCTGTAAACTTTTCTAACTTATGATTATTCCAGCAAACCAAAATAAATTGTATGAGGAAACTTGCAATCCAGTGTAACTTTTCACAAGAAGGCTGCATTGCATGGCCAGTGTATCTCAGCAATGGGTGTATATTGTCATAACAGCTTTCATTTAGGTGACTGCTCTTCCTTACGCACTTGGGTCTGGTTTTCCCTCCAGAGCTGTGGAAGTGTGGCAGGTTCCCTCTACATCCATTCAGTTATGTGCTGGGCAATATCAGTACTAGCAATATCAGAGCATCAAAGGAAAGAAAGATGCCTGTTAATTTTTGTCATAAGGCCCCTTTTGATATTATATTAAAAAAAATATGATGTGTGTAGGCCATCTGGAAGAGTATCAGTGGTGAGATGAGAAGTTTATCCTTCCATTTATCCGTGTAGTAAAAAAATATAGACTTGCGTCTGTTCAGTATTTCTAAAGTGGAGGAAAGCTGGTAGGGACAATAAGACCTCTTACCATGGTTATTCAGCCTCTGAGCTTGCTGCCCTGTATCTTGGTTCTAGTACAACTCCCACTCCAGGAAGGAGAAATTAGAGCTTTCAAGCAAGACCAAGAGGTCTGAGTGGTTCAGGTGAAAGATGCTGTAACATGCTTAAGTCAGAACTTGATTTCATGTTGCTCCTGAGCTTGACTGCAGCTTGCTCTACAAGAATGCAATTACTGTCAGTGATGAAGGTGTGTTATGAAATTATCCAATGCTTCAAATGGGGATGAGTAGTGAAGTCTTGAAATTTTAGCTACTTAAAAGAAGAAAAATCTATATATCCCACCCCTGCTTTTTGTACTCAACACTACTCAAATCACCTAGTAGTGGGCAGCCTCATGATGATCATGTGGTTGATTGTCATTTCAAGATGTTTGGCAGTGCCATTAGTACTTTGCTGAACTTTTTCATGGAATACGGAAAAGGCAGAGTTTTTATTGTGTTCAGTGTACTCTCAAAAACAATCAGTTTTGTTCTTAACTACACTGAGTTGTATTTTCTGTTTTTTTTTATCTCTGCAAAAGTTTATTTTGCTTCATTCTCAGACTGCAAAAATCTTGTAACTCAGCTTTGCCAACAACTCTACTGCAGTTAATATTATTTAATTAATAGTATGTCTGAAATTAGGGGCTTCCCATGTTGGTCTACTATTTTTTTGTAACCTTGTTAATTGAGGCATGTTCTGTGTTTGAGTCAGGCATCTGGCCCAGTCTGGAGGTGTTGGTGACAGCTCTGTTTTGATGAGCTGCAGAAGGACACATTAGAATAGGTTTAGTTTCATGGGATGAAAGAGACATTGACACAGCTGACCACAAAATTCTTATTTTGTTCAAAGGAAAGTGAGCGACCTTCTTCACATGGTTCTGTGACTAGTGTGGATGTGAATTCTTCAGTGTTATAGGGGCCCCTGTGTGCTCTTCCTTTTCCCTTGAAGAGATTTATGACCAGGCAGCTACCATGCATGTCTAAAAGCAGTAACATTCCAGGTAGATTAATTCCAAACAGAGGAAGACTGGTTGTTGCTGCAGGCAAGGAATTCACAGAATGCAGCCCAAACAAGATGCGAAAACAATTGAAAGTTTAGGAAATCGAGTGTTACCCTGGATTTAGTCTTCTTTTGCTATTCTGGGTGGTGATAGTAAACACAGGAGTTGAATCCTGCATCAGTTTACAGTAGGGAGGAGAGAGAAAATCTGCCTTGGGTCATCAGAAATTGAAGAATCATGTGCTTCATTCAAGTTTAAGGGACAATTATTGGAACTGGTCAGTGCATCACAATTAAATTGGTTGCACTGTGAAATATTTGCCTCTATATACTTTCTGAGGAAGACACTAAGTTTTCATTTTTCTTCTGCAACCTGTTTGCATCACAAGTTTCCAGTGTTAGCCTGTTACTGACAGACTATATGAACAAGGCAGCAGAACCGTCTCGCAGATTTGACTAGAGGAACTTGGTGTACTGCTTTTCTTCTTATGTATTTATTCTTCCATAATTTTACTAAGAGGGAAAAAACTCAGGAAAAACACATGCTGATTTTGACATTCCTGTTTTGGACGAGACACTAATTTCTCAATTATCATCAGCGTGATGTGATACTTCCCATTTGCTTTCTTATGCAGAAGGCACTTAATGTTAAAGGGGCTGGTCATATATCAGAACTCAGATATGCTGAACCCTTTTCATTAACTTGTGAACAAAGACTTAGGTTATATTACACATCTGTTTTCTGTGAAGAAGTCTTCCTTGAACTACTACATGACCAGAGTTAGGCTAGTCTGCAGAACTTAGATTAATAAACTAATAAAACACTTAATAAATGCATTGAAAATATATGTAAAGTGAAACAGTGTCCTGATCAAACCAGCTTTTATCCCCTTTCCACACTTAACAAAAACACTGATTGCCCAACTCATTTTGCAATCTGCTCTATTGTAGAAGCGTGCCATAATCTCTTGTCTCCTAAAGCCTAAAATAGGACACATTAGAGAGACATAAGTTTGAGAATTTAAATTGGTTGGCTGAACTAGAATGTAAGTGCTCTATTTTGCAGCTGTCCTAACTCCAAAGGCAGAGTTCACAAAGAACAGTGGAAGGAAACAACAGCCTATTTATCTATTTACATTTGTTCCAAATTATGTAAGATGCGTATTGAATTGTCTGATAGTTCTTTTTAGTATCTCAGTTAAGGAGGATTTCAGCTGTTTTGTAAAAAAGATCTTTGCCTTGTGTAATATATCTTGTGAAGTTTCATTGTTACAAATCTGCAGGGAGTTACCTTAAAACTCCTGCAGGAAAGGTCGCAGAAGCAGCCTATACTGAATGGATAATTTGGAGAAAGGCTTCCTAACTGGTATTGCAGACGTTTATTAATTTGTTTTATGCATAAACATCTCAAAGGTTTAATGCTTATTATTTTCTTTGAGATAGCAATAACTGATTAGTGGAGAAAGATCTCTTATGCATCTGCCTTCAGGTGATATGAATTATACAGGCCATTTTACTTTTAAAAGAGAACATTTTGGATAAGTTCTGAATATGCATTCTTTTATGTTAGAGCAAATCTCTAGTGATGACACTCGTGGGTGTAGTGCTGCTGTTCTCTCGTGAGTTAATTCTTTGAGGGAAGATTGCAGATGGCATACTATGCAAGACCACCTACTGGTTTAGATTGCTGTAATCCATGAACAGAATTGAAATAATGATTGAAGAACTTGATCTGATCTGTTTTGGTTTTCCATACCCTTCAAGTGCTGGATCCACTGAAGCTTTAGTTTTTCTTGCACATCTTATTCTGAAATGCTTATGGAAAAGCGTGGGCCATAAAGTAAAATCCCTTACAAACTTCTAACCATTGTCCTGACATTTTGTGTACTGTTTGAAACTAGCCCACAAGGAATATATGTCATTTGAAGAAACTTTTATATTCTAATACTGTGAAAACTCAAAATTTATTTAAATTTCTTTGATTTCCTTGTCTATAAAGAACCTGGCTGTGTTTCTCTCTTGTAAAAGCAAGCATATGCCACAGGAGAAAACCAGTACACCCAGAGGTTTAAAACTGAACATCATGGGCAACTAGCTCTGTTCTGCTTTGCTGATAACTTAAATCCCATTCCCTTCTGATAGTGATATACAAAACACTCTCCTGAAGTTATGTTACAACTCTCCTTGATGCATGGATTACTTAGTCCATCTGGATATCTTGGTTTCCTAAAGATCAGATCATGAAGCATAGTCACACAAAATTGTTTATAAATGGGCAGCCATCTGTTCCTTCATATTTAATTTTATCCTTCTGTCCTTTATTTCTAGGATACTGACTTGATTTTTGAAACCCTATTAGGAAATTATTTAACTGTTTTTTTTTTTATTTGTAGTCCAAGGCCAACGAAGTTTACAGAACGTCCTCGGCCTGGAGTCCAAATGATCTGTTCTTCTTTTAGTGCTGGTAAAAGACTTTTTTTCCCCTCCTCTCCTTCTATCAGTATAAGAAGTCATTTGAAGAGTAAAATACAGTACAGTACAGTTACTGTCGCATATTTCTTTTTTATAAGATGGATTTGAGTTAAAATGGCTATTAAAACCCAAATATTTAAAATAAAAATTCAGAATTTATGCATTAATACTTGCTGCTACAAAAATTCTTAGAAACAGTTAAACATGAAATGTTGTAAGTAAGTCTCTTGTGACTGTGAGTCTTTTCAGAACAGGATAGTTATATACCTTTTTCTCAGAATAATTAGGAGAGTTGACTTTATCTGAGGTGTAATGTATGGGGATTTGTACAAGAAGGGGCTGATTACAGAGTTCTCACAGTCTGGGTTTCATTGATTCTAGAGCTGGCAACTGAAGAATGCTACATAAATAATTGGATAAAATATCAAAATGTACTGGAGTTCTAGTTCCATTTGATTTTTGTTAAGACAGAGGCTTCTAAGGGCTTAGTTGCAAGCAAATTACTCTGGTTAGCTAATCTTTCTAATACATCTGCTGATGCATATTTACTGACAGCAAATGTGAGGTGATTCAACTCCAGTTAAACTTTGGAGTTTCTAAATCTTCTTTTGATTAAAGGTCAGTGACAGGCATAGTTGAAATGAGATTTAGCTATAAATTTCAGAGAATGAATTGAAATATTTGATGTTACATCCCTCTGAAAATTCTGTAATAACAGTAGTTTGCCCTTTTTTTAAAAGTCTTATCTGTTTGTTTTTCTCAGGTGGAATGTTTTTGGCCACTGGGAGTACAGATCACATCATTAGGGTTTATTTCTTTGGATCAGGTCAGCCAGAGAAGATATCAGAGCTGGAGTTTCATACTGTAAATACATTTTTTAAAATTACATATGTACTTGATTAAAGTAATAATTTGCCTAAAAGGGGATAATTTGTAGAAATTTGATTTCTTTTTTCTTTTTCTGCTCTTTTTTATATAGGACAAAGTTGACAGCATTCAGTTTTCTAATAGTAGTAGCAGGTAAGCACACTGTTCAGAGCTAGCTTTTTGACCTTTTAGATGTTTGTAAGTACCAGTTTACAGAGGTAGTTATTAAAAAAAAAGAGCATTGTTTTGAGTTTCATCCAGTAAAATCATCTATATAACTATTGGAGCCTCACTGGTTTTTTTTAATGGTACTCCGTAGTTTCACAGTTGTTTTCATTGTAATGATTGAAGTATTTTGAATTTGCTAAAATTATGGGTATAAAAATACTAGAAACTTCTTCCTAAGAAATGGACATATATATATTCACATATCAAATATATGTACTTATATTTTAATGTGTACACCTTTTTTCAGTTAAATGACTGCTGGATACAGAGAAATTGTCAAACTAGATCTAAGAATGTTTTGTTTAGCTAGCTTAATGCTTTTTTTAATGTTTCACTTTAAGTTCTGGATGTTGGATATGAAGGATGCTAAAGAAAGCAGTTTGATTTTTTTTATTTTTGAAGCATCCAAAACTTTCACTTATTTGATGTTCTAATGTACACTTTTATCATGATACAAATAATGTAAACCAAGCTTCGCCGACCTCTTTCTCCTCCTATCTCTGAAACTTTTAAAGGGGGAAGAAATGGGTGGGAGGGAAACTCAGGCTGGGAATCACTTCTTCATATAAAGATCATAATACTTACTCAGTTACAATGCTAACCTATTGGGAATAGGTTTTGTTTTAAATCATGTCCGTACTTCTGCTGACAGGGCTCTCCTCTTGACCTGGTGTGATAGGGTCAGTCCCTTGGAATGCTCATTGGGTTATGGTGTCCCTGTGCCAGTGCAGTGTCATAACTCAACAATGTGCCCCAAAGGTCATGGAACTGTTAGTTCGGGAAGGTCTCAGGATAGGGAAGCAGGTTTGACTTTCTAGAGGCCTTCAATTTTTTTGCTAGTATAGAAAGTGTGTTTAACCTCAAACCACTTGTACAGCATTCTGACATTGTTTGGACTTCTTACTCATACTTTCTGCTTTTGAGTTCTAAATTCCGGGACTTTAATTTTCAGGTGTCTTTTCTGTACAGATCTGCCTTTGATCTCTGAGTAACTTTGTCCCCCTTTTGTTAGATTTGTGAGTGGAAGCCGTGATGGAACAGCACGAATCTGGCAATTCAAGCGAAGGGAATGGAAAAGCATTTTGTTAGATATGGCTACTCGCCCAGCAGGGTAAGTGATATAAAATGGTCTGCTATCACATAGATTCTTGGGGGCCTTTGATATAATTTGCTGACTTTCTAAAAATTTTTTTAAAAGACAGAGAAAAGAAGAAAGGGAGGCTTAAATTATTTCTTAGATGCACAGTATCATTATCTAGCTCTTGAAATCCAATGAAAATAAATATTTGACTACATATTCCGCTATGAAAATTAGCTTGTCCTGATAATAGTGCCACTAGTATTTTGATTAGATTAAAAGAATAAAAGATAATCAAAACCCATTGAAGGTCAAATTTATATGGCTTTTTACATAGACATTTCTGGAGCAAGAAAACCAGGTCAGATCTCTTATTGAGACAGCTTGCATTTTAGTAATATTTACAGATATTGTGGAATGTGCATGCCCTGAAAAGCAGTATTGGGTCCTTTTCATATAACATGGCAGAGCAAAGAAGTTGCTGGCTCTGTAATGGTTTCTCATTTGTTAAAACAATCTGAGAGTTTACAAGAGTTTGTAGGTATAGGAAAGTTCTGTATGCTAGAACAAGCAACAAAAGAGGCTTGAAGATGGAGCATGACTTAATAGGAATTGTGGCTTGCGCCTTTTATTTTGGCATGAAGAGTTTTCCAGTTGACATAAATTAAAAAGATTTATAACAGGTTTAAGGGATAAACCTTTTTCACCTTACTGTTCATATTGAGTGCTTTAAAGGATATTTAGTAGAAAAAAGAACTATAATGGTTTCAGGAGTAATCTGTGGAAAGATATCTGAAAGACCAAGAGAGGGATGGAAGAGAAGGCTAAATAAGCTTTAATTTAGTTAGATGTTTAGATCAGACAGTATCTTGTCAATTATGGGCAGATGCAACAAAACATAGGTATCAAACTGTTGGACAAGAGTGTATAAAACACTGGTACTTTGATAACAGATTGAGTTACTCTGAGTAAAAATTCTCAATTTTAACTGATTCTGGGCAAAAGAAGAATAGATTCTTCTTCATTGTGGTCATAAATGCTGAACTTATCTGAGAAACTGAACTGCTCATTTTAGTAAAGCAACTATAGCAGAATTCTGTTTCATCCTTGTGACTAGAGGAATAAGTGCAGTTCCCAATTTGATCTTTTCTGCACAAGAACAGTTTTATCAAAGAAAATGAAATTGCTCCACTGAAAGGAAAGAGTAAATTCAGCTTATAAAGCCTCCTGGGTTCTGCATTGAATTTAGGAGGGAATTTGGCTATAACCACATTTTCTATTATTGATTTTTACAATACATAGTATTGTGCAATGTGTTGTTGTGCTTACTATATGGAAGATTCTATATTTTATCTGCCTATTTAGTGGTAACATGCTATTGTTGCATTTGGTTGATGTTTTCATAGAAATAAATGTGTAGAGAATTCAAGGGTGATTAGTCTTTAAATCACACTGCCAAAAATGTAGATTTTGAGTATTCGGATAGATTATATTATAGATTACTGTTGTTTGGGTTTCATGTGAGATTAAGTGCCATTATTGCCAATAGTAAAGTGATGCCAGGGTAGTGGTGTAGTACTAAATATTGCCTGAGAGTTTAGATCATTTAAAGGTATTAAAGGTATAGAATACTTCTACTTATTACAAATATTGTTCAAGACAATTTACTGTTACTTCATTGACTAATTTGGACTTTTGTTCTTTAGATGTCACAAAAAATACTGTAGCTATCAATTTAAATAAGTTAGGTCATGTATCAGAGGGCATTTTGTGTAAGACTCCATAGTCATAATTAGGTATCTACAATTCTTTGTGATTGCATGTGCTATGTTATAGAAAATATCTTTAATTTCTCTGCTTTCTTGAAGAAATATTCTTAAAAAGACAGCAAAATGCAGAAGTATTTCACTTATTAATAGTGTTAAACTATTTTGATAAAGTAGGATTACATTGAAACTTTTTGCTCTTCTGTTTTAGACAAAGTTTGCAAGGAGTTGAAGATAAAATCACAAAGCTGAAAGTGACCATGGTGGCATGGGACCGCCATGACAACTCTGTTATAACTGCAGTTAATAATATGACTCTGAAAGTTTGGAATTCTTTCACTGGCCAGCTCATTCACATTCTCATGGTAAGGTTGACCATCTTGATTTATCAATCTTAAATGCAAAATTTATTTATACATCATCAACATTCCTCCTTATATGTTTTTTCCTGTCTGAAAACTGCCTTGATAATGTTTCCAGATAATTGAAGTGTAATAGAGATGTCTCTCAGCTGCTTTTTAGGAAATAAAACCTTAAAGTTTCAAGTAACCATTGCTGTTCAAGATGTATGAAACTAATTTTGGACATTTTGGGTTTTAGGGTTTTTTTTGTACTGGAGTTCTATCTTGACAGAGAGAAGGAAACAGTTTGGTTTTTAATCTTTATTTAATGTGATGTTTTGAAATACTCTTCATGGATAAATTTGCCCTGTTTAACCAGAGACACTTCTGCAACCTAATCATTCCATAAGTACAAAAAATTAGTCTTCTAACTAAAATAAATCAACAGTGTTACTAGTGTCTGACACTTCTTTTGTAACTGAGAAAATGGTTAACTCTAGGTAACTTGATACTTTGCTTAGAGATGGAAATACTTGAAGCAAATCTTTAAAATGTAGCATTAATTTTCAAGATGTTTGTCTCTAAGTTATATATTTCATTCTTTATGAGTTTAAATTAAATTCCTAACTGATACTCTGCTGAAAAAAATGTAAATATGTGGAAATTAAGATACCAAGTGTTGTGCAGACTAATCTTTTTAAAATCCTGGTGAAAGTTTTGGGATGTAGTTGTGAAGGTGACACACTTGACATACTACTAAGGAATATAAAATTGCAACTGGAAAGAAAAGAGTGTAATCCACTGCTACCAAAAATAAAGAAGTGTGGTTACAGTATTTGCTGGGTATTTTCATAGGTTAATGTGGCAGCTGCTAGTGTTACCATGTTGAATCCTTGGGTAAATATTTGAGACAATACTCTTTTTCATTCTGCTGTGTCTTTATTTTCAGGGACATGAAGATGAAGTGTTTGTGCTTGAACCTCATCCATTTGATCCAAGAGTTCTCTTCTCTGCTGGACATGATGGAAATGTCATAGTTTGGGATTTGGCAAGAGGGGTCAAAATCCGGTCTTACTTCAACATGGTAATTATTGTGCTTTATACAGATATGCCAAAGCAACCATTTTAAACCATTTGCTTTTAGAACATTCTTATGTAGGCCATCTTGAAGTATGATTTATGTATAGAGCTCGATCCTGCATCTGGTGAAGTCAAAAGAAATTCCTTTTCAGTCCAGGGGGGAAAAGAGTAAATCTGTAAAACGTTAGAAGTTGTTTCTTTGGCTGTATTTCATAGTGTTTTCTTTCTATATGCTTGATCCACACAAAATTGGAGTGTTATTTCCATTGTCAGAGATCATGTGTAAGAGACAGGGTGATGAAAACCCTCCTTTAGTCCTCTTTTTCCTGCCTGGATAGCCAAGGTGGAACTTGGTTTATTTTTGCATTACTAATGCTTAATCTGGATAGAGCTTTTCAGGAGTCTCCTGGTCTCATACAAGGTTGTTGTGTGCTGCCTTGGCCCATTGGACAGAATACTGTCAGCCTTTCTGTGTAGATCTCCTCCACGTGCAGGTTTCAAATTTGGTCTGTTCTGCACTAAACTAATAATTCTCCTGCAAGATGGATGCAATAGGTATTTTCATCTGTTTCTTAATATTGAGTGGGTCTTTGTACATATCTTTTTCCTCAAAAAGGTAATGATGAGGTAGTGCAATTCAGGCTATGTCTTGTGGACAAAATTACAAAAACCTTTGTAGAATATCCACAGTCATTTGATTGAGGGTAAGCAAATGGGCTTCAACTGCAGTGGAATGGCAGTCTTGGAGACCAGCATAAAGAAGATCATCTGAAGAAGAGACCTACCACAGATATATTCACAAAAAGATAAGGGACATTTAGATGTGAACTCAAGCCAGGAAGGTCACTGAGCCTGAAAAAAGGTTTTTAGATATACAGTACAGCAGAGTACATAAAGTCTCTGAGAAAATTCAGCCAATCTTAATCAGAGAGAGCACAACCTAGATTCCTTCAGCAATGACCTAGGCTGAGTAGTTTTCTCTCTGCAGTGATTCCTGTAACTGAGCTTATGAAGGATCCGAGACAATCATATTGGAGCTATGAGCACACATCTTCATTACTTGGTGCTATTTACTGCTGCCAGTTGAGCTGTATGTTCTCATTGCATGGTTAGCTTGCATTTCCAGGTCTACCTACAATGGATGTACAATGGTTTTCATGGAGTTTAGGTCAGAAGAGTCTGAGCTCAGCTGCTCTTTTTAAGCCAATTCCATTTAAGAGCTATCAGAATCTAAATTACAGGTGCCTGTGATGTTAGGCAGCCCTTGAAAGACTGAAATATTTATTTCAAGAGTGCAATGCAACATAAACACCTAAAAAGATAGTAGTCACATATGTTTTAAGGTCATTGGTGTCAAAGAAAATTTGTAGACAATGAGAAGATCTCAGCAGCTAGTAATCTAGTGTGCTTTCTGCTAGAAATTAATATGAGAAAGTTTGCCTGCTGTGTGAGGTGAGTGGAATTGTAAATCTGGCAATCAGTTTGTCTCAAACCGAGGAATTGCCCTGTATGAGCCAGGTATGTAAGAGAGGCATCTCTCTATGGACTGACTATTTAACCAGCCAGTCTTCTGTGTTTGATGCTTCAAAAGACGTGGGTGGAAATTAGAGCTTTTCTTAGGCAATGGGTGGCAGGCAGAGGACATTGTGCAGTCACCTCTGCAGAGCTGCAAAGGTTAAGTGGTCTGGTTTACTACAGTAGTGGGAAATGAATTCATACAGAGCTGCCAGTCTTCTATATTTCCTAAATGGCAAATCAAATGGCAAATGTCTGTTTTACTGTTCAAGAATCTCTCATCATCATTGCCTGGTCTGTGGTACCAGAAGTAGCACTTGGTGGCTTTCTCATAACAAGAGTTCCTTAAAAAATGCTGCAGACCTTGGGGGAGTTGGTTGAATTAGCAAAATCATAGATGACTGTTGGTTTAATGTTAGTCCAGTCAGGTATTTCTGTCCTAGATGGATTGCTTTATACATCTAAAGCCTTGTGGTAAATCCCTGAGGTAGAGTTGGGTATTTTTAAATTACTTTCCACCCTGCCCCAAATGCCTTATTTGTCAACATAAAAACAAAAACAACATAAAAAACCAAAAACCACAAAAAGACCTTCCCAAAAACCATGGGATGCAAGCAGTGTCAATCAGTTTGAAACTTAATTCTTTTATCCAATCAGTGAATATGAAATTGCAAAGAAAATCCTAGTAACCAAGTATACTGTTTGTTTTGTATTTAACTTAAACTTTGATTCCTTCATTTATTTGTTTCTTTCTGGTTGCAATTTGGTCCTACTAGGTGACTCTAGTGGTTCTGCAGAACGTTCTTTCCCAGGTTTTTTTAACTGAAGATTTGCTATTAAATCAATTGTCATAATTGTGGTTAATTTGAAACATTTTTGGTCTGTTTGCCAGATTTTGGTCTTTATCATTAATAGTAATCTCAGTCCCATAAATGACTGTCATGTGGGTTTACTCTTAGTAAGTATATATACTTAATATATTTCATGTTTTCATACATAGTCTTAATTTCATTGGTCAAGTTATATTGCATAACTTGGTGTTGAAGTCCATGGACATTCAGAAGTGCTTTAATTCAGTGACTTGAGTCACCTACACTCAAGGAGTGTATTCAATATGCCAGAGTGAAATTTGCTATAGAAATATCAAGCATGTGAGATGGTAAAAGCATTTTAGGCAATTTTGAGATTCAGCAAGTAAGTCCTGAGATGGTTCTAAATTGCATGCGCAAATTACAGGTATTTGGTTTTTGGCCTATGTCATATTCGCACCAGTCCTGACTTAATGCAGCTACTAATGAAGATTTGTTCTTGGTGCAATATTAGGACAGTTTCATCTGCTGTACTTCCCAGGTACAAAGAAGCATTCTGAAGCAACAGGGTAATAAATCCTAAGTGGTTCCTTTAGCCAACTGCTTCAGAGCTTATGTATTTCAAAAAATAATGTTGCTACAGAAGAACAGCACAGACTCTTGTAAATGTTTAAATTGTAGTTCATTTTGCTGAAGAATGTATGAGATGTAGGTATCTTAGTGGATGATCCAGGGGAAAAATACACTGAATGGTGGGCTGTCTGGTGAAAGCAGCTGCATGATAAGGTGCAGAAAGATATATTTGAAATGCAGTTCCCTACTCAAAGCTGCAATGAGGCATCTGGCTCCCTTGTGTGGTAAGGCACCTTTCCAACAAGTCTACAGCAGCAGGTGACACTCATTTTTTGGGATTACCTTAGCTGTTAGAGTTAGGAAATTGAAGATCTAGAATCTGTTCTATCGTCAGTAACAAAGCACTCAATTCAACATCTGCCACTTACTCAGGAGAGCATCTTGGCTTTAAATTCCCTAGACAGGACTTCTTCCCAATTTTCCTAAGTTGTGCCATTATGGAGAGATGTGAATCTGTAGCCTGTGGGTTAGGCACTGACTAGTTTTCTTGGGTATATAAATAATGTTCCAGGTAAATAAGAAAGTGGTAGAAATTCTTTGCCTTAAGGCAAACTTTTGTATTTGTAGGATTAGTGTTCTGTCAGGTCATAAATAGAAGGTGTACACCACTCAGTTCTTGTCATAGCATTTGTTTTCTTTCAGGTGTTCCCACTAAGTTTCTTCCTAATAGATCTGACACTTGGTTTGTTAGGAATGCCAGGGTTGGCACTTGGATGGTGTATGTGTTGCAGCTTAGCCCTTAGGCTTTAGACAGAAGTTTCTCAATGCTGAGAACATATGAAGGCAAAAAAAGAAAACTACTAATATTTCAGGTCTAAATGGAGATGGCTAGTAATGTTAGGTGGATGCACAGGTTTTTGTTTGGTTTGGTGATTGGGTTTTTGGTGGTGTTGTAATTTAGACATTAAGTGTTCGTGCTCCTCGAGTCTGACCCTAAATAGGTTTGTAGTGTTACAGTGCTGCCCTTAATTGTTAGTTTTTGGACTTAGGCAGTTTTGCTTAAGCACACTTTCCTCTAAGCAGTACCTCTCGGAGTTGGGCTCTGCTGATTCAGACTGCTTGCAAAAAGCATTTTGTCTGGGGCCTTTGAGTATATGTTTCTCTTGTGATAAAGCTGATAGTTTTTGTCCCATGAGTGGGCTGCCCTGGAAAGGAATATTAAAAGAAGTTTCCTGGAAGATTTTAGGATATGTAGAACTACAGGCCTGTAGTTCTGTTCTTTCTCTTGTTTTTTTTTTTGTTTGCTTGGGGTTTTTTTTGGTTTTTTTTTTTGGTTGGTGTTTTGCTTGTTTGTTTTTTAAATTTTTTTTAATAGTTTGGTTTATAGCATAGATTTATGAACAGTTGCAGGAACATATGGTGACTCCTGTTACTTTAAAGTAACTGTTTTTGAAAGTATGAAGACTGTACTACAGTAGCAAGAATGAAAGATTAGGGGAGAAGCAGGCATTTTTAAAATTTTTGTCACTGTAGACTATTGGAATTCTTACTGTATCTTTGAATGTCATTGCTTTGCCTGAATCTGATATCTGACTAGGCAGATCTTGTAGGGGTAGGCATTGCAATTACTGAAACTGAAAGCATGTGTTTTAATTGATAAAGACTAGCCTTATGATGTTTTAGGAATCTTTGTGTAAAGTAGAAATTAATCAAGTAGGAATATGGAATCCTTTAAAGAAAAAAGTATTCTCCTGGACAACAGATTTCAAAAAAAACCCCCAAAGAAAACCAACTACAAATGATCTTTCATGACTAGGTGCTGTTCTTCTGTCTTGCTTGATTGACTCTCATTGTGAGTCACTTTGAGAAGTCAGGCTCAGCTGTAGCCAGCAGTCAGCCTTCTTCTGTCTGACATATGTGTGCCTTGGGTGCCTCCCTGACAGCCAGCCAAGGTCAGCCTTTTGCTTATTTGTAATCTTAATGTGTTCCCACTTGTGAAGTGTTCATTTGGACTGATTCTTGTGGCATCACCTTAGTGCTAAGAGAGTCTTTCTGAGTACTGTTGTGTGTTACGATTTTCTTAACACACTCTGGGTGTTAGTTCTGGAATTCCCTTGGAACTCAGGGCTAAGATGGCCTTAGTTCTTTCATTGTATTGTGAGGAATGCTTTGAAATACTGATACAAAAAGAATGTTTTTACAATTTGGTATTAAACTCACAGATCTGAGTACTTCAAAATCCTCCTACCTTTGTGACTATCTGACTTGCTGGAAGGCTCTGCCACCTTAGCATTCGACACTTATACATCACAATATGTATATCTCTGTTGAGAGTTGTATGGTGAGTCTTTTTCTAAATGCCAAAGCACATTTCATGAGAGCATATAGAAATAACAAGGGTGTGTTTCAGAAATGCATTACAATTTGGACTCTAAACTAGTCATCAGAAGCAACCTTCTGATTCTTTTGGAGGAGGAGGAAGGAAAAGTTCTATCTGAACCTGCTCTTCCCCTTTCCCACCTTCAGCTTCCTTTGAAATGACAAGTAACTCAGTTATATTTGTGAAAGAAAAGCTTTAATCTCCCCCAGAAACACCCCTGTTCTCCTCTGTGTAAATGCTTACTCTTCACTTAGTAAATGCTACTTGCTCTGGAAACATATTGGTAGTTCAAAAATAGCAGTGTAACTCTTACTGCTTGAATTGGCATTTGTTATTCTTTTGCCTTCTGTCCCAGTTTTATGGAAATGGTCAGAAAAAAACAAATAAAACCAAACAAATCTTTAAAATTGCAAAGTCTGAGGAACAGGCTGACCTGCCTGTTGCATTGCTACTGGAGAAGATCCAGGCCATAGTTCCATTTCTTGGCTATTTTTGAAAAACACTCATCCTGGAGCTAAGATGTGCTCTTTCACAGACCTAGAAGGACAACAATGTCTTTGATAGCTGTAGTTGGTGTAAGGTAGGATGATGCTTCTTACAGGTCCTAGAAAAAAACCCTAGGGATTTAAATTTTTTTTTAAATGGGGCATATTTTTCTCTAAATCTCTGTATCAGAATTCTAGCTGTTTTCTTTGTTTCTAGGCAGTCTTCTGTTGGAAGCTCATGATGAATCGTCTCACACTTTCATGTAAAATGCATTAGTTAAATTTTATGTAAATAGACATTATATCCAGAACTAGAAAGTTTGTGACTTGTGATTTACGTGTGTTATTACAGTATGTTTATTAATTTTCAACAGGTTATGAAACCTAGACCTTAAATATGAACATTTTTTAAACAAAGTAAGAATTTACACACTTTTGTTTTTATTTTTAAAAAAAGTTTAATAGCTTATTCAAAGATTTGGTGAGCATAGTTTCATGTTTTATGAAATGATAGTTTCATCAAATGATGAGCACAGTTTTTCCCATATGTGCCAAAAAACATACATTAAAACAGGTACAATGTAAGCAGCTGAATTGAAAAGTGACAGTTTTATAAGTTAAAGTTTTGCAGTTGCAATTTTCATATAAATTTAACAGCACATTAATTTGTCCAACTTAATTTAAAATTATCAGCCCAGAAGCAAATACTTAAAATTTTAGGATAAATCTGGATTTAACTGCATTAACAAAGATATGTGTTTCTTTTCTGGAATTATTTTCTCCTAAATTAAAATCATGACAGCGAAAAGAGAAATGGTGAGGAAACTTTTATTTTGGAAAGAATGAAAGAACATCTTATTGGAACCTAATGTAAATAGTTATGGATCATTTCAGCAAGATAAAATTACATGACTTGGCATTATGTTACCACATCAAAACTTAAATGTACTCATTCTTTTTAACAATTGTATTAATAGGAAATAGCAACTCTAAAGTTCTTGGTACTGAAAACCTTTTGAAGAACATAAACTGTTGTTGGACGTACAGTGCTACTTCATCACATCTAACAAATTTGCAGGGCTGATTGTTTGCTTATGTTCTTGGTTGGAGTTAGAAAAGTACTGCAGAAGTTAATAATTCTTAGGGAAAAAACCCCAAGCCAACAAAAAACAACAACAACAAAATAAAGCTTAGACCTTTGCAGCAGGGTAAAATTGTTCATGACTCTACAAACATTCTAACTATGGAATTATAAAATAAGAACATCTTCTACTTTCAACTATAGAATTGTAAAATTTAAATGTCTTATCCTGTCATACCAACTTGACTCATAGCTTGGGCTGGCCTCTCTAATGTAGTCTCAAATTTGATGGTTCAGTGCTTGTTTTCAGAAAGATGAAAATACTGAGCTGTGGTTGAGAATGCTCGTCAGAATTTCTTAGCAAGACATGAAGACCAGGTGTTTAGCATGACTGACTTAAAGTAATTGTTTTACCACAAATTCAAGTGCAAATGCCCCAAAGGGAAACATCTACCACAGCTTGTTTATATAGTTTTCAAACAAACATGCATAATGCCTCTCTCAATGCCATTTAATTTTTAGAGAAAAGATTATATGTTGGTATTTTAAAAATCAATTAATTGTAAATTGAAATTTAGTCTCTATACATCAATGTCAGGTACATGAAGTGAGACAGTTGTTTAAATAAATTTTGCTAGATGTTTTTGAAAAGCTGCAGTGGTTATATCTGGTTATTCCTGAAATACTGTTGGTGAAGAATAAGTTTTACTTCACTGGGAGATCTCTGTGTTTACTTGAGGAGATAAGACTCCAGCATCTGCTTTCTCATTTAAAGTGTTACAACATGACTCTATTTCTAACAGTTACCACTGCAAAAGTTAGGTAGAAGGAAAGGTGTGTTGGAAGGATCTTGGAATGGTGCAGGACCACTCATTAGAACCTTATTTACTTTTAGCTCTGCTGTAGTAGCTTTTATTCGACTGTGTTCTAACTTCTTATGCAGTGAAGAATGCTTTCATGTGATCGAGAGAATATACTCAAACTTATTTTTAGAACTCTTGATTTCTTGGCCAATCTTGAAGTTAAGACCCAAGCTCTAACAACTGTACTATAGTAAAGAAAAAACCCTGACTTGTATTGGTCCTTAGTTTTCTTTTTCAGGTTGCTTCTTTGTTGAGAAGCCTTGGGCTGAAGAAACAAAAAGTGGATTTGATAAGGTTGTTTTGAAGGTGATCTCTGAAATTCCTTTATTTCATTTGATCGCCTTTTAAAACAATGGGAGCTATAGAATCAGCAAGCAGATACTAACCTACCTTGTAAGGTCATGCTTGTCTCATTATGTGATGATTATAGTTGTATCTCTCTAAATACTTTCATTTCAAATGATGTAATACAGTAGTGAAACAGATTACACTTAGAAATGCTGGCATAAAATCAGGAAATGGGATGATGCATAATTTAACAAACCAATAATTGTATTTAAAACATTAAAATTGTTTTTGAAACTGAAAATGTGTATTGCAATGAGTGAGAAAGCTTTGAAGCGAGTACATTCATGCTAATTTTGTTTTACATTCACTATGTGAAGTTACTATGGTGAATATGTGCCTTTTCATAGACAGATACAAGTAAATGTGTGTAAATGCAGATGAATTTTTTATTTTATATATAAAATACATATTGTATATTTAAAAAACAACCAAAACACACAACCGCAAAAAAACTCAAACCTTAAAATCATCTCACACAATGATGTCAAGTTGGAAAATTATGGCTACACAGAAATTAAGGAATAAGATTGCTGAAGATAATGTCCAAGTGTTTTGTCCCCAAGTCTGTAGCTAATTGATTGTCTAATGTAAAGTTGTCTGGTGCTATTCTTGATTCCATGCATTTCTTTCCAAGTCCTTAATTACTTTTGTAGGATATATGGTAGTTGCAATACATGATTCTTTTTTAAGCTTATAAATTTTCTCCAACTTTTAAACAATGTATCTTTTGAAAAATTTTCATGGAAACACTTTCCTGGCTTTTGAGAGCTTTGGATATGTTGTACATTGGTTTGGAGCTATTAGCATAAGCAGTGACAGAAGTAGTCATGTATGGAACTTGACCATAGAAGGGTCAAGTTGAAGCAACCTACAGGAGTTTCCCTGATTTGTACAATGGAAATTGTAGAGGGTGTAATTTTCATCCTCATAATTGAGAGTCTGCAGTACAGTTGAAGAATCAGACTGTCTGGATGCAGTGATGTGCTGGTTGTCTCCTTGCCCACTCTCTCTGCCCTCTTTACACGTTTTATGTTTTATATAAATCAGTCAGAAATATTAGAAACCCCCATGGAGGTTGTAGTAGGAATGTATTTCGTAATGGCAATGACGTCTAGTTTTTGTGAATTTGGACACACACATTCCCTGTTAATGACTGTTTAAATGTTTAAGTGCAGTTTAATCCTTGTTTTGTTTAGAATTTACTGTCAGTGTTATGACATTAACTGATTCAGGTCAAAAGGGTTTCTTCCTGCAAGTTGTCAATCAAGCAGAGACTACTGAGTTGCAATTGGATTTTTCTGTGTGCTCTTGCTCCTTCAGAGAGCTGGTTGTTGACTGTTCTTTATATTTAGCTTTAAGTGGACACTTCATTACAGGCAGGTCCTATGCTATGGCTACTTATGTCTGTGTATCTTAATGTTTTTCCTGCCCCATCTTCTGAAGTCTGATCTTGCACTGATCTGTGTGATGTGGTTTCTTATTTTCTAGTTCTACTTTCAATGCAAACTGGCAAACTCTAAAGCCATCATAGCATTATCATATCACATACAACTTTGTTTCCTTTCCTTTAAACAGTAAACCTGTCAGGCCTACATACATCTTTGATAGCAACTACTTGATTATTTTTAGGCTGAATGGCAAACCAAAAGATTGGAAGTCCCTGTCAAAAGAAGTGTGTGAAAGACCAGGTTCCATTTAGAGCACCTCAGCAGAATGCTCTGTGTGTGAGTTTTCTGCCACACGAGGTGATTTTTTTTGACTAATGTCCGAAAGACACATCTCTTGCTTATATGAGCAATGTATTGTAATTTCCCATGGGAACTAGAGATGTGAAAACAGTATTTTTTATGTTGTGGCCTCCATAAAGTCTTTCATTTTCAGTGGATTTCTGTGGTATTGTATTTTTAGGTCAGTTTTTTTGTTAATGTGAAATACATTAGGATGGCCTAAGTAAGGTTATGGATGCATTATTTTGAATCAGTTTGTCTGTAGTCCTACTGAAATTGTTTGAAATTTTTGAGAGGTTCCACCTTTGAATAGACATAAGAGCACATCCTGAGAAACAGATTCTGGAGACCAAAACCAGCATAATGCTCTGATAGTTCAAATAGAAGAAGCCAGTACTGAGTTTGCAGGATGTATATTAAGAAAAATCTTTACAAAACCAAAAAAAGCTGTAAATAATTTATATATATAGCCTTTATATAACTTCAGGCATCCACTGGGTGGGTGACCTATCAGACCTTTTAACTGATAGATTTATCTTTCAAGACATATGCAGCGTTCTTGAACGAATAACTGACTTGACCGGTAGGAAGACAGAAACATTTTTAGTAAATATGTTATTCTGAATTTAGTTACTTGTCTTCCTACCATTTTGTCTCTTGTTACTGGTCTGGAAGCAGTGTTGAAGATCTGCTGGTTTTAAAAATAATTTTTATTTTTATAGACTGGCTTGAAAAGTAAGTATTCTTTCCACTCTTCCAAATGAGTAGCAACCTCCTTTAACTTCGCAGAAGTCTGTAGGTACTTTTTGGCTTGTTGAAGCACACTATGGTTGAAGAGTGTTCCTTAAAGCAAAAGAGAGCACAAACCTCCAAAGGAACTTCCAGATACTTGGAGACTGATTTGACTTGAACAGTTATGATAAAATTTCATAATTTATAAAAGAGGTTGTATGTTTTAATAACAATTAGTACTGCTTTTATGCTAGTTTTAAAAATTTGTTCTAGTATACTGTTGTTGTGATCATTAGAATCTGAATTTCAGCTTTCAAGTTTCAATGTTGCTTGTAACTAATATTCATTTGTTCCTATGCATGTAAGTAGAGAAGTTCTTATCCTCTTAAAGGTCTTTTAGTATAGTAGTTCTCTTCTTACTAAAGGTCTTTTAGTATAGTCATACAAAATAGTCCTCTTTTCCTAGTGTTCGTATGAAGAAGCTGAGCTCTTAGGTTTTTTGTTACCAGGATGAGTGGCTCTGAAGCTGTTCCTCTTAGAATTTACTTATCTTCAACATGGGAAGCAAAAAATAAGTGTACTGCTTTGGAAGATTTTGTTTTTGCAATGTCTATTTGTCTAGCACATAGGCGCTTTCTCTTCTGGATGCACTTCTGGTCTGGCTTAGAATTGCAGTTTTCTTTTTGTTGCTGCACTATATTTGACGTGTTGCAAAGAATGCACAGTGATCTTTTTCCCTGTGTTTCCAACTAATTGCTTCAGTTCCTTAACACGAAGGATGGATTGTACCTCGGGCTAGTAGAGGTGCTAGTTCACTGATCTTTTTGATTTTTTAAATTTTTTTTTTTAAACTGTGTTGGTGACTTACGTTGGAAGATGTTATAGAAATGTGTAGTGTTATTTTATGTAGACTGCGTTTCATTATTTTTTTCTGGCAGTAAATGTGTTAGTAAGTTATTTCTAGTAATCTTACTAGGTTCATGCTCTGTTGCATTTTGTGCTGTTGGCTTTTAATTGCTTCAGTTGATATCATTTATGCAGTCCCAAACCTGTTCTCAGTGGATGATTCCCTAATGTTCATTTCATCAAAGGGCTCTTATTTTTTCTTTAGTCAATAAAAGAGAGGCCTGACTTGAGGACCTTTAGTGAACATCCTTTTAGCTCTGTATGTCTCCAAAATCAGTAACTGTTATCCTTTCTTTATAAAGTTTACCTACTCTGCATTTCTCCTACTAATCAAAATCATTTGAATCAAGTTTAAAATCATATTATGCCTTGACATCTAGCTAGATTGAATGAGTTACATTTTCTTGGCATTAAAACAGTTATTTTTCTGAAGAAAGTCTGTTAAATTTCTCTGGTACCCTACTCTTTATTAATTTTCATATTATTTGAATTTTTTTACTTTCTTTTTCTCCTATGTCTTATACTCTTCTTGAAAAGTAGGATTTAGCTGTTTCATACTATCTATTGATGACAGGTCAAAAAGACTTATTACTGAGATTGCTCTGTAGGTGTCATTATTCTGTTTTCATGCTACAAATAATTTTTATGCTTTGAAGACATTGCTTTGTGTACAAGCTTGACAGCTCTATTCTCCCTGGTTTGGGGGGAATGATAAGCATTTTCCTCAAAACTGAGAGGAAAAGAGTCTTCTCTTTTTCATTCTTATTTCATCAGCATTCCTCCCTTTGGGATATCCCAATGTCCACATGTTTCCTTGCTAGTGAAAATATGGGCAAATTGGACTGTTAATTCTTGGAGCTGAGACTAAAAAGAATCTTTACTTTAGTCCTCGTTGTATGACATCATTGGTTCCTGTTTGTAGCTGAAGAATCCTTGCTACTTGCTTTGCTACAGGAGTGTCTTAACATATTCACTTTTCACAGCCTCTGGTTGTGACACAGCCTTTGTTGAAGCACTGGAGCAGGATGCCAAGAGAAACTGGGGACTCCCCATCCCTGAAAGTGTTCAAGGCCAGGTTGGATGGTGCTCTGAGCAACCTGGTCTAGAAGGTACCCCCTGCCCATGGCAGGGGGTTGGAACTATGTGACCTTAAGGGTCTTTTCCAACCCAAACAATTCTGTGATTCTGTGACAGCTCTTAATTAAACAGTGCTTTTTCTGTTCTCGCGAGCAGTCTCTTCCCCTCACAATTGATATCCTTATATGCAATGGGGGAAGGTTCCAGACAGAAGAAGCACTTTATATCTTCTTGGGATATGGTCTTTATGTAGTTCTTGCATCTTTTATTTAAAAGGGATGGAGAGAGGGAGGCAGCTTCCTTCTTGCTGGAATCTTTATCTAGCTTGCTGAAGTAATAGCTTCACTTATTTAAGAAAGCTTCCCTTTTTGCAACTTAACGTTTAGTTTCTGTTTCAAATGACCAGTTCCTCTGTGTTAGCTTTATTATGGAAAAAATTCTATTGTAAGGTGTCACTTATTAATCCTGAAATAGTTTTATGGAAAAGAGAATTCTACTGGTTAGCACACTCGTTGACTTTGTTCTTTAATTTAGAATAGTAATTATATCTTGGAAGGTTATCCTCAGCAATAGTTTTTGTTCTTATAAGAATCTCTATTTCCAAGTATTTGTACTTCAGGCTTGAAGGGTTGTACTGAAAGGTCTTAGAACTGCCCTTTCCAAAAGCACTTTTTAAAATCAGATTCTGGGCACGTTTAGATTAAAACTATTTGCACTGTACTTGTCCCCAAATAGTAGAACACTATTCTTTTCCTTTACATAAGAAGGGAATGTTTTCCAATTAACACTCTAATTTCCAGGGGTTCTTGAAAATGGTTCATCCAAGCCATTTCTTGATGGAAAGGATTAAAAACCCCATCATCTTAGAAGCTGGAATTTTTCCTTCTATTTCTCATTTTTCCCCTCACTATGGTTAGCAAATAGTTCTGCCCACAACATATATTGTTTTCCTTGTAAAACAAAATGTATTCAGAACTTAGACTGAACCCTGAAATTCTATTTATTAAGGACTTGAACATTAGGAAGCTTGACATCAATGTTTCCTTTGCTGGAGGAAGGGTAAGGGAACAGAAATTTCTGTATAAAATATTTCTTTTTCAATTTTTAACTGTATTTCTGCAAAGCTTATTATTGTGGTGAAATTCTGTCTGCCTTCCACCTGCTTTCCCAAACGGTCTCCCTTTCAAACAGTGAGCTGTCTAGATGCAAAAACAGCACAAAGTTGTAACTTCGCTGTGTTAGTTGGATCTTGCTTAGACTAAATTAATTCTGCATTCCTGACTGTTGTGATGTTAGTGTCACTTGTCTGAAGTTCTATTTTTATTTCCCATCTCTTTCTGTAAGATACTTCTGTTCATTTCTTCTGGAATAATGGGCAAAATAGGACATAAAACTTGCATTGGTTTATGTTCCTCTTTTGCTAGTCCAGAAACTCATTTGACTTATAGAGAAGTTACCTGTAGTAAGAAAGACCTTTATCAAATACCTGAAAGCAATAGGTGTAGGAGCCTCTGTCACTGGGGGGATGTGCAGGGGTGTGGATGTGTTGTAAGACTCCGGGGAAAAGATTTTAGAATTCTTGCCTTTGTCTCAGCCTGTAAGAGAGTGAAAACAATACCTACATCACAGGATTTTTGAGGCTTGATTTGTTAACTTTTTGAAATAATGCTGATGGCCTCTGGAAGGTGCTGCAGAAGTGCATAGCGTTACTGTCTGAAGGCTAAATATCGTTGGTTTTTGTTTTGGTTTGGTTTTTTCCCCTTTCCTGGCACTATATAGGCCTGCCATAGTTAGGGAAAGAATTTTGTTTGGTGTCTCTTTAAAGAAAATGCAAAAGTGCTTTGCTGGGGAGAACAGAAAGGGGCTTTCTGAAGAGGTGCTGAAGACATGAAAATTCAGAGTGGTGATTGGTCACCTCTGCTTGATTGACAGGTTGCAGGGAAAAACAAAAACCCATTTGTTCTGGCTTAATGGAACTGGAAAACAGAAAATGAGTATCAGGTAAAAATTCCTTTTTTAAAATCTTTGCAGTTCTCCTATAAAAGGTGGAGTTTTTACACAAATTTACTCCTTCTCCACTCCAATAAATTAGGAGTAGGAATTACAGAAACAGGTAGCTGCTAAGTTGTGTAATGTGGGTTGTCTATGTCAGTGCGTTTTCTAGGGGACAGGTGTTGTGAAACACCACAGCAGCCACTGCTACTGGGGTAGCTTAGCAAGAAGGCAGAGGATGGAAAGGGTATAGTGACTAAGCCCTGAACTGGGCCCAGCTCTCTGGTTAGGCTCATTAGCAGGACGTTCAAGGGGAAGCTTTTATTTTCACTTCCTTTACTGTGCCTGCTTTGTGGATAAAGTCTGTCAGTTTCTACTGCTATCAATTTGGAATCTTTCATGAGCATTATTACAAAATTCACTGAAAGTGAATAGCTTAAAAAGTAAGCTTTGTTTTAAAGTAACTTCCATCTAGCAGTATACTGTCATACAGATTTTATAATAAATTTCAATGTCAGCACCACAGTTTTGAGAATCATAATTGAAAATTATTAATTTCTGTTAATTATTTTGTATGTTGATGTATTTCAGATTGAAGGACAAGGACATGGTGCAGTTTTTGACTGCAAGTGCTCTCCTGATGGACAGCATTTTGCATGTACTGATTCTCACGGTCACCTTCTGATTTTTGGCTTTGGTTCCAGTAGCAAATATGACAAGGTACAGTACAGTGCAAGATGTAAATCAAAATGTTTGTCTGTGTTGAATGCATTTATGCAAACTTTTCTTCAGAGCTTCATTTCAAGAGGGCATGTCTTGACACAATTTTGAGCCATTAATATGGGATGTTTTGGATGCCTGTTGTTGACAATGAGGTTTCTTTCACTGTCTTTTTTAATTTTAATTTATGGAAACATTCTATTAAGCTACTGTTTACACAGAAAGCTTAAAATTATAATGATAATTATAATAATTTAAAAACAGAATTCAAAATTAACCAGTCACTCTCTACTCTCAAGTGACAAGGTTGCAAATATCTACTGATGGATCCACATGTATAATGGGAATAAGCTGCAGTGGAACTGACAATAAGTTAAACATTTTACTTGAAATAATTTTTTCTGGTTCCTAACTAAGCCCCCCAAAAATGGGTGTGTAATAGAACTAATTCCTGTTATCTGTATTTAAATATTGCATAGCCTGTGAGAAAATTATTTACAAAAAATATACTGTGTTTTAATAATGCAATTTTACGTCTGTTAATGAAGTACCATCATGGATGCCTTTGTGCTTACACTGCAATATTCCACCATTAGTGTGATTAAAATAATGTCATAGTCTACATTGTGTATTCTGAGTGTGGTTGTCTTGCCACAGACCCTCATGACTGTAAAGACATGTGGTGTTATTCTTTTTCCTTTGTGGAGGAACATGCTCTGTGAACCACACAGGTTTGGAGTGTCCAAAAGATCTTAGTTCTTGTTTTACCACGCAGGGAAGAAATGAGTTGTATCTTTTCTCCCCTTTCCTAAGACTTAAGTAGACCTTATCTGCTCCATTTTTATCTCTGCTTCTGGTAGCCGACACTTGAATGCTGTTGGTGAAGCGCTGTTTTTTGGGTCTTGCCTCTGGCTGTGGTTCCTTGGTCTCAGGCTGGTTTTGAAAGCATTTTAGCAAACAGCAATGCAGAGCGACCTGAAGGAAGGAGACAAAAGGAATTTTAATCTTTGTCTTGTAAGCTACTGGACTTCTTTCTGTAGTCTTACATGCAGGGATTTATTTTTTCTCCTTTTTTCTCAACTGTTATTTGAAGTCCTCAGTACTAAGCTGCTGTTGCTATCCCTCAGTTATTACTATCTGTGCATTTCTGCTCCCATTCCAAATAAAACAACTAACTAGAGACATCACCAGCAAGGAAAATCAGGATTATCAGATAATTTTCTTCGTCTTTCAGGATTCTTACTGTTCCAAACTTTAAAGCCTGTTGTAATAGGAACATTTTTCTTACCATGTTCATGGTTTGTTTCAAGTTTCTTTTTCTCTCCAGTTGTTTTGGAAGTATGTAGTTCTCTGCTGCATTGAAATGCTGGAAATTGAATTGAAACTGTGAGTCTTCTGGTCTTTGCTGTGATAGATCAGAATTTTCCTTTATCCTGCCATTTGGGAATTTACCTGTGAGGGATTAAATCTGTTTGAAGAATGAATACAGTTGCTTTTCCCTGCTTGAATTCTACAGACCTTTGGTTCTCTTGGGGTTTTTGCTGCAGCCTCAGAGAAAATTTTTTAAATTTTTCACTTACTGAATGATTTAAAACGATCCTCTATGGCTGTTGCTGTGCCGATGTTACTTTTAGCATTATTGATCATAGAAGAAATGGGACCAAATAGGGTTTATATTTGTTACCACTTTAATCTCAGTCTTCCACTCACAGAAAATTCAACTTGGAAGTGTCTGATGTCTTCCGTGTGTGGTTTCATCAGCTCCGTTTTTGTCTGACCTGATTTATGGGAAAATGTAACTACAGGTAGGTAGTTGCTGGAGATGGTGGGGTTGTTTTCTGTCTTTCTCCCCTCACATACTGTGGAGGGTTTCAGACGTCTTGTCAGACTATGACTTGGTAGGATATGTATTTTTTGGCCCTTAAAATGTTTCCCATCTTTCTGGGGAAATGCATTTTACAGAAGAAAGAAGCACGGTAACCTATCCTGTATTCCTGCATTTCTGATTTGACAGTGATTATAGCTGAGATAGTGTTAATTCTAATGAGAGAACAAGCTCTTTTTTTCTACATCTTTGTTTTTTCATGTTATGTTCAGATAGTATCCACATTTCCTAGTTGACTGGAACCAATGCCTAGGCTTTCTTTCCCCCACAGTGTGATCTTGGCCACAATGAAGGTGAATGGGATGAGGTGTGTGTTTTTTGTTTGGGGTATATGAAGTTTTTTGTGGGTTTTTTTGATGACACGTATTTTTATAAAGTAATTCCTATGTGGGAGAAAATAGAAAGAATACATGTGCTGATTGTTTGGGGTTCCTTGAGCCAATCTCAGCTGAAATTGGAGTGTGTCATCACCAGAGTTGAGCTGAGTTCACTGTCAACAGGGTATGTGCACTTCAGAAGTTCTTGATTAGGTGGAAACTTGTCCAGGAATGCCTAGCAGTTCTAAAGTGTAAGGTACTATTCTGTTGATTTTAAATCAGAATATTCTGAGTTGGAAGGCACCAACTAGATTCGAGACCAACTCTTGACTCTGCACAAAACACATCGTGTGCCTGAGGGCATTGTCCAAATGCTTTTTGAACTCTAGCAGGCTTGGTGCAGTGACCACTTTCCTAGGGAGCCTGATCTCTGAGCTTTCTAAGGCTCTTGTTCCTGCAGACTGCCCAAACCACAGTACTTAGCTGCAAGTTGACAGTTCATGTATGGTGGATTGGTGCAGTACTGGGGAAAACCTCTTTGTGTAACTTTGCCCATTGGGAGAAATTGCGCATTCTGAATGTGTGATTGGAGGAGAATCTATCTATAGAGCTCAGACCTTGTGGAAAACTTCTGTGGCCATTCCCAAGCTGGGTTGTGAAGTCATGTGAATAGAAGACTCATGTGCAAATGGTGATGTGATATCATCTTATTGTCATGAATTTGATCTCTAACAGTATGTAAACAAATAGTCTCATTGTTAGTACTTCTGGCAGGTTTTCTGATGGAATGTCTAATTCTTCTGATTTTTCTCAGGATAAGATATTTTCCTGGATTCCAGTAGGGATGTCCTACCTGAGAGTTGGCCTGAGCCTGTGTTCTCCAAGAAATGCCATATTATCTTACGGAATAGAAAATTGTTATTTCCTCTCTCTATTTTACTTGATTGCAATATAGGGTACACAGAAGTGTAATTGCCACAAAGTCCCTTGTGATCTTGCACCCGGTCTTCCCTTTGCTCGCAAACCCTGGGATGCAGACAGCACAGTTCATCCAAGTCACAACATAAAACTCAGTTTATATGACCTTGCCATTGGAAACTTTATTTTTCTCAGTGTGTGAAGTATTTAGTAGGTAGACTTATACTAGATATAAGTTATGCATATTCTATTATTGCGATTTTCTAAGACATTGTAAGTCTTCCTAGGGGACCTCTCTCTCTGTTGAGCTGTTGTGACATCAAGAAACAAAGGTGTTTATCAGGCCTTGATTCTGTCAATCAGACACATGAAAGCACTTTTATCTTTCTCATTCAGCCTCTGTTAAGTTAACGAACCTGGCAACAAGATTTCATCCAGTTGACTTTTTACTGCCATAGGATATCACCTTGTCCATATGCATTTTGTAACAGTAGTCTGTTGAATCTCTGAAGTAAATTCTTTTCCATTGCATCTTTCTATGTATCATTCCAATTTCTTCCTGTTGTTATTTTTTCTGAGTTTTTATGAGGTCTAGGTCCCATGATTCCTATGATTATTCCCAATTCTTTTTTTTAAATCTACTTCATATGGATGCATTTTCTGATGCTGTAATTGACAAATGTCTGTTGTCATCTTTGTTTCCTGGTCATCTTTCTTCCAGGATACGAGACATTTGTCATTGAGAGACCAGACCTCTGAGTAGCTGCTCTAATCTCTGCCTTACTGATTTCTACATAACAGGTTGCTGGAAACTGTTATGGATTGGTCATGATAGAGCATTCTCTCCAGAGATCCGAGGATGTTCTATGACAGCTTGGGCATTCCTCTTTCCATGCTGAAAAGACAATATTTTTTTGAGATATCTATGCATTGAGTCAATTGTTTAATTGTTTTTATACTGCACTGGAAATCTTAAATTATGTGAATGATGATTTTATGATTGGATTTTCAGTATACATAATTCAACCGAATACATGAGCTGCCACAGGGTTTGCTTGTCAGTAGGTAATCTTGGGATGTATAGTATATGTATCAGCTTCTGTTCTACTCACTTTTTCTTTTCTCCTTGTGCTTCAATATCTTTCTTTATTGCACAAAACTGCGATACATGTGCCAGCGAGGGATGGAGCATACTCTGTTTATTTTTATTTGGACAAAAATATTCCTCAGTCTTGAGGGTCTGTGGAAAGTCGTCTATAGTAAATTATGAGCAGGTGGACAGAAACAAACAAGAAAACTTAGAGAGGGAAAAATTCAATTTTTATCTCTGCTTTATTTTATCTACTGAAACATTTTCTGATATCTAGCATTATAGTAAGGATATATATTTTGATGGTGTTAAAATATTTGACAATGCCCTGATAAAATTAACATTTTTCCTAGTCTTCTTCCTGCACCATATCTCATAAGTCTGTGACACAATTTTTTATTTTCAGAATAAATATTCATATATTCAGACTATCAAAGAAAATTTATAAACTAATACATTCCTTCAAACAAATGGATTATTCTCTTTGCAGTGTAATATGAAAAAGAGTACTGGGAAGCAAAGTAATAATGGAGTCATTAAATTTTCCCCTTTAAACTCAAATAAACACATCAACTTAGAGCCCTGTTTTTTGCAAAAGTGACCATGAGTACCACTGTTAAAAATACTTTTGGCAGTTCTCTTCTGTATGCTTTTTTAATAGGTTCTTTAAAAAAATTACAAAATGACTTTGTTTACAGATAGCAGATCAGATGTTCTTTCATAGTGATTATCGGCCCCTTATCCGTGATGCCAACAACTTTGTCCTGGATGAACAGACACAGCAGGCTCCACACCTTATGCCTCCCCCATTTTTGGTTGATGTGGATGGCAACCCTCATCCTGCAAGGTATCAAAGACTAGTTCCTGGTCGTGAGAACTGCAGGGAGGAACAGCTTATTCCTCAGATGGGAGTGACATCTTCAGGTATGAAAAATTTCACTTCACTAAACAGTAGTTTATCAAGTTACCTCCAGTTGTTCTACACTTTCACTTTGTCCTTTTTCTTCATTTATGGGCATAATAATTCATGTAGTGTGGAAGAATTGCAATGTGTTTGGCACTGATTGCTTGTGACAGTTTCGCTTACAGTATTGTCATTGATCAAGTTGGCGCTAGTTGATGCTACAACACCAGTTAGTTCGGAGTTAATTCCATTACTGGAGCAATGTAAAATGCTACATGAGCTCTCAGTTATCTCTTTGGGATAAGACTTCCTGCTTTAGAAAACCTAGGAAAAAGGTTGATCTTCCACAGATCAGTTGGAAAAGGTAACACCTACAAGAAAAGAAAAATTAGAAGACATCTGAAATAAGCAAAATTCTCTTCCTCTTTAGATGAAGACAGTCATTAATTTTAAGCTTTGATGATTTGGTTAAAGAACTGAAGACTTGATAAGGATACAAATCTAGGAAGTTCCTTGAAAGTTTTATTCTCATGCACATGACATGAGAAGAACATGCATATATTGGGCCAATGGCTGGCTGTTGGAAATTGCCTAAAGGTATTTCACATGGGTAGGGACGGAAAAACAATGCCTACTTGTTATGTGTCACTAGTTTGATATTAGTATGAATAAGCAAGCAATTACTGGTGAGACTAGCTTTAAATGTTTTCAGAATAAGCATTGTTAACTATTTGGATATTCTTGAAAATATGTGAAAACTGACTGTTCCTGTAAATTGTTGTTTATATGTTCATGATACTTAAGTGGTGTGTCAGGTGTTTCAGAAAGGGTAACTTAGAGTGTTTTTACCAAAAAATATCTTTATCTTTATTTGTAAACCTCAGGATTATAGGGCAGTGAATATTTAAATAATTTTAGAGGAGGATTTCCATATTTCCTCCAAAATTACGGGAGAGAAGCAACCTGTAATTACCTGAGAAGCAGCTGTAAGAAGGAAAAGATCCTTCCTGGCAAATGTAAACTCCTTAGCTAGTGGCTTTGAAACATAATTTGCCTTTTAGGGTCGGATGCAACTTTACTTCATTATTACAGTTGAAGTGTGAATCCATTACATTGTGAAATTCTCAAAATTTGAAAATATCCTGGGCACATTCTTCAGTATATCTTGAAACGACTCTGCACATAGACACAACAAAATTAATTTTAGTGGTCTGCTTGCATGACACAATTGCCTATAGGAAGATGATGTCCATAGCATTTTGTTTAATAGCAGGAGGCCATCTGCCAGCCTGACAGAAGATGGAAAGGCACAAGATGTCTTTTCTGCCTTTTTACAATATAGCAACAATGCAGTCGTATGCACAGCTAAACAGCATTTATATATTTCGTATGTTCCCTTCCACTAGGGAAGAAAGTTCCTTTTCTTTGTGAAGCTTTGTTGTGGGATTTGACGCATCTCACTCAGAGCACTGACCATTTATTTCTTGTCAAGTTTTCTGTAAGGACTTAAGAGTAGGGGGAATTCAGATAGCCATACTTGGTTTACTGCCTTGATGTACATGGAGTTCCTTTAAACCAGATGTTCAGAAAAAATCAAGTATACACCAGTGTCTTTACTATTTCATTTAAAAAGAAACCGCTTGCTGTTTCTTGCTAAGGCATTGTCTCAGAGGCTAGATACATAAAAACATTATTTTTGTTTACATAGCAGTTTCTTTATTTAAGATCATTCTTGGGTTATTAGTAGTATTTCCCATTGTTCTCAGTAGACAGTATGTCTGCTCACGAGATTGACAAATTAATCTGTCTCACTTACATGCGTCAGAAAACATCCAGCTGTGATTATACCAGATCTCATTCCATTATTCCAAATTTCTCCTGCTTTAGGGAAGGTGACTTCAATAACCTTTAAAGCCTGAGAACACTATCTTAAATATATGTTGTTTTCTACATACTACTAAGAGATAGCAGTTTCTGTGCAGTCACATAATCAAAGCTCTTCATTTCATAGCACAATTACTGTAATATCTAGTCTTTGATCTTGCAAAGTGTAGTTTATACTGTGATATTTCTTTGGAATCATGCTGGAAAAATAATTTCTATATCTTGCTTCTGTGAACATTGTTATCCCTCATTACAAAGTTTTGCAAGTTCTGCTTCTCTTGACTAGAGTTTCCCACCATTCCACTTCACCATCTCACTATTCTGTGCAGAGGTGTCTGACTTCTTTTAAAATCAGTACTGTAATCATTGTCTTTTTCTCTATACCTCTCTGTTTTTTGTGATTACTGTGAGCATGAAAACAGGTTTTGTGTTGTTCATGCTTCTGTGCTGTGTATTTTGCTTTCTGCTCAGAAACAGTATTATCACCTTGTGATCACTTCTTTGGAACTGTTTCCCATCTTCTATTCAAAAGACCTACCCCAAAGGAGTTTTCTTGGCTGTTTTACATACCAAAGAAAATTACCATTTCCTGATCTGTGTGGTCATTATGTCCATGTGGAGCTCAACTAAACACTTCTACTGCTTGGTGTTCTACACTATAGATAATTATTTTCTAATTCAGTTAGACCTTGATGTAGTTCTTTCATTGAAGCTTATAAAGTGTTTTATAATGCATTTGAGGCAGGCTAATCTTGTGTTTGGACAATTTGCATTGACTGAGCTGACAAACAACAGTTGTATTAAGCTTCTGTGACTTGCTGGCACTTGATCAAATTTAACCTTTAATTAGAAGTGAAACGTGGTCATCTTGACCCTGCTCCAGAACATATAGTGCTCTCAAATATATTAAGACAAAAAGTTGTCCTGTTTTAAGAAATGGCTGTTAGAAAAATAAGCATTAGTCCATAGTTACACGTGTGATAATTTACTGTACTTGTTTCAAAGCTAAAATTTAGGTGAGCTGTCTGTAACATTAATTTCCTAAAAATTTACATTTGTGTGTTGTCCTCCTATATTTTACTTCACAGGATTGAATCAAGTTCTTAGTCAGCAAGCAAATCAAGAAGTTAGTCCATTGGATAGCATGATTCAAAGACTTCAGCAAGAGCAGGACCAGAGACGTTCTGTGGAGGCAGGAACCAGTACTACTAGCCGGATAAGCAGAGGTAGATCATTGGGAATGGGTGTTGAGGCTGGGAGTTGGAAAACATTGATCCCTTTATATTGTCCATGATGTGTGCATTTTGTTCAACTAGTAGAAAGGAGGTGTGGAGCTGTAGAAAATAGTACAGCTTTTGCATTTGTTTTTTTGCCTTTCTGCAAACCATTGGGGTTCTTAACATTACAGATTTATCTTTGTTATTGTCCGCTCACTTAGGGAACTGCAGCAGCTGCATTCCCTTAGAAGTAACTACCCTAATGTTTAATCTGGAACTGTCCATCTAGTTGTTTGAAATCTGACTTCTTTCAAATAGGGACACAGGAGGAAGGAAAGTAGAAGGAATTATTTATTTCTCCACCAAGTTGTTCCATGTTTCCATGTCTTGCATGGGAGTACACTGTAGTTTTCAACACTTAATTATGGTTTGCAATCCACTAGAGTAAGCAAGAATAGCTTGTATGTATAAGCATATGGAAAAATGTTGATATTTTGCTACTGTGGAGGTGTTGGAAAGCTCTTGCATGTGTGTGTGGTTTTGTTTTGGGTTGGTTTGGTTATTTTTAACCTCTTGATCATTTCAGTTTTTTGTCTGTAAATTGTACAACTTGATTCCCAGTTTCCAGTGTTGAGGCTTCCTCTTTTTGAAGGTAGAAGACTGTTTAAGGAGCACACTGATTCAGTGAGATAGCTCACTGTTTTATGACATAGATCTAGAGTGCAGTAGCAATAGTCAGCTTTGCATAAATGTTTTCAAAAGTATTTTTAAAGAAGCAAACATTTGCTTCACTTCAGATTATTGATACATCTGCTTCTTCTCAATGTGAATTTTTAAACAGAGTGCTGCAGCTCACTAGCTATGCTGTGTTGTGGTGACTGTAAAAACTGCTGAAATAGTTATACTCAGTTGATATGATTTCTTTTGAAGTAATAGATCAAGTAAAGTTATTTTTTCCATTTCATTCCACGTTTTTATTTTCAAATGCTTCCCTGAGAATTTCAGATCAAGAACTATTGCTTTTTGGCTTTTTAGGATCTGTAAGCTCTACCTCAGAAGTCCATTCCCCACCAAATATAGGGTTAAGGCGCAGTGGACAAATTGAAGGTGTGCGTCAGATGCACAGCAATGCACCAAGAAGTGAAATAGCCACTGAGCGGGACCTTGTGGCTTGGAGTCGCAGGGTTGTAGTGCCTGAACTGTCTTCTGGTGTGGCCAGGTAAATACAGATTGAGAATTTTACTCTGGTGAACTTAATTAAATTGAACAGTTTTGGAATTCCTATCGCCATTCACATCATCATTTGTGTGGTGTTTTTCTGTTTTGTCATTTCTAATTTCTTATAAAATCAGTTTCATTTTGAAATGACTTGTTTGTTTATCACTTGAAAAAATCTTGGAATTCCAGAAGGATTTGGAATAAAAATTTTCCATTTAATGAATGACACAGTAATTGCACTTGTATAGGCAATGGAATCCAGTTGTCTCAATGTCTTCTGATTTGTAGCATAAGATTACGTGTTTTAATTCCTGTCATTATATGGCATTTTATGGCTGGAATAATGACCTTATCTATTAGTTGACTGAGATGAATTTTGATTTCCAAACTGGAAATTTAATTTATTAAATTTAATAATTTAAATTTAAATTCAAAACTTTTTTAAATTTTCATTTTTAAGTAATTAACACTTGTGATGAATACTTAAGTCAGTAAGTCGAAAAACCTACTTGCCATAGTCAAGCATAAACTGCTCTAGTTTAATGAAATAAGATGAAAATCTTTGTTTGAAAAAAGCTAATTTTAAAGCCATATGCTAACTGTAAAGAGAAGAACTGCTGTTAAAAGAATGTTATAGATGTTGAATGTCTATTTCTTGGTTTGGAGTAGATCCTCTCCATTGTAGTAATGTCCTTTAAAGTTAACATTTCAGTTTCCTTTTTTCAGTAGGCAAGAAGAATGGAGAACAGCAAAAGGAGAAGAAGAAATAAGGGTGTATCGATCAGAAGAGAAAAGAAAACATGTAATGAGTCACATTCCAAGAGAAAACAAAGTACCTATTTTCTCTAAGGTAAGCAGTCCACCTGTACCTTATCACAGAATGAAGCATAAAATTTAATTTGGTAAGTTTGGTCACATAAATTTACATTCCTCCCATACAAACCAGGGTTTGTTTACCTCCCCAGAATGAGGAAAGCCTGTCTGTACTGATGTTTCAATACGTCCTGAATTATAAACAACTTGGATTGCTTTCAGAAGTGGGGGTAAATCCCTGCAAATCTGGTGCTAGGGACATGATTTGCTGTAGGGAATCTGTCACTATTAATCAATGCACTCCTCTGCTGTTGTCTACTGTTTGACATACTATTCTGTGGAAAGGTTATATTAAAACTCGAATCACAGTTCTTAACCTGAATGCATTAAATATATCTCCAAATAGAGTATTTTCTCTCATGGTACCCTGAAAATCATATTGTGGCTTGTTATGGGATATATCTAAGTCATGCTTTTTGCTAGAGCTGGGAGTATATTTTCAGAAAAGATGAAAACAGGATAGATTAAGTAGATGGAAATAAGTTGTATTAAGAATTAAATTGTCATAAGTGACATGCTTTTTTTTAAAATGTAACTTGCACAATTTTAATCTTGTGTCTTTTTGCTGGTTAAAAAAAATTGAAGGATATATATTCTATGTTTGCAGAAAAGAATTTTATGTCTTCTTTGTTTAAAATTAGTTTTATCTATGAATTGCACATGCTTATCTATGCTTTTCTAGATAAATAACTAACTATGTTTTTGTAATAAAGGTAGTAAATTTTAGCAATTGTAAAGGAGAACCCATGTTTTGGGTTTCGTAATATGTTTAATATAGAGGAGACTGTTTTCACTCTCAATCCAAAGTTTGTAGCACACAGCCTTCAGGAACACCTGCAAATTGTGGCAATTGTGATTCAAAAGTAAAAATCCCTTATGGGATATAAGGTGGAAAAATGAATAAACGAAATAAAAAGGAGAAGTATGCAAAACACTGAAGCTCTTAACTTTACTAGAGTACCATACTTAATGCCTGTGCTGTTAATTGCTCATTTGCTTGTGAAGGAAGGAACTGAGATTGAAAGCAAACTGAAAATAAGTAAATTTCAGATGCTTTGTAGTGATTCTGTAATTTTTAATAATGATGAATTAATTTCATATGTAGTAGAGTAAGTTTGAGATTAGCAAGTTTATATTTTATATTAAATTTGAGTATTGTTTTACTACTTTTTTCATACTCAACCAAAGTAAAGACTTCAAAAGAAGTGATGTGAACAGTCCCCTACCCACAGTCCCCTCCTAACTTTAAATTTCTTTATTAAATTTATTTCTCTCTTTTTCCTTCAATTTATTTCTTGTATTAAAATTCAAATGCAGTGCAATCTTAAAAAATGGTACTGATGAGCTGTTTTCAGTTCTGCAGTCACCAACATTGTGTGTTTTCCCAAGATACATTTAAAAAAAGTTGTTCACTTTTGTCTCCAGTTTTTGTACATAGAGGGGGGAAGCTTTATGCTGCATGACAGGACTCATTAGTGAAATAGCAGGACATCGGAAGCCTTTGTAACTCTTATTTTTCTTTTGGGAATAATAGAAAATGGGCCTGACAAATTCACATTTTTAAGAAGTTTTTTCCTGTCTTGAGGGGATGTGTTTCAGTGCTGAATTATACACTTCCTTTTAGTTTTAATTAAACAGTTGCACTGTTAAGGGTTTCTAATTTTTTCCTTGTCTTTAGCTACAGCCTAGTCAAAAGATCCTTCCTGATAATGTGAGTTCATACCAAATTACCATTGAATTTCTAATTGCATTACAGTTTTCTTTTGAAATATCACTAGGACATAAAAGTTTTAACAGAATAGGCTAGCTGGTCCAGCATTTTGGTTTTAGCAGTTACTCGTATGATATCTTTGAAACAAAGAAACTTAAAGCAAATGTTTTTTAAAATCCTGTTTAAAAAAGTTTTTTTAGTCTCCAATGTAATGTAATTACCACTGTAATGGTAGCACCGGATCTTTTGAGCCCCATATTTTTATTGCAGATATTTATGTCCTTGAAATCCTTCAGAGCAACAGCTACTTAGTAATAACTTTCTTCAGTTTCACATATTTATACCTGGGAGGTTTTGTGATCTGGATTCTAGAGTCTCAGAATGTGAGGAAGAGAACTTGGTAAATCGTTTAGTCACTTTCCACCTTTGTCCTGAGAAAATACAGAAAAACTCCAGGCAATCGTGGTCTTTTCACTTGAGTATGCCAGTAAATTTTCTATATAAAAATTACTGATATACTTAGTAATACTTTCAGAACACTTAGAGCCTTCATAAACCCTACTGAATACTTTTTTATGGCATCTTGGAATAAAAAGGTCGTATTCTTCCATAGCTCATTCTTCATTAAATATGTCTCTTTTTGGAGGATTCAGACTGCTGAGAAGTACACTAATTCAAATCTCTTGACTAAAATCTCAGAGGGATTCAGAAATAAGTAGATATCCCATGGGCTTTAAATAAGCATGTTTCAAGAAGACAAAGGTTTTTATCTCAAGTGATTGGGTCTCACAATTAAATGAACTGCTCAGATTTTCATTGTTTTTGTTGTTGCTTATGGTTAACATGAGCAACCCTTCTTACGAGTGTCTGAGCAACAGGAATAGTGAATTGGAATTGTCATCTTCTGTAGTTTTCACAATAAATTCAAATAAACACCTGGGAAGAGAAGCAAGATTAACTGCAATCCGAAAACTGTTGTGCAATATTTTTAGGATTGTTTTAAATAGAAATTAATAACTTCATTATTGGTGGTCTTCTGTTGCTGTTCTTTACAGTGACGATGTGACTTTAAATACAAGCTGTGTTAGGTTGAAGATAGAACTGGAAAGCAGTGTAAATCTTCCTTTTCCTTGGGAACATCCAGTAGGTTTTGACACTAACTCCTTGTAAGTTATATTACAGTACTGTTGCAAGACTACAGCCCTTATTACATAGTGAATTCTTACAGGTTTAATGAGAGAATTTATGATCTAAAGGAGATGGGGAACACCTCCAGCAAAATACAGGGCAAGGCATTCTCTTCCAATAATCTCTAGACCTGAGAACTATGGCATCAAGAATTCTAGAAAAATACCTCACTCTATAGTACTGTCAGCTTCTCTGGGAGCAGAGTAAAACATTAAAACATTGTCTTCATAGGAAAATTCAGTTGTGTTCATACCAGTAGGAAGTACCGATTTTATATCAACTTTTGAAATTTATCAGGTCTGTTCATATAATAATGATAAAATGATGTTTTCTTCTGTTCCCTTTTAACTGAAGGAAATCAAAAACAGAAGTAAAATGAAAAGATGGTCTGGAATGACTGTTAGCATTTTGGATTGCAGGCTAAAGTGTAGGTCAATAAGGAAGACCACAGAGCAGCTGTAATTACATTTTGAGAAGATTCCAAAGCCCTATTGCTAATTTTTAATCCAGGGTCATTGTAGGATGTGTTAAAAGTAGTACAGAATTATAGCTCAGTCTTTCTTCTTTAACAATATCTCCAATTTAAATGGAAGTCACATAAGCATTCTGCTATTGAAAGCCCACATTTCTTTGACACAGGTCATACAGAAAAGTGTTTGTATATGATTGCTTAAGGGACTAATGGAGTGGTGGGGGAGAAACTAAAAGCTTGGGTATTTTGACCTGAATAGTATTTAGTAAATAGTTTTTAGTATCACTGACCTGCAGGCTGAACGAAGAACTTGGTTTGACTTTCAAAGTCATTGGTGAGCAGTAGGGCTTTTTCTATTATTAAACAAAAACACATAAAAAAGAAAACAGAAAAAACTTGAACCCCAAAACATTAATGAAAGAGGATAGAATGGAATTTTTGCATCTTCAAAATGGAACTGTATTCCAGATTACTTGTTTTCAGGAGCAGATGAGAGTTGAGATAAATAACACGCTTAGGTCAGTATTCCCATTCCAAGTAATTAGGAATCAGTATCAGTTTATTAAACTACTGGGATTAGAGCATTTTAATAAATATTTAAGAGTGTAAATTTCTGTACACTAGAGGGTTGATGTGATGTGTGTCCTAGTAAAATGTGATGCAAATGGAAGTATTTCTCATTGTTATTGAGTGGAAGTAGTATGCCAAAATTTCAAGGAATTAATGTGGGAGATTGTTATGGATGGACAAAAGTAGGCACAGGCCTCTATTGTGATGGCTGCAAATGACTATTGTAAACTAACAGAACCCAGGGAGGAGAAATGTGTGCTTTGCTCTACTGAAAGTGGCATATTTGTGTTTCACAGAAATAGATTTTTCTACTTATATGTTATTTAAACACTACTTCCAGTTAAATCAAGATGTTAAGAGGAAAATAATCTAAAACTCCAGAGCCTAGCACTTAGTGCTTATGCTTAGTGGCTGTTATCTTCATGCTTTTGGAACAGTTCTTACTAAGTTTTTGCATACATTTGATGTGGTAGGAGTAAAAACTAAGTAATTACAGACACTGATTCAGACTTGAGGAAACTATGGAAGGCTGCTCCTTAGTCACAGAGAAAATGCCAGGGCAAGAGACCTATTTAATGTTGGGGTTCTGATATTGGACATATGCTTGTGTCTTGCCCCTAATAAACTTCCTAGTAGAAGGTAATTCCTGTTGGCTTAAGGAAGGAGGAATCATTTTCACATTAAAAATAGATGCTGCTGGTTAAGAGATACCATGAAATTGCTACAGCCAAAGCTTCCCAAAATTGCTTCAGCCCTCTATGGGACTGCAGTAAAGCTGTGCTTACCAGTGATGGCAGAGTCACAAGGACGGTAGAATGCAGTGTGGTCTGAGTTGTCAGGACACCACTGGGTTTCCATGGTATCTCTTACAAATGATGTTACCAAGATCCCCAGCAGTGTCCTGTATCCCTCTCAAATACAGGAAATACCATCATTTTTATTTCACAGAAAACTATTCTGACAGGAGCTGTAATTTGTGATGTTATCAATAGATTTGCTCTGATACTGACTGGAAGCCTTGGACAAGATACAAGGTACTCATCAGCATATATGACTGTTCATCAAAGTGTATGGAGAGAAAATGATGATTTAACCTCAAATCATAGCTTATCATGGTTTTATTTCCTAGCCTACCATTAGAGTAGAGAGTCCAATTTCAAGCTCTTTCTTTAGGTTATATATTGATGGAGTGGAGGCATGAGCTGTGTTTCTTCAGTTATAGTTGAACATGCCAGTGAAAATTGCATTTTGTCAGAAAAAAAACCTATAGTACTTTATAGTCAAACCTTCACATTCAACTCCACCCCTCCCCCAAATAAATAAAGTTCTGCCTTACAGCTTCTCATGAGATTTTGAAAAGCTAAGATGTATAGGAATGATGCTAAAGTACATTTTTTTTGCAAGATGAGGCAATTGTATACCTTATGGCCCCTTTTCTTATCCCTGCTTGAGCAGTGGATTTAGACAAGGTAACATCTAGAGATCCTTTCCACCTTCATTCGGTCGTTCTGTTACTTATGGATAAGTACCTGTGGTTTTGTTTTCCTGGCTTTTTTCTGTTCTTGTTTTGACATTGTATCTTTCCCAAAGCAGGTTGTTACCCTTCAGCATCACTATGACCCAATATTTATACAGTGGTATTATTTTTTTCCATGAAGGGATGATTGGGGCGGGGCGGCTGAGGTGTTGTTTTTTCCCTCAAGCTTTGAACTGCCAAAAGAAAAGAGCTCTTTCCGAAACCGAAGAGTAATGCAGTGCTTCAGTTTTTCAATGATCTGTAGTTCTACTTAAGTAGGGGGAAAGCTATATTTATTTTAACTGTTTGAGAAGCCTCACCTCTGAGGAGAAATGGGGAGGTAAATTTTAGGACTTTAGTTTCTAGAGAGAAGACATGAACATTGCAGTCAAGCTGTAAAGCAGCTTCTGCAAAATATGTTCCCCTTATTGTAACGGATACTTGAATAATTTGTTTCATATGGGTTATGTGATTCCATGCCATTGTCCCTGCTTTCTCTACTGTTTTTCATGATGCAAAAGTCATAATTCAGTAGCAGAAACAAGTTACTATAACACTGGCTTTTGTAACCTCCTTGCTTCAGTAATGAATCTTGAGAGCTTGATGAGATGTGAGCAGCCCCAAAAGGCTGAAGGACAGAAGGCTCTGTGATGGGCTCAGCCACTGGGCTTAGGCTTGCCTTGAAGCTGTTCTGGGTCAGGTCAGAGCAGCATGAGGAGATCTGGTGTGTGCTGCCAGTTTGAATCCAGAAGGAGGAATGAGTGCCCCAGGTCTCAAAAGTCTTGGGCAATGATAAAATGCTGATTGCTGAGCAGTCCCATTAGAAATGTCTCTGGTAGCTGTGCTATCAGTGATTGCTTCCTCAACTAGACAGAAGCACAGTAGTCATGGAAAAGAAGACAGAGCAGTTTGTGTTGGTTCTCTGTGCTTTGATGAAAACTGGAACACAATGTACAGAGTGGTGTGCTGGACTGAACTGTTGCAGTCATGCTTGCAGAAGTTGTGTATCTTCTAACAGGGAGCATGGGAGAAGAGCACTTTAATGATGATTGATGTGACTAAGGAAAACTAAATCTTAGCTACTGTTGATTAGCCAAGTTTTAGTACAGCTTTGACTGTAAAAAGTAGGCGTTATTTTCCTCAACAAGAAAATTTAACCTCATGAACCAACTTTTATCATACATGATGGAAAAGGTGTTCTCTTTCCTACAAAAGAAAAAAAAATCCAAGAGGAATAGGTACAAGCGGTCTCCTCTACCAGAAGACTCTCAAAATATTAGTGCCTTTCTGTGTTTTGTTGCAGTTCTGCTTTCATAATCTCTGGGATTGTTTTTTTCAACTGTATCATGACCTGATAGATATCCTAGGTTTTCTTTATGGCTGAAAGATAGCACTGGGGAAGTGTACCTCTTTTTGTGGCATCTAGGAATGTGCCCAGAAATTGTTTTGTTGGATCTGAGCCAGGATGAAGTTCAACTATATGTGCCAAAAAAAAATTAGCACAAAACTCTTGAAATTGAAAGCATAACACTTGGGTTTTTTCCCAATGACTGAGGACTAACACAAGATTGCACACTTGGTATTGAGAGCAAGTGTTGGCATTATATATATTCTACAGAAGGAACAAAATCTCTTAATGCTGGAGCATGAAGTGTTTCTAAATTACAGCTTTATTTCATTCTTTAAAGCTCCATAAAAACTCATATTCTTTCAAACTGACTCATTCATTTGAGCTCTTCAATGCATCATCATACCATTTAACGGTCTGTATTTGCTAACAGTCACTTCTCTATGCTAAGGGATGTATTACTGTACGAGTCTCTCTTCTAACACATCTGACCCCTTGGCTGAAAAATAACACTCTGGACTTCTGTTTAAGAGTCTCCTTTCCTTGGCCATTTTTAGTGTAATTCTAAGCTTTTACAAGCCCTTAGCAGCCTATCAGTAGTTATGTTTAAGCCCTTATTTTAGTCCTTATTAACTGACATGTACTTTGCAGAGAATGAATATTTTTAATAATTACAGATTTTAAAATTGTTTTGTATCTGAGAAGAAATTTAATTATTTCCAGAATAATTTCCAGAACTGTTCATTCAACTAAGCATGTGTGGAGTGTTTTCTTCAGCAACTTTTTAGTTTTGGACTTATAACTTTTTTTGCTAATGCAAAAATTGCTTCCTGGAATACTATTATTAAAGAAAATGCTATGTATTAATAAAATGTATACTCAAAAATTATGTATTTTGACTTTTGTATCTTCACAGAACCATTCTCATGATAATTTACTAGATGCTAGTGACTCAAAGAAACAAGCAGCTAATCAGCACAACTACCGTACAAGATATGCAGTGGAAGAAACTGCAAGGCCTGCTGAAGAGTTGGAAAATGGACACAGTTCTTCAGATGTAAGATCCTTATTCATGAGGCAGTCTTACATATTCCATTTCTACTCATTGAGCTCCTGCTTCAGCTAATGAAACATTGTTTCTAATGGAAACTCGTTACACTTTCATTGTGTGTTTCCTTTCACCTCTTTTAAAAAATGATGTTGTATTAGGTTTTCACATGCTGTTGTGTATGTTTAGCTTTGACTTAAAAAGTAATTGACAAAGGAGAAAAATGCTTATTTGTAAGGGTTTTTTGCAAAGTATACGTGCAGTCTGTAAGCCTTATCAGTATTGCCCATGTGACCTAGCAATGTGGTCACCAACTTTAGCTGACCCTGCTTGAATAGGGTGGTTGGATAATATGACCTCCAGAAGTCCTTTCCAGCCTTAATCATTCTGTGCTTCTGTAACTATGGTAGAGAATGAGTGAGGAGTACATAAAGTTCACATTGGGTTTTTGTTTGATATTGAAAAGGTGTGAAAATACAACATTAAAAAGACTTGAAATAGTTTTTGAGAAGGTAAGCTAGCCTCGTCAAATGGTGATGAAAAACATTGCTGTACACTGGGTCTGGCCAGGCACAGATATCTTCATACTTCTTTATGTAAGTCCACTAAAGTAAAGGAACTATCTGCAAACTAAAATGCCTTGTTAACATAAAGCTTTTAGAATGCCAGATGTTTATAACACGTATGAAGCCTAGAAAAGTTTTCATTGTATTGTCATATATTATAACTTGAGCTCTAAAGAAAATGCTTAATTTTTCTCTGCCTCCATCTGCCGCTCCCAAATGCCCTCTGCTCTCCTTATTAGGAAGGGGAAGTAGTTGTTGCCAGTGGTGGAACATCAGAAGAAGACGAAAGAGCATGGCACAGTGATGGCAGTTCTAGGTAAGTGATAGTGTATATACTTCACAGAGAAAACGCTTGCCAATAAAACTTTAATAACTTTTGCTTAATAATGAATTAATGAGTAATAACTAACACTTGTGCAGATTTAGAAGAAAAAGTGAACAAGAACATGAAATTTTCTGGATTCAGTCATGTTGCTAACTAAAATTTAGGGAAGGTTTTCCCTTGTTTGCTAGAAGCAGAATTGTTTTGCAGGAAGGTATTTCTTTTCAGGCACACAAACACTTCAGGCAGGTAGTAGCAGTTTCCTATGACTCAGTCTGAGCTGTGATCCTTAATTTCAAATTATAGAGCAAATAAAGTATCCTTTATTTTTTCATTCAAAGCTATTCAAAACCAGAAGTCTTTAAAGCAATATCCAGATTTCAATGTGTGTCATCTTGATTTGATGAAGTAAACACGGTGTTTACTTCGAGGGATGCTATAAGTTAAGCTTCTTGCAAGACCAAATGATATCAGGGCTTTTGGTTTACTACCATTTAAATTGTAGATAGAATATAGGGTTTTAAGCATTAGAGTTTTAACTATTAAAACATTGTAGTTAGCTGGACTGTTAACAGTAACCTTTTATTGGGTTATATTAGGTAATCTAATGCTCTTTTTAACTTTGGGATTTAATTTCTTTTTTGTTTGTTATACCATATATAGTGACTATTCTAGTGATTATTCTGACTGGACGGCAGATGCAGGAATCAATTTGCAACCACCAAAGAAAATTGCTAAGATTAAAACAAAGAAAGCAGAAAGTAGTTCAGAGGATGAAGAAGGACCTGAAAAACAAAGGAAGCACATTAAAAAGGAAAGGAAAAAGGGTATTGAGGAGAAAGATGGACCATCAACATCACCAAAGAAGAGGAAACCCAAAGAGAGAAAACAAAAGGTTAGATGTTCTACGTGTATTACAAGTTGCATATTCCTGCTGACTTAGAAATAATTGGATGAATGATTGTTACGTATACAGCTTAATATTGTCTAATTTCAAAACACACCATGACTTTTACTCATAACAAATGATAATTAAAGACTCTTGCAAGTCAAATGATAGGTGGCTATAATGATATGCTTTCTGAATATGATACATTTGATGTAAGGAGCACTTCTAATGTCCTTATCACTATCCTTGCTCATACCAGAAACTTCCTTTCTGTGGAAGTAGTGTTCAACTTCCAATACAATTGAGTATTGGTATAACATGCCAGTATTTTTTACATTTGTACTGACTTGTTTCCCTTTATAATTGCAATTTCTTTTAGATCTGCACAACCATGTCATTTTTTTCTGTCAATTCTATGATATATGATACTTGCATTATGCTTGCCATTATTAACTACATCAAGAGAAATATGACTTGATCAGGATTTTGTTGTTGTCTGTTTTCTGTTTGCTTGCTAATATAATGTCATTTCAGATTAGATCAGTACACAGAAATTTTCAGTGACTTCAGTTATTTTTAGTGGTTTTTTTGTGAGGTTGTTTTGTTTTTAATTGGTAGATCTGAAAACTTCACTCTTCCTTCTTTCTTTACAGAGATCAGAAGTGATCTATCTGGTAGATGCTAATTATTTTTGTAAACTTGTAGCTTCTATTTTCACAGTACCCAAGGAAGTTAACTGTATCATCTAAACTAAATAACTATTTTGTTTATTTATTAGATTAGTAGTCCACAGCATTCTTTAAGATCATTATTTCAATCTCGTAGCCCTCATTAGAAGGTAGACTGACAGAACAGCTCTTTCAACATGCAGGGTGGCACAGTGTCAGATTTAATGTGAATCTCTAGTATGACATACAGGATGTCAGGTCTTCATTCTTTGTTTAGGCTACTTTTTGTTTATAGTACACAGTCATTAGTTGTACTGTCAATAGGAATAGTATATTGGTATTTACACAGTTTGAAACCAAAAGAAGATATCAGAAGAAATAAGAAGGAAGAGGAGAAAAATAGATGGTGGGGGCTTTTTTTAATGATTGAAACCTTTAGTTTAGCTTTTTATTATAAAATAAAAAACTGATTGACAGCCTAGTATTTCCACTTCGATTAAAACTAAAAACTGAGTGTTTTGGGAATCTTGCATCCATTTTAGTCCCAGTTATTGAGGTGTGGGACATCTTTGATTCAAATATTATCAGGCCTAGATATTTTAGACTTTTAAAGCTGACCTGCTCATTTCTTGAATCACAAGAAAATATGAGGCTGGAAGGAATTGGAGAAAATAATCTCTCTTTCCTCTATCCCTAGGTAGCATTAATTATACCTGTCATTCCTGACAGATGTTAGTCTTTGAAGTTTCTTGGTGTGGACATTTGACCTCCTTACTGAGCAGAGAGCTCACAGGCGTTTCTGGTAGAAAGCTTTTCCTCTTTCTGATCCTAATTCAAAACTGGAGCTTTTCACTGAGGAAAGAAGTTTTGACTGCCTTTGTAACCACACACAGGATCTTAGAAATTAAGAAAGGACTAGAGAAAAATTGACATTCATCTCTATTAATGCATGGGCTTCATGATCTTGAGTGGTGCTTCCACTTCTAATCCCTCTCTACCAAAAATCAATCTTAAAAATGATACAGCAGTGAAGGACAAGGAAGGATCACCCAGGAAGATCAAAAGTACAGAACTTCTTTTTTCTTTAGGGCAGACACAGAGATTGATTCTTAGAAGGGAGAGAGTTTTGATGAGATATGATAAAAGAGATTGTATAAAACTAGAAAGGAATAGAAGGTTTAGAAAGGAATAAATGCAGAATGATTTCTATCCTTATTTTGTTACAGTGAGATGTAGCACCCAATGACACAGACATGGAACTCAAAAATGAGCCATTTCCCCATTCAACATCCCCCTCCCACCCAAGCAAACAAACACCCCAAACCCACCTGAGCATATAGTCAGGTAGTGGAACTAAAGGATTTAGTAGAGTTCCAGAAATTATTTAATAAAGACACTGGGAATAGTCCCTTCCTGATGAGTAACTAAGATCAGGCTTTGCTTCCAGAAAGTTTTAAACTGATGATTATTGTGTAAAGTTATAACAAGGGAAGATTTACTGGTTAAAGGCTGTTTCTTACCTTCCCATTATTCACCAGTTAGCCAGATACACTGCATCAGAGCAAAGTATCAGTTTTTTACAAGACAGAACTGCTTGAACCTCAGATTTCACGAATTACTTTTATGTTATTGATTTATTACAATAGAGAGGTTCTGATGTTCTGGTCGTTTTTTGGGGTTTTTTTGGTTGGTTGGTTGGTTTTTTTGGTAGGCTTTTGTTTTTTACTGTATATATGTGTTTTTTTCCTGTGATACTCACTGGTGCACTTATCAAAGTACTTCTTGTCATGTGAAACCACATTTGAATTGGTGTAATGGAATTACACGTGGCATATCCTATTTGCAGTCTGGAGATGCACAGTCCTCCAGCAGTGGCTGTATGGAGTAGGTTTCTGTACAGCTATCTATTGTTGCTTTCTGTACACACACACAAGATCCTGTTAGGAATTTCAAAGCAGCCTTGCTTAAGTGGTTGTACAAATCCCTGCTTAATCTGACCTATTGGATACAGACAAGCAGTGTGCACCTAGGACCAGCAACTGCAGTGAGTGTCATTGCTTACAAGTATGTGATGTGGAAATACATTCTGAAAATGCAGTTCCACAGTGCTTTGTAGTAAATATGCCAGTAGGCAATGTGGATGTACCCAATCCAGGTCATTTTCATATGATTTACTTCATAAATATCTTCCTCCTTGTTTTGTGCTAGGTTCCTTAATTGGAGGCAGCTGTATAATTTTGGTGCCTTTTTGGCCAAGGCAACCATGTGAATTTGGTTCAAGAGAATGTCATGCTACCATTTTATCTTTATGGGCATAAGACATAGTTACTGGACTGTAATTAAATTCAGCTTTTGTTAGCGCTCATCCCCACACGCTCCCCAAAAAAATTCAAAAGGCAGTTAAGATTAATCCTCACACTGGCAATAATTTCATACTAATCTTCTGTGTACGTTTTCAGAGGCTGGCTGTAGGAGTTCTGGCAGAAAATGGTTTGACACTGGAAGAATGGCTGCCTTCAGCATGGATTACAGACACTGTTCCTCAGCGGTGCCCATTTGTGCCACAGATGGGGGATGAGGTATTGTAGTTTTTCCCTCTGTGTCCTTCCTTGCTTCTTTCAGCTTGTTTTTGCCTTTTTTATTTTCATCTGTGCATTTTTTCCCCCAGAGACTTATAATCAAAATATTTTGGATTTTCTTAAAAACATTCTTTGATCCGGCTAAAATTTGCTCCTCTCTTCCTTGTACTTAGAAAATATTCTGCACAGTATTGCAGACTTTTTATTATTATTATTATTCCATGCTGTTGCAGTAGTGTTCCTTCTTCTATGGTATTCAGTCTGTTAATTTCCTTGCCACACCTGCAGACAAGCTGTGTGAGGTGCTTTATGTAGTGAAAATATTCCTTAATTGTAGAGCATTTGGTATCCTGAAGAACAAGTAAGAAATAAAATACAAAATTGAATCTGGAAAACATACTTCAGTTTGGGACTTAAAGTCACAAATTAGGCCCCCTGGGGAATGTAGTGGGTTTTTTTGCTTGGTGTGATTGTTCTGAGTGGACAATGTAATTTTTTTAAAAATTGATTTATTCTGAAGAAAAACTGATGTTGTCCTTATCACCTGTGATTTTGATATCACTGATATCAAAAACCTTCTGCTATTCTCTTACAACAGAGAACTGCAAAACAAGTTTTGTACATATGCATTTTATACAAACCTGACTGTAAATACTTTGTAAACGTGACCCAGATGTTTCAAAATACAGTAGCAAAAGGACACCCACCAGTTTCTACTTTGGGATATGTAGCAAGTGAACATTATAGTGAATTATACGAATAAGTAGTATTAGGTAGAATGCAATCTTGAAAGCCAGAGTCTGTGCATGTTTCTTAAAACCCCCTCAGGTTAAAAGAGGAGGAAATAGCTGGCTTATGCTGTAATGGGCAGTGTGTTGTCTCCTTGGGGAGCAGCATGTTTTCTGAGTTACTAAACACAGTTTTTGTATAGTTCACACCTTCAGAATGCTGTTGGAGAAATGCTTGACATGGTGGCATGGTGACTTTGTTCCCAAGCTAAAGCTTTGTGTGGGCACCACCTTAGAAACTGAATTAGGAGCAGAGGGTGCATGTGCAAGCAGTTTTGTTTTTACTGGATCACTTCACTGATCCAGTTCACAGCACAGCTATGCAAAAATTACATTGGCAAAGCTAGTGAGGAGGGAGGGAAGGAGCATTTCAAGTTGAGAGTTGCAGCTACAGAAAATGCTTGTGGATTTATACCCTCCAATAAGCATGTTTTGGAGATTCTGCTGTTCAAAAGATCAAGTCCCAATAAATATATTTTGTGCCTGATACCATCTGGATACAGTGAAGCAGCCAAGGATTTATCAGTACCATACTGCTCAGGAGACTTTAACATCGTATTGGTTTAGTAAGAAAAACAGTTGTGTTTGATTTGGCACCTGCTGAATAGCATGTACAGTGTGTACTAGGAATATCTAAGTAGGCTGCATCCTTTTGCTGAAAATGCTTTATATGGGAGAACAGGAAGTTCCCTGTCCTGTGACTAGAAAGTAGGAATAATTCCACCAATAGAGAGTGCATTTGTAATCAAGCAACTGTCTGAAATTCCATCTCTGATACTTGCTTTCCCCAGATTTACTTAATATGTGAAAAGAAATTATTCATCTAGAAATCTACTTTTGAGATTCACCGAAATAAAGGGTTGGTTTAATTAGAGAAATGTGAGAAGAGATATTGTGTGGCCTTCCAACATTTTGTTGGAAGGTAGGTATATTCTATAAACTTTGGAGGACAGATATTTCAAATTTGTTCTCAAGCTGTACAAACAAGTAAGAAAAAACAGTAGTGCTATATTTAGTGACACTTGGTGCTTAAGAAGAGCACATACCATCCGATTTCCCTTTCTGAACAGTGCTGTTTACAGATCTCTGCCATGTGTCTTGAGGAACGGTGGAAACACACCAGAGAGATGGGGCTTCAACTTTGCTGTCCGAATATCCAAATACAAGGCATGTTTGTTGGAGTGTTCTGCCATTAACAAGATAAAGAACGGTTTTGTCTGGGTGCTAAAACGAACGTGCAGAAGCAGGAGTTAATCAAGAATAAAAACATTATTTCCTGGGAAAATACATGAATTCTTATTTTTTCACAGATATCTTCCCAGGTCGTTCTTCTGACGGAAGATACAATGCTTAAAACCATTTGCAAAATACAAAATATTTCACTTCTGTAAACAGTGGGTTGAATTTATGTAGTAGTTTAGCAGAAACACTAAGTGTAATAGAGATTGTTTGTAGCCTGTGAACTTTTTTTTGTTATGATTCACTGGAAAGTATAGGAAACAATCAACACAGTGTTGAGAGAGTAATGTAAATTTGCCTTATTTCAGATGTGTCTCAGTAGCCTCTGTTCCTTTTCCTGATGGATTCTGACAGGGCCCAAGAGATTCTCACTGCTTTCATGCCTTTTGTAGCTGCTGTGTGTTTTGTCCCTATGAGGATATTATACGTACTGAATACTCTAAAACCAGGAATTTAAAAAAAATGTGTGGCTGAGTCCTTGTCCATTTAAAAAAATTAAAAATTACCTGTTAATGTAGAAACTTGACGAACACTTCTTTATAATGTTTTATGATACAAGAGTTTTGAAAAGCAGGAAGAAATACAAGTATCAGTGTGTTTATTTGTATATTTTCAAACATAGAGGGATTTCTGCTCTGCTTTTTTTTTTGTTGTATTGGACCTTTACATTAAAGCTATCTTTCCTTTGCTATTAGAAGGAAATCCCATCTTGGGACGCTTCTAGAGGATATTTTCTTTGGCATGCACTGTACTAAGAACACAGCCATTTATCAGATCTTTGTTGTAACTAGTTTGTGGAACCTCTGTTACGCAGTTCAAATACATTCCTTGAATACATGTTTATGAGTTTCAGCTTACTACCTCATTACAGTGATGGCTTATAATAAAAGCATTCATCCATGTGGTATCATATACAACAAGATCAAAGTAGAACTGTTGGACTCTGGATGTCTGAACTATGGAAGTTTATACTGGAAGGATTTAAAAAAATTAATAAGCACTGGAAACATCTATTTTAGTTTGTTCATGCCTGTGTTAGGCTATTTTTTTTCAGTGATATGGAGGCCAAAATCTTACCAGAACAATAACAGATTTTTCCTTCTAGAATATATTTCTTGTTCAAAAAAGATAAGCTAGATAGTGAATTTGGTGATACTTGATTGTTAACTTAGGGCTGTCCTGCAGTGATGAATAACCAGGTAAATTAGTGGAATTCTTGTTGCTGTCATTGAATTGCTCTATGGTGCAATGATATATAGATGGTTTTGTTGCTGATTTTGTTGGTCTCACTCACGTGTAATTTAGGGTATTTTGTTCATACAGAAAATAGTGTTCTAAGTCTTTCCTGCTTTTTTCTGTGAATGTTTCTCTAATAGCTTTTAAAATTTTCCTCCAGTTAATTTTTTGAGAACTCATGACTTTTGCAGGAAAACAGACTGAAAAGTTGATGAAATAGACAGTCCACACATTGTATGGCAGTGACTTGTTAGCATTTCAGCTCCTCAGAGTCTTTGTAGGATAACTGTCGCATTTCACTTTTAGGTCTACTATTTCCGACAAGGTCATGAAGCATATGTAGTAATGGCCAAGAAGAACAAAATCTATAACATTAATCCCAAGAAACAACCATGGCATAAAATGGAATTGCGGGTATGACTTCTTTTTCTTTTTTGTTTATATCTTAATATTAAAAAGAAAAAAAATGAAACTAACTGGAAGTAAGTTCTTGATACAAATAAATCTAGGGCTCTTAATATTGTAAGATAAGGGGAAAAATTTACCTTAATAGTCAAATGAAATCAGACCTTAAACTATACTATTTTTGTGTCAGCTTGAGTAGATGAGATGGTTATACTTCATAGCAAAATATTTTTCAAACATATGGCTTTGTGAAATAATAGTTTGTGGAAGGCTAAATTTCAGATTCTTGATTTTGATGTGTTCTGGCAGAAATCTAATACATTCAATATATCCATATTTTCATGTTTCAGAAAGGTATTTCAATTAACTTCAGTGGTGGTACATAGTGTTTTGTTTTTCTAGGAGCAAGAGCTGATGAAAATAGTTGGGATTAAGTATGAAGTGGGATTGCCTACTCTCTGCTGTCTTAAACTAGCTTTTCTTGACCCTGATACGGGTAAACTGACTGGAGGAGCCTTCACCATGAAGTAAGGAAAGCAATATTGTATGCAAATTGGGGGTTTTCATGGAGTGGGATGGCCAGGGGGCTGTTGAGGTTGAAAGTTAAATGATGGCATTAATATTGACTTTGTGCTTTTCAAGTGCTGAAGTGTTAATTTTTTTATCTAAGAGCTTTATGTTATGCTTTTGCTGTTTTATCACTTAATAGTTGTGTGTTCTATTGTAATTAGGTACCATGATATGCCAGATGTCATAGACTTCCTAGTTTTGAGGCAACAATTTGATGATGCAAAGCATAGGCGATGGAATATAGGTGAGTTGTGGGGAGAGTTGAGTGCAGTGGTTTTTTTTGCTTTTCTAAATGTCTACGTATTTTCATGATAACTTTCTTAAAAGTAGGTTATGGTAAATAAATCCTAATACTGTGCTGAAGTCAGAGAGTAAGCTCTGCCCATAATTAGCTGAGGAGTTCCACTTTGTCCTTGACCAAAGTGGCAGTAACCAAGCAAAGTAGTGAAGGTGATCTGTAAAAGAAAGTGTAAAGAAAATGTCAGTTGTCTATTTGCAGAGAGAATAGTTAGGGGATATGTTTTAGGAATATGGTGTTTATTGCTAGCTGTTAACTTCTTGTAGCCTCTATGTTGTTTGTGTCTTTTTTTTTTTAATAGAAGACCCTCCTACAACTGCATTGCTACTTGAATTATTTTTTTCCAATTTTTGAAATTTCTGCTGAAAATATGGAAATACTTTTTCAAAACTTGGAGATGGATTTCTAGACTGGACAAAGAGAATGCTCTTTCCATCTACTTATACTTTTTGGATTCTGTTCTAAACCCTGTGGTTTAGCTTCACTGAAGCGTATATAGTTATAATTCACTGCCACGTGATGAGGAAATGACTTGGATTCTTTTTACTTTGCCTCTGCCCAGTTATTTCGGAGTACTGGATACTGGAAGAATGCCCATGACTGTTATGTCCTCCAGTCAGATCTATTTCCTAGTCATCTTTTCCGTACAATGACAAAGATCACCTTTCAGCAATGGAATGAATTAATCTCCTGTCCTTTGATATCCTTAGGTTGTGTGCCTTAGCTGTAGATGTATAAATTACAGGATGTCATAGGAATAAGTTCCATATCATCTTATACTTCACACTGTGCTGTCTGAAAAGACAGCTCATCTTCTGTTCTATAGGGAATTTGGAAAAGACCCTAGGCTTCCGATCCAATAGGAGATATAAACCTTGATTTCTTCTTCAAAACCATGTCACTTTAAAGATCTCAGAAGTGACAGGGTTGATGAAGATCTACTAATATGTCACTAAGCTTTGCTCTTTCCTCATAGTTATAGATCTGCAGTCTTGTCCTCCTCTGCCATGGCATGTTTTTGCACAAAATCGTGGCAGCAGCAGAAGAATCATTACTGTAGTTTGTTTGCGAACAGCCTAGCCAGGCTTCCTGGGCTGGCAACTGTATTTCAAGAAATTTGCAGTCTGGAATAAATCAAAGCTACACAGAAAGTATTGGAAGTACCAGGACTTTTTATCAAGCTTCCAATGCAAATAATGTGAATTTTTGTTGTTGTTTGGGCTTTGTTTGTTTTGGGGAAGAATATTTGCTTGTCTATTACATTTTTTAATATTACATTTATATTAATGTATGAATCCTCTTAGAAGGAACAAACAAATTTAGAAATTACAGCTTCTTATTTATATCCAGACTCTATTTGTTGCATATCTTTATCTTACTGTAGTTAACCTTCAAGTTTAATACTTGAGCTAAAAGCTATTCCAGTAGTATTCCTTCAACTTCAGATACATGTCTTAGGTGTGCACACCTGTCTCTTACATAACAGCCACTGTAAGTTCAGCATATATTTTATGTTATCTTCAAGCGAGCATTATGCAGGGATACTCATTTCTGGAAAATTGCACTAGAGCCACCTTGTAAGGGATTTTGGACTGCTCTCTGCATAGATGAGGTAGCATAGAGGAAATGGGGAAAGCAGTGATTCAGGAGGTGGTTCTTCCAATCATGTTGTTTTCTGCTTTAGCTTTATGTCTATAGGAATGCTGTGGCTCTTAAAAACTTAAAAGCAGCTGCCAGTATGTACCCTTTTAAGTGGTTTTGATCTGCTTAATGTTCAGCTCAGTGAAGTCACTCCTAGTTGTACCTACGCACGTTTCATAGTAAAACTGGTCACTAGGGGGAAGACTATATTGGAAGACTGTAATTGTACAGCTCTTCAGAAAATAATTCATTCTCTTAAAATAAAATATCAGTCCTTATTTACATTTTTGATCTTGCATTTCAGGTATTTTTGGTTTACTTGGTTCTATTCAGTGCCATTAGGACTATTAATAAAAGCTTTATAATTGTCCTGGAATTACTTGTGATCCATTAAATTTTAAATTTTTTAAAAAGTGCAGTGAAGAAAGCAGACCAATTTTCAGAGTATATTTACTTGCTATTATTTCAGACAACTTCAGCAAGCATTTGGGCAGAGGGCGTATGTATTGAAATGGAACAAATACTGCAGCAGTTGAGAGTGTGTATATATTCAAATCTGATGAACATAAAAATGTGTAGTTTTTGGAATCTCAGACTTAAATTACCTGTGTTCTTGTATTGAACAGAATACTACGCTAACATTTTTTCTAAATTTTGTGGCATGTGTTTTAGAAAATGTTACCATTTATGATGGTTTGTAATGCATGCATTCTCATGTGTAATTTTTTTTAATAATGCTTCTGACCTTTTTTCTCAGCTGTGTGAATGCTTTCTGGTAGTGAAGCCATTGCAAGTCATAGTAAATTACTTTGCTAACCTTTGGAGCAAGCTTTAATAAATTTTATTCTATTATCAGTCAGATTGCCTGCATAGTAAAGAGAATGAACCTCTTGAGTTACATTTGCATTGCTGAAAAAGCACTTCAGAAACTAAGGCGGATGTGCTCAACAGCTTGTAAAATATTCCCTATACAGAAGTATCATAGTCCTCAGTTATTTTAAGGTAGAATGTAGTTTTTAATGGAAGTTGATATGAGTCTTAAAGCATTGGAATGTCTTACCTTTTATATGAAGTTAAGAAATAAATTCATAAGTAAAGAATATGTAGGTAGATTTGCAAATTGTTATTTTTCTAAAGTGCCGTATTAACTTCCTTTTTTGGTTAAAAAACAATCTTCAGAAAGAATTTAATAGTTTAATAGTTTTGTTGTTTTTAACTGAGCATTGACTCATGCTTGTCTGTTGAGGCTGTAATGTTCAAAAGAATTTCTGTATTCAAGATTAAGCTGGATATATCTAAAACCTGCTTTTCTTGGGAGGGTAACATGCCTTATATTGATGAAATTATTTTGTGTTCTTACCTAGGTGATCGTTTCAGATCAGTGATAGATGATGCTTGGTGGTTTGGAACAATTGAAAGCCAGGAACCTCTTCAGCCTGATTATCCTGATAGCCTATTTCAGTGCTACAATGTCTGGTTAGCAAATTTATCTTCAATCTTTTTTTTATGTTAATTAGTTACTTAATTTGAAGTACTGACTGAGAAACTTGCTTTCATTAAATTCAGTCACGCATCTCACTGTACCAGTTTATTATAATATTCTGTGGTGTGTAAATTAAAGTTATGTTACAAACATTAACTAATTACATTGTGGAAGCAATATTAGTAGGTAATACAAGTGTGGTTATTTTTAAGCTGGGACAATGGCGATACTGAGAAGATGAGCCCTTGGGACATGGAGCTGATACCAAGTAATGGTATGTTACCTTAATATAATTTGCTTTACAAGTGTATTTAAAGAAAAAAAAATGTTATATGGTTTTATGTGTAAACAATCCTTTTTTGGGGGGAGAGTGGGAGGAAGGCCCACAAACCAGCTGCATTTAAATAATATCTTTAAATCAATTACTAAGCTAAAGGTGAATTAAGATAAAAGAACTGTGAAGAAACAACCATGCTAGATGAACTGAATGTTGTTGAAAATAGACAGAAATAATATCAAAATTACTATAGATAATGTACAGCTAAACTTAACTCTTTGTACAGTTAGGAAGATAAACCCATGCCCTAGGTCAGCTTGAGGAAACTGGCTGCTCTAAGATATGTCAGCATTGCTGCACACATTCAGTGCATTGCAGATGCACCTGTGCCTGTGAGAGAGTTTAGTAATAGCAGGATTTTTCTCCCCCTCTGGCTCAGCACACGTAGCAGATACACATGCTGCAGACTGGACAGCATAACATGGGCACTATTCACATGTTCACAGACAAGAATGTAGTATTTCTTCTTCCCTAGTTTTTTGTTTGATTGGTTGGGTTTTTCTAAGACTTCACGGAACTCTTTATAAAAAGCAAAGTAGAATCAGCATTTTTTCCTTATGTTCTCCATGAAACATTTGATAATATTGTCTCTCAAAAGTAACCATAAATAATTCTTATTTATTTTAAGTTGTAACTGTGTTCATTTCAACCTTTTATTTTGGTTCAATCCTTCTTTAATAGGTACCTCTTTGTCATAAGAAAAATACAGAATGATAACATGACTGAAATACATAATTAAAATAGACTGCCCCTGTTTACTTTTCAGTAGAGGCCAATTCCTGTTGTCTTAAGAAAGGAGAAACCATATTCAGATAAAGGATAGATACTGATTAGGGAAACTAAACCTGAACCTGATTTTTTTGCTATATTCACAAATATCAACATTTATTATACCTTCTTAAAAATTAAGAGGACCTTTTGACATCGTACTTTGAAAATCTGCGGTTACAGTATAAATTGTCAAAATTGGTAGGTCCTCGAGGGTGCTAAGGTGATAACACTATTAATTTGCATATTCAGGAACTGTGGTTTTAGCATTTGAACTCAAACTGTGACAATGTAGAACCACTGCCTGGAGAATGTTTTAGCAGCAATGTCAAAGTTATCCTAAACTCCATCTGGAAATCATCTGCCATTCCTTACTGAAATAACTTTTTACCAAGAATATTGGCTTTTTAACTCAAAATAACTCCAAAACCAAAACATAAGTTTAAGCTGTGATAAATCAATGTCTTGGTTCTAAAATAAATTTTACAATTAGCTATTCAGAAGAGGACAAATCTTTCTTCAGGGAGGACTTCTACAACAAGGCATTGTAAGGATTTAAATGTAACAGAATAATATACAGAAAGGATACTGGATACATCCAAAATGTCTTTGAGCAAATAAAGAGCTACGCATTTGTAAAAATGATTACATGATATCTATTGTTTACAGGTATATGTATTACACAAGATACAAACATTTATGTTTTATTTAATTTTCATATTACATTTCAGCTGTATTTCCAGAAGAACTGGGAACTAGTGTTCCTTTGACGGATGATGAACGTAGAACACTTCTCTACAAACCTTTGGATGGAGAGTGGGGTTCCAGGACCCGAGATGAGGAGTCTGACAGAATTATTGCTGGGATAAACCAGCTTATGACTCTAGGTAAATTCTGAATAATATGGGAATTGTTTTTGGTTTATATTTCTCAGACTATAATCATGTGTACTTCTGAAATTACCAAAATGAATGTGGTCAAATACATGTCTAACCTCTTGATTAACTGGAACAAAACTTTCTCACTGAACATTTTTAAAGTTTTTATATAGTGAGTACTTATTGAAACCTAAATTTTTTCCTGTTTCCAAAGGTAACTGTTGCTTTTTGGTAGATAATTTGACATGTACTAGGAGTTTGGGTTTTACATCTTAAAGGCAAGTATTTGATTTTTCAACTTCAGCTACCAGAATCTCATGTTGGGGGTTAAAATTCAAATACTTATGATTAAGAGAATATTAACTAAAGTACAGACAGATGAGGGGAAAAAAAAAAGCGAGGATTTACTTAATAAATATCTATGTGTGTATTGTCCCTGTATTAGCCTTTTCTAATTCCTGATTTCTTCCTCACATTTCTTTAATTATGCAAAATGATGAGGAAAATGTAATTGATTACCTTAGGAAATTTACTTGCTATTTGGCTGTGGAGCAATTATTCTTTACAGGCAGCTTCTGAAAAAAGCTAATTGTTAAAATGTTTAATGCATCGCTGCAAAATTTACCTGATCAAAGATGAATGTCTGGATGGAGATCCATCTGTAAATAGAGATGGAATTATAAGTCTTCTGTATGTCTTTATGGGGACCAAAGGATGTTAAATCAGCAGTCTTAGGTTTTGGGCTAACAGTGGTCATGCATTAAATATAAAAGTTGTTACAGATACTTTGTTTAACTGATTTATGAAGCACTTAATGCAAGGTAATATTTATGTTTCAAAAAAGCAAAAGAAATGTCAACTCTTGAAATAATTCTGATTATTTGTATATCCCATATGGTTTCTTTGATGACATATTGCATAAGGAGCTACCCTTTGCTTTCTAAATCAAGGAGTTATCTGCACAATGAAATCTGAGTTGTTTTTGCTGTGCCATCTAAGAGTAATGGTTTTACATTTTGTGTTATGGTATATGACAGACCACTTAGTTTGGGGTTTAGCTATAGCTTGTGTGGCGCACATTGGTACAAAGTAGCAGTTGCTAGAACATTCAAAAGAGTAAGTAAACAGCTTTTAGAAGAGCAATCTTTTTAGCAGCAGCATATTTTCTGTTTTTAAAGACTTTTGAGACTTTTGAAGGTGATTTTATGGTTTTATATTGCAGTATTTTTCCTTGAGATATAAGGTGTTAGAATGATGTGTCTAAGCCCTCATAATGATTCTAAGTACAGGAGGGGGAAAAAAAAAGCAATGTTGTTTAGGTGCACAGACTTAAATTGCTCAGCAGTCCTCTAGCACTATATTGGATTGGTTTTGGAAGGCTTCTTTGCTTTTAGGTAGGGACAGGAGAGAGTGTTTCTGTTTTACTTTGAACGTTGATTTTACCTACATCTTACAGAGCCTGAAATAGCACTGTAACTTTTATGGCAGGAATTTAATGTATTGCTTTGTCTGAAGATGTGAGTGTGGCAATATAAAGTGAAATGAAATGAGTCTGTGCTGTAAATAACGATACTGAATTGCATGCCTTCATCTGCTTATAATTTTATACTTTTCAAATGTGTATATATCAAATGTGCACTTGCTGTGCCTCTGGGGAGTGTGGTGCTTCATGGATAACAGAATGGACTCCGAGTCACTGCAGCAGTGGGTTGTGCAGCACACACCTCAGCAAGCACTCTAAATAGAATATCAGAAATTGTTTGGAATATCTAGATTACTTACTGTTATTTTTGGGGAACTGCTGTGCGTTTCAAACACTAAGAAATAGCATATATTGCAGGGGGGTGAATCTTGAAACTGATTGGGACTTTGTGGTATGTAACACTGGGGTTTTGTGGTTTGTTTTTTTCATCTAGATATTGCTTCTGCATTTGTGGCACCTGTGGATCTTCAAGCTTACCCAATGTACTGCACTGTTGTGGCATATCCCACAGACCTCAGTACCATTAAGCAAAGACTGGAAAGCAGATTTTACAGGTTAGACCCAAGTCTCTGTTTGCTGTGATCTACCAGCAGCTGTATTTTTGGTAGCTACTTGTCTTGTCATACCAAACTAGGAGGTGGGTGTGGGTGTGCGCTTTTATTTTCTTCCATCTTCTATCCTTGGTCTAGGTTTCCATTTTCTAAAACTCAGAAAAGGATTGAACATCTCCAAAATGCATTTCAGAACTGTATGGCATTCAAATTCCTGATTATGCAAATGACTTGTTCCATGTGAAATTCGAATCATAGGGTTAGTAAAATGACTTTTAGTCCAAAGGATTAACTTTCCACTTGATAATTTTTTTTAAAATACTTTAAAAATAATTTTAATAAAAGAAACCTTAAAAATATCTCAAGTGGTTTTTGTCCTAATGTGCTTTAAAAAATATTCTTCCATTATCACTGAAGCAGTTACACAGAATCAGACTTCTTAAATTATTGGTGTTGAAATTATGAGTTGTTGTTCAGCAACAAAAATAAGTTTATACTTTTTGATACTGTTTTGATGTTTTCCTAAACTGTGATAACAATTGCTGTGGCTTCTTTTTTTTTTTTTTTTTTTTTTTTTTTTTTTTTTTTTTTTTTTTTTTGGTAAATACCTATGTGGGAGTATAGTTCTTTAAATTACTTCTTTTGTTTCTTAAATTACTGCTTTTGTTTCTTGAATAAATATGAATAGCATTTTGTTTTGGGCCAAATTTCCAAGTTCATTTTTAGTGCTTTATACATGCTAAATGAAGATTGATTTCTAAACTAAATTTGCTTTTTCATTTTCAAAAATGCACCTGTGGTTTTTATCACTGTATTTTAATACTGAACTTATATTGTTCCGTGTTTATTATGTGATATGAGGTAATCCAGCTTTCTCTTCTATAATGCGCTGCTTTGCTGTCAGATGGAAAGAACTTTTTGCTGGATTTTGTTTCGCTTGTCAAAAGAGTAAGCAGTTATTTTTGGTAACCAACACACCTTCAATAAATTAGGTTTTTTTAGTTTGCAATATTGCTGAGGCCTAGTTAGGTAATAGGCAACCACCCTGTGTTGTGCTTTTCAGTGATTTTAATTTTTTTTACATTTAGGGGATTGTTCAGATCGCTTTTGATTTTTGGTATCTTTTCATGAGGCTTACCTTAAAACTGTAACTTTTATGTTGCCAGAGTATTTACTATGTTTTTATTTTATCTTTTTTAGATTTAGATCTATTTCTTCCAGTTATTTTGCTTTTGTGCATCATTTTTTTATAACGAGGCTATTCTTAGGTTATTAAATTGGGGTAAATCTGATTGTTGTCTATCTGTCAGAAAAAGGTATACTCTCAAACATTTTTATTACTGTTTTGTTAATCCTTAACTGAGTTCAAAAGTGAGATAGGATGGGTTATGTATATCATAAAGGAATAATAAAAGCTGAAGTGTCACAGCTCAGTTTTCCTGAGGGGTGTCAGCTGTATGTTCTTAAAGCCATTTGTGTAGATTAGCACAGAAAACAATACGAGAAAGGGAAGCCAGAGGAAGCTGCCTGCTGCCGGTTGCTTAGGGCAGCATATCTGATGTGCACATTTTCTGATGTAATGGAAAACAACGGTGAATGAGAAGAAGGGTGTAACATTTTTTTCCCCTGTTCACATACATTGCTAGAAATTGTCTGTATTTCTTTTTCCTTTTCTTTTCCACCAACTGTTTCTCTACAGGCGCCTTTCTTCGTTAATGTGGGAAGTCCGGTACATCGAACACAATACTCGCACATTTAATGAACCTGGAAGTCCTATTGTCAAATCTGCCAAATTTGTCACAGATCTTCTGCTACACTTCATAAAGTGAGTTGCTTAATAGGTCTGTTGTTATTCCTATCTCTTACTAAGGTAAGAGCCTTTTAAGATCTGAATTTTAAAGTAAGATAGTTCTGCAGTTTAAATAAACCTGTTGTCTGCTGTTGGAGCTGAAAAGAAAAAAGATTATGTTGACAAAGAATTCATAAGTTTGCAAAACAAGTTCTGTACTACATTGAGTGGCATAGATTGGCATGGCATTTTATTTTGAGAGATTTTCTCCTAAATGATAAAAATGGGTTTGAGTATCTTCATGGAGTTACAGATATATTCATTGGTAAGTTAGGAGTTCTAATTTTGAGTTTGTACTGGCTATGTTAACATAATTAATTCCAAAATCTAAATTACAATTTATCATAGGTTTGAAAATGGTGTTTTATATATATGCAAAGTAAAAATTAAAGACTTTGTAGTTGTCTGAAGTTTTTTTTCAAACATTCTATTATTATCTATAGACAAACTCGATGAGAAATATTTAAGATTTTTCAGTCAGTTGATACATCTACAGACCTGAAGTTTGAAAGAACTTACTGTGCCCACTGCCTTGGTTTGCTTTTGCACAATGAGTGCTGCTGTTTCCACCTTGTAGACACAGCAAGATACTTCAATAGTTTAACAAAAATTATGACATTTTTAGTGATTTAGTTTGTCACTGTTAAATTGAATCTAGTTATTTTCTGTTTTGTGTTCTTGAAAAACATTAGAATTCTGTTTAGTATTTGAAAATCTAGGACTTTGACTCCATAAATAAGTCTTCAATTTCTTCAGTGGCTGTGATTTCTGATATTGGCTGGAGAATGTAAAACACTTAACTGTTTTAGATGTTAAAAGTTTTAGTGAAATATACGCCATTAGGAACAGACATGTATCTAAAGGGCTTTTCTGTTACTAATTTTGTTCTTTAACATCTTTGTCCTACATGGGTTTTTTTCTGATTAATTAAGCAGCTCAGGGTTTTTCAAAGTGTATGTAGTTAAGAGTTTTTCAAAGTGTATGTTTTTAATTGGCTTAGCTAGATTAGTGGATATTCTTGGATACTCTTATTTAATAATGGCCTATAACTTGAGTCTATTTATATACTAATTTAGGTGAACTAGCAATTCATGTAAAGCCCAGACATTATTTTTATGGTTGTAACCGTAAGGTAGAAGGCCTAGACAATGAAAGTAAAGTCCATAGTTCTAATGGGAATGAAATATCTAGATGCCTGTGAGAATCTAAATCTTAGTTTCGTAAGTTATATAAATATCTGAAAGAGCAGGGGGTGGGTGTTGCAGCTAGTTTATCCTTTTTCACCTTCTCTCACAGCTGTTCTAGTGGTAATGGCAGTAGCCTGTATTACGGATTCTGAATCTGGTTTGGAGTTGTTGAGTGTTTACAGTTACAAGTGGTAAAAGTGTTACAAACCACTTTTCTTCCCAGTGGTTTGTGTTGCTAGATAGTAGAACACATTTAGGCTTTCCTTTATAGAGGAGTTTTATATGTTAATCAAGAATTGAAAAACAGTGTGTGTTTTGCTGATTTAATTATGCAGGTTTATGCAATAACATTGTTAGTCCTTAGACACTTGTGTTTCAAATTTCATACATTGAGGGTGCTAAATTAAATTATTAAATTGCACTTTTGTACAATAAATTTACTGTACTGTTCCTTACAATGCTAGATGGGCCTCAAACCCTTTATGTAGTATAGGATTTGATTTTTCTGATGCTGAAAAATGCGTGGTAAAGGATTATGATTTTTAGTTTTAAAATGTTCGCATTTTAAGTGCGATCTACATTCTACAGCTTTTTGAGCAGATGGTTGGCTTGACTTATTACAGCAGTTCTCTTAGTATTCATATAGCACTAAACACATTCTCATTTTATTTGGGAATGGCTTCATAAATATTTTTCTCTTCCTAGGCAAATTACAGTTGATTCCATAGGTGCTGATGGAAAATACATGTTAGCTTGTGTTTCTGTTTACAGAGACCAGAGCTGCTATGACATAATTCCGTTATACAATGCAATGAAGAAGAAAGTGTTGTCTGACTCTGATGAGGTAAGTGGTTGTGTCTTGGGCATTGGCATTGATACACTGGAGAAACAAGACTGCTGTCTGTCCTGTGCAAGACCAAAGTACTGGTTTCAGTCACTGTGAGGGAAGTGGAGTGTACTTTTCTGTCAGTACAGCGTTTCTTCTCATCAGCTGGGGAACTGGTTGAAAATCCAGCCTGTGCTCTTGCTTTAGTGCAGAGAGCTTTAAGAGTTTGCTGGAGCATGCTGCTTAGACTTCTGAGAGGTTCTCAAAATTGGCAATCAATTGACAGAAATGCTTCTCAGAGGGTCAGGGGCAGGACTGTAAAGACTCAAATTATAGTTTGAAGTATAAAAGAACTCGCCTACTCATACATGCTTATATTTTTTAACCTTTTTATGCGACTCATTATCTTGCTCAAAGGAAGAAGAGAAAGACACAAATGTGCCAGGGACTTCCACTAGAAAAAGAAAGGTAAATGTTTTTAAAATTTTTTATTTATGTTTTTAGTGCTACAATTACTAAAATATATTTGTAAACAATGGAATGTAAAACTGAAATATTTCTAGTATTGTGTAATGTGTCAAAGCTTTTTGAAAATTTTGAACTTAATGACGTGCTGTTCTACTGAGCTGTTCAATGTAAAAGTATTTCTGTGTGTGCTGCTGCATGTTGCTAATTCATTTATATCCTGTGGGGTAACTTTTCCATTAGACTTGTAAAAGCAGTTAGTTCATTTCATAAATACCTGGCAATATTTTCATTTCAGGATCATCAGCCAAAGCGGCGACTACGTAATAGGGCTCAGTCATATGACATTCAGTCATGGAAGAAGCAATGCCAGGAGCTGCTGAATCTCATTTTTCAATGTGAAGACTCTGAACCATTTCGGCAACCAGTGGATCTTCTTGAGTATCCAGTAAGTATTTTAGAATGAGACAACTGGTTATAATCCAGTTGTTAAGTGGTGGGTTGTTTGTTTTGTTTTTTTTTTTTTTTTTGACTTTGACCATTTTTTCAGTTCTTTCAGTTGAAGCTTCAGGCAGCTGTAGTGACAGAATTTTTTTCAGCATTTCATTGTCACTTGATAATAATTTTTACTGTTTTTTTCGACTAATTTCAAAATAAAAAATACTTTTCTGGTCTCTCAGATACTTTTGTTGGAAAATATTTTACATTCAGGGATGCTTATGTTATTAGGTGATTTAGAGCTTTTTAAGCAAATTAGAGCTTTTGCAATAAAGATGTCTTTCCTTTTCTGAGTGAAAAAGTCATATATTAAATGCATATGTTTGGTTGTTGCATGTGACGTGTTATCAAGGATCATTGTTTTCATTTCAGCATATAAAAATGAAAAATAAGATTATATGAAAACTTGAAGTAATAAAGCAAAGATTTTGCTAGCTTTCCTTCTAGCATATCATAAGTTCTGTAAAATATCACTCTAGGGTGATTAACTTGGGTGAAATTAACTGTCCCAATTGGAGAAAAGAAATGCTTCTCTTTCTGAAGTCACTAGTAGGTCTATCTTGACACTTCTGCAGTCACTGGGTATCACTAATTTTGAAGTGATCTAAACTTTGTGCTGTGGCCAACTACAAGTGGCCCTCTGTGTTTGAGATGCTCAAATGAGCCAAGAGAGAGAGGACTCTACTAGGCTTAGGCATGAAACACACTGCTCCCTGGTGTCATAAGCCTGTTTAACATGCAGAAGCACTGTTTCAGGTTCTATTTTTTCTGATGGATTAACTTAAACTTTTTGGTTAAATTTGGTGTTTAAGCTTTCTCTTGTATGGACATGTCTCTGTTTCTTCCATAGCCTGGAAAAATGGTTCTGTCATTGTCTTGAATTGGGTCCTAGCTAAGCCTGTGGAGTTTTTAATACTTTATTACATTCTTCAATTGTCAGGTCTCTATTTGGGAAACTGCTCAGGTTTCAGAAAGGCTGTGATAAGCCTCTGATCAGGTTCAAATATTTAAACCTCATATTTTAAAGCTAATATATAAGAACAGTATTAGTCTTAGTTCTAAGTTTGAGCTGCTAAGCCACCCAGAAGGCTTGTAGTCCCTCTTTCATATTACTGTTATCTTCATGTCAGTGTGTCAGTAATGCAACCCTTAGGACACAAAATTCTGAGCTCTACATGTCAGTAAATCGGTTTATAAAATGAATTAAATTGCCTATATGAATTGTTAACTTTTAACCTTGACCCTGCTGAGTATGTCTGCAAGGAGGTATGTTATATATTAATGGGAAGGGGCAAAATGTCTTCAACAGTCTTCCATACCTATTTAAAGAGGACTTTTGGGTTAAACAGGTTTATCAAACTCATCCTAATGAAAATAATACATTCAGGCTTGGCAAAAAATTGTAATGAATTGCTTTGCTCTTTTAAAACAGGATTATAGAGATATTATTGACACTCCTATGGACTTTGCTACTGTTAGAGAAACACTGGAAGCTGGCAACTACGAGTCACCAATGGAGTTATGTAAAGATGTGAGACTTATTTTCAGCAATTCCAAGGCCTATACACCAAGTAAAAGATCAAGGGTAAGATTTTATTGTTTTCCATTGTTGTTGTTTGAAAGAACACTTATATCTGAAAAATATAGGACTGCAAAAGCAGAGAGACAATGTAATTTGATTACTTTTAAAAAACTAGTTTAATTATTTCTGAGAAACTACTACAGCTTTTTATTTGAAAGGAAAGGAATATGTGCTCTTAAAATTCCAAAAGTTCTGACGTTCTGCATGTGTGTTTTGAAAGTAAATATTACAAAGTGGATCTAAAGGGAAAGCCACATGGAAGAAAAGTTCTGTAGAAGCAGGATTATGAGTACAATAGTGAAATTTAACTGCTATTTTGGGGAAGAAACCAGGTTTTCAAAACAAACACACAGAGAGCCCCTCCACTTTGAAGGTTGCCCCAAACTGAAATATCCAGGTATGGACAGGAGAGGATGTTGAAATCCTGTGCTGTTCACCACTATGGACTAGGATTGTAATGAAGCTCTTGGGATTTCTGGGAAACAGGACAGTTTAAATAAAGTGTCAGTTTACAAAGCTGTTTGTACTGAGATGTCCTGCTAGTGCAGTATCTGATAGCAGTTAAATTATAGATGCATATTTACATGGGTTCAAGGCTCCTGTGCAGCTTTTCTTCTACTAATATGTGTTAGGTTTTAAGACCAGAGTTTTTAACAGCTTTTATGTTTGGCTGTTCTAAATAGCAAGTTAATCATTAGGACTTCGTTGTTTTAAGACTTGGGCACAAATTTCTTAGTAGGCAACTAGCAGGATTCAGCGATTACTCCCCAGTCAGTAGCAGACAGTCCCACTCACTGTTGAGGCTGCCATACCCCATAAAATAATTAGTCTTTCAGTTGCAGCAAATGGCAGAGCTTTTGGGGCAGGACTGGATTCTTCTGTGGTTTTTCTTTTTCTCCTTGACCTCCTCACACCTGACATTAGCTTTGTGTGTTTCATAGGTTCTTTTGGCCTTTTCATTTCTTTCATGTCACTTCCAAACAGACTGGTATAGTAATAAATATGTCTTTTTTTTTTTACCCAGAAGTAGAAGTGAAAGGTTCTTATGTCAAGAGTTTTAATATTCTAGAACCTATGTACTTTCAGTGCATGCAACATGTTTTTGAATGGTGATGTTTTTACTATGTCATGCACTTACATATTTAGCATCTTACTTTATGTCACTGATACATATTTGAACAGTAAACTGATGTCAGTGATGCTTTCTTGAACAGTAAACCTAAAGTCATCAGCTTTTTTTTTTAACTTGGCACATCAGACATTCCTTGCATGCCATCTCCAGTAACGTGCAGAATCTGTCAAACCTATTGAGTCTGATGCTCAGGTGGTTTGGTGTGTCATTTAGTAGGCACTGGTGCAATATTGTCTTTGTATTTCATAGAAGGTGCTGTGTCTCCTTAAAGTACCTAGACTTGTCACTTTGGTGTATTTTCTGTTTCCAGAATTAATAGCAATTGTGCTCAAAAAAAAGTGTGATCTAAACTGAATTTGGGAGTCTCTGTAAATCATCCAAGTCTAGATATGGGAAAAAGAAAGTGCATCTACATAAGTCCAATACATTTATTGTACCTGTTGCAGACAACTTACCTGTAGTATCAATTCACCTATAAAAGAAATAGACTGCTATTCAAATACAGCATATAAGGATTAAACTTAATAGAGCAGAAAATAAGATTTCTTGACCCTAGGTATGATACAGTAAAATTACATTAAGGATCTCTTTGTGATTTCTGTTGAAGCTAGAAAGAGATACATTCTAGAAAGGCAATTGAAAAACTGGCTTCTCCAATTTTTCCTTTTCTGTGTTATCTTCAGTTGTGATACACTTTTCAAAACCATGAAAATCGTTAAAGCAAACCTACACATGGGTTAGCATATATTTGTTGAGGCAGATTGTAAATTTCCCTAACACATTTATATATTAATCACTTTTTACTTTTCTAGCTGTTGTTCGGTGATAAATAAGTAAAAGGATGCTTTGGAGAAGTATAAAACTTGTTTACTGGCTTTTCTTTTTTAGATCTACAGCATGAGCTTGCGCCTTTCTGCTTTCTTTGAAGAACACATAAGTTCTATTTTATCAGATTATAAATCTGCTCTACGCTTTCATAAAAGAAATACAATAAAGAAACGAAGGAAAAAAAGAAGTCGAAGCAGCTCAGTTTCCAGTAGTGTTGCATCCAGGTACATTAATTCCTTTACAGTATTCATGAAATGCTGTAAAATTTTGACATACCTAAACAATAAAACTTAGTGTGTTTTTTTCTTAATACTTCCTTTACTATTCCCTATATTGCAGAATGGTAGCTTTGACATGCAAGTCCCTATGATGTGGAAGAGTTTTAAACTTTACTTAGAGCTATCCTAGTGTAAGTGCTTAAAATTCAAATAACTGCTAAATGTGTACAGTAAAACAGCATCGTTAGGATAGTGATGGCATCATGCTTTGTCATATAACTATAGTATTTATTGTAAAGATTCACTTTCCAGAAGCTCACAACTTACATGAATTTCCACAGTAAATGCCATATTTTTAACATACTTCATGCAGAGGTGATTGTTTTACTCCCACAATCCAGACACTAGCATTAATTTTATTTATTCCTGTAAAATAACATGGTGGTCATCCAGGATACAAATTGTTACTCCTTTTGCAGCCCTGAAAGGAAGAGGAGATTAATAAAACCTCAGCTGAAGGCAGAAACTTCTGCCACTACATCATCTTCTGCACCTGCGCGGTCGACAGCCCTGAGACACGCTCCGCCTCAGATGAATGGAAAAGCTGCTGAAGCCTCCTCGCTTGTGCGGACTCGAAGCAACAGGGGGACAACAGATGTGGCTGTTACAGAGCAACCATCCACTTCTTCAGGAGCAAAGCCTTTAACTATAAAACCTTTAATTACAAAGCCTAATACTACTGCAGGGTCAGGAAAGTCAGGCAAGTTGGGGTGGTTTTGGTTCTGGGTGTTTCTTTTTTTAATCAAGCCATGGATATTTTCAAAGATAAAACTGGCTCATTGGAAATCTAATATATTTCTCTCAGTTAAGACTGGTTCTGTTTTCAAGCTGATGGGCCTTTGAGGTTCTTCAGAGGAAAACTGAACAAGTTAGATTGTGTTGTTTTATCTAGGAAACTTTCTCCCTTCTGGATCACTGACTCAAATTGTAGTAGAACATGAGTTCCATTTTAGCCCAACAAGATTGAATGTAGTATAAACTACTTGACTTGATAATTTTTTTTTCTTTTTATCCTTCTAGTACTGGAGAATTCAACGAAACATTCCAAGAACCAGAACACTGTATTAAACCCTACCCCATCTGATTACAGTCATAACACTAGGAATAACTCCACGAAAGAAAATCCCGAGAAAGAGAAACAAATCAAGCGCAAAGTAAAATCTTCCACTGTTAATCCACAAGGTACCAAATTTCTCTGGAACTTCTCTGCACTCTCAGAGTTATTGACTTAGTGACTGTAGTATTGTACTTCAGTTGTGGTAATTTTTGGGTAGGGAAATTAGAATGCATTACAATTTAGCAGAATAGGAAAATCTAATGGAACAATTCAGTCAATTAGTTTCCTTCTTGATGAATTAGCACGGTTTTGACTACTCCTAACACCATTTCCATGGTGTGATTACTGTTGCCTAGATGAATTTGAGATGTTAACATATCTGTACCTTAATATAAATTACTACAAATGTCATGTTCAAAGTTCCTAAATTCCAAAGCAGACTTCTGCATGGTCACACTTTAAATCCTGTGTGTTTAATCACATAAAACTTCTGTGGGTTATATTTGGGTCAGTAACACTGAGTGTGATGACATTCTGCACAGCAACAAGCATAAGCATCAGAGGACCCCAGCTGCAAATTCATTCTTTTATTTTTTGGCACAGCAAAAAGACCTATGCAGTGTTTACTGCTTCTGTTTAGTGTATTTGAGTGGTCTGCTTGGACCTAGTACATGACATCTCCTGAGTGAGTTTGCTTGGTCTTTTGATGTCAGAATACCTTAAAATTCAAAGCTTCTGTGGAGGCTGAAATAAGATCTCCTAGTCAAAAAGCTTTCCTGTTGATGAAGGAGCTTTGAACTGTTAGGAAGATGCTTGAAGCCGCTAGATCCACTAAACATCTTTTCTCTGAAAATGGGGACACAGTAGTCTGCAAATTGGGTCCCATCTAATTAATCTGCCTACTCCTTGTAGTCCTCTCCCCAAGGAGTTCTTACTCATCCATGTTTCTGAAACAGTAACTTGTGGTCTGATGAGTTAAATCATCTGTCCATTGCTTGTAAGCTTTCTTACAAAGGCTGCAGCTGTTCCCACATTGCATGGCTAAATATGCAGCTGTTATAGGATGGGATGTTTGGTCAGATCAGGGGTTTCTGAATGTTGTTGACATGGTCCTGTTTCCTCACATACACTCATAGGACAGAGGAGGCCTGTGCTTTAGTGCATGATTGTGCACATTGGAACACAGCAGAAGCTGTGCGTGGGTGTTTCATCAAAGGGCTGGAGGAACTATCAGGCTATGAGCCTGTTCTTGGCCATATTTTAGGCAAGGGCTGTTGTGTCAGAACATCTTCCTAAGAGGTGCTGTGACATGCCCCTCTGAGGACACCGAGTACCCCTCATGTAATGAAAACTCATAGCCTATAAAAGTCTCCAAGCAAGTACATTCTGCTGTCTGTCTGTTAATGTGAGAAATCTGTACAAATTTGAAACAAAAGATGTTACCTCAGGTTGAAAGAAAATTTTTATTACTCCAGAGATTACCTACTGTGAAGCATTCCCAATCCTTGCAGTAATGCTTCTTGAGCAACCTTTTGCTGTTGCAGATAGAAAATAGGAGTTTTGTCCACTGGTGTTATATCATCTGAGAAAACCCCCCCAGCTGTTCCCTTTTTTCCTTCTATTTTTTTCCCCTGAATTTTTCCTGGTTTTTTTTTGTTTGTTTGTTTGTTTCTTGGGTTTTTTTTTCCTTGCAGCTAGCATATGCTAAATCCAACTAGAAGTTAGTCCTCATTCCATACTAGAATGAAACTCTCTGAGCTCATCTTTGGGTTTCTTAGATTTTGACAGATTGGCAATCACTGTGAATCTATTCAGATATTTTAGTAAGGGTTTTTATTAAGGTGTGAAAATGAATGTAAATGCAAATCTTTTATATGATGTGTACATTTCTCCATTTCTTTATAGCAGATTGCAAGAATAATGCTTTGGCATCAGGAAGCATTCAGGTAAATGGACATGGAGGACAGCCTTTGAAATCTCCAGTTAAAAGAGGTCCTGGACGGAAACCGAAGGTGGAGACTAATAACAGTAGCTGTGAAGTGGTGGTGCACAAGAAAAGAGGCAGGAAACCAAAAAAGCTACAAATTGTTGAACAGCAAAAGGTTGCAGAGCAGAATACAATCCAGCCCACAAGCGATATACCAGAGGAAGCCTCTGTTTCTACTGCATGCAATTCTCTTTCTGAAAATAATGTGAAGGAAGATTTGTTACAAAAAAAAGGCCGTGGGGGTAGAAAGCCAAAAAGGAAGATAAAGAGCCACCAGCCAGGCTCAGACCTCTTAGTTCCTGCAAATGTTAAAATGCAAACAAGAAGCAGGAGGAAAAAGACACATGAGCCTATGGAGGAGAGTTCTGAAGAGCTTAAAGATTCTGAACCTCATATGAGAACTAGAAACCAGGGTAGGAGGACAGCCTTTTACAATGAAGATGACTCTGAGGAAGAGCAAAGGCAGTTGTTGTTTGAAGACACTTCCTTGACTTTTGGAACTTCAAGCAGAGGCAGAGTCCGAAAGTTGACTGAAAAAGCAAAAGCTAATTTAATTGGTTGGTAATTTTTACCAAGGGTTTTACTTCAGAATGCTATGAAGCAGGTACAGTTAAGGAACAGCAGAACAGACTTCTGCTTCCCTGCTGCTATTATGGGTTAGAAGAGTATGTTCTGATTTCGGGAGAAAAATTTAGGAAAACGATAAACTGAAAGAACATTGTTTGAAAGAAATATATATTTTAAACTTTTGCTATTTATTGCCCTCCAAATAGGTTATACATTTCAACAGTCATTTTGTTCACAGTTGAGAATAGTTGAAGCAATTTCTGACTGACATACAGAGCTCAGAGCTACTCGGCTCAAGTAGTATGTAATATCTCTACACAATTGAAAAAAGGTAATAGAACTTTTAATTGTCACAAATTGAAAACAGAAATCTGTTTTTGACCAAGCAAGGTACACTTTGATTGTAAAGTAAAGTTGCCTAGGAAGGCAGACTTTGGCAAAAAGTGGCAGTAAATTCGCTTGCATTTCTATTAAATAATACAATACCAAACATCGCTGACACACACATATATATATATATATGTATTTTGACGTTCAGCTGCGAAAGAAGCCTAGCACAGGCCGTCATTTATCCAAGTTCTGCCAAACATAGCAAAAATGTAATCACAAATATATATATCCACATTGGAAAAAGTTTGACTAATGTCTAATTTTTCAGACCTTGATTCTTGTATCAATCACTAAATCTCTGTTTATTGTGCCAAAGACTGAGAATCAGTGCAGTGGAAAACCTTTTTTTCTTTTTAAGTGTCAGTACAGCATACCATTTGCAGTGATAAAAGCTGTGTCTTGTTTTAAATAGTAAGTTGGTAACCTTGTTCTGAAATGTATCCTTTTTGGTACTTCTGGTAGAAAATAATGCACTGGTGGGGTCCTTTGACAGAGATGTTTTAGTCTAAATGTAAAATTGGTTGAAGGATTCAAGGAAATTACAGGACAGGTATGGAATAATGATGTTTACTTTCTGATCCAGATTGATTGTTGTTTCTACAACTTTAGACATGCTTAAGAGGCTGAAATGACCTACAAAGAATAGTGTATGTGTATATATTAACATATACATAAACACATATGTCTAAAATATTACCCAGGTATAAATTTTTTTCAGGATTTTTTAGATAGCACTAGAATTGAAAATTTTAAAATGTCATACTTTATAGTTTAATTTTAAGGGGAAGATTGGTTATTTTCAATTATTAGGATTAAAAGGCCAAATCACTTTTTATGCAATCATGTTTTATACAGTGGTCTCATTGCACATTGTGTTTTTCTGCACTTTTTATGGTATATCACGCTGACATATGTCAATATACACCCTAAAGAAAAATTCCATTTAATGATTGTGCCTTGTATTCTATTATTTCTTGCATCCTTACTAAAATTAAGTTGTCTATTGTAAATGATAACTATATGACTTAGGGGAATGTATTGTTATATGTACTGCTCTGGAAAAGAAAAGCAGTTATTTATTTGTTTATGGTACATTTAGTTATTTTATACCTTTACAAACAAACCTTAATACCATTTTCTATCACTTAAAAAAAGTATTGTCCAGTTTAAAGGAAAAAAATACGTAAGTAGTGGTATTTACTGAGATCTGGTATGGTACAAAAATGTAACCAAAATTTTCTGGTTATACGTTTTTTTTGTTTTTACACATCATCTGCAATGTCTGGAAGGGAGGACGTGCAGAATTAAGATCTTAAATTTGCACAGATTCTGTATATGTATTTGAGGCCTGATTCTTCACTCTTTATTTTCTTACAAAAAAAAGCCTAAAAGTTTGAACAAAGAATATTGGTATTTGCCACCAAGAGTAATAGAAATAATGCTACTGTGGATAGCAGATTAGTATCCACTATACCTAGTTTTAGGTAGTTCATTTTGCTACAAAAAATGGCTAAGATGTTTTCGAGATCCTCTTTGAATTGTTATGGATTTGAATTTGGGGGCAGGGATTAGTTTGTATTTGATTTGTTTGCATATTTATTTTTTTCTAACAAGTATTTCTTTATCATCTGATTAAAATGGAGTCACTAAACATGTGGTAAGGTAACGAGCTACATTTGTACAGTTGCAATACAGCTTCACAATTCAAAACTGATTGATTCTACTTGTTAATTTTGTCAGATCTCACTGATGAAGGCAATCATTTGAAAATGTGTAATTTCCTGATGTTATCTGCATTGTAATATATAAAATAGATTATATCTAAAATTCATCTTCTGTATTTACTCCATTTGTAATCATGTTTTATATGGTATGTTTATGTATATATTTATATATCGAAAATACCTTGTGTGTAAGTTTTGGAGACTGAAATAATCTGCGTTCCCTTAACAGTAGGTAGAAGATTGTACATCTTAATTTTATGAGGATAGAAGGCCTTACCTGCAGAATATGGGTACTGCTTCCCACCCAGTAATATCGGTGACTTTAGCCAGTAAGTTTTTGATTCTTATTAGACACATTAATGTTTTTCCTTTAAAAATAAACTGTGGATAATTTGGGTCAATTTTTTATAGAAGCACGCTAGAAATATATTAGAAATTAATACCAGATTTATTTAAAAGTTATATTTTTTATAATTTAATTTCACTAGGTTGCAAACTTTATTTATGAGACTTTAGTCACCATCAGACTGTATTTTGGTTGGGGAAAAATTTATTATTTGAGGTGGTTGTGAGATACTGTATCCATACAGAAAAAGAGCTTTTGATTACAGAGTCTTAGGTTTTTAAATGTGAGCAATAAACTATTGGTCAGTGTTCTGAAATAATTTAAGAACAATAGTTATATGCATGTTTTATAATGCCATCTCAAATACCTGACAACTGGTTTAGAAAATGGAGTATCAAAACCTCATGTGCTTGTTTTACATTTGCATTGTAAATAACACAGCTTCATAGTCACATACATGCAAATGATCTGGCAGCAATTAATTCAGTTTTATTCATTAAATTGGTTTATATTTGACATGGATATGAGGATACTGTTCTGGTATTTCTATGCTATACTGGGAAACGTTAAATTTGGTATTTGCTGCTGAGTGGTATCTTGATAACAGTGTGTTCTTTAGCTACCAATGAGGAAATACTTCTGCTTCTGTCATAAGTGTGCTCTAAATGTTTAACAGGAATCATTGTACCTTTGCCTACATACTTAACAACTCTTTAGCCACTGTTTCTGTTGTTAGTGTGTTCTCTGGAAACTGAACTGAAATTTTACCACTGTAGTGTTCATTATTATTGTCAATATTGACCTAGAGCTCTTTGTCGCTCAGCAATGAGCAGTGATACAACTTTACAGAGAAATGTCTTCCTCCGGTGATTCGACTGCTGTGATAAAGATTTACAGATGTTTATTTGTACAGTGTCCGGTTTGAACCTGTGATCAGTTTGTTGATAGACTTGTAAGGTTGAGTTGGTTGAGTTAAATATTACTATGGCTTAATATTTGTAAAACTAATAATTGATAAAGGACCCTGATGCAGCACATATAGATATTAATATCTATTAAAAAATTAATTGTAGTGTAGAGACAGCTTATTCACTGTATTGCTGTACAAGTATTTTTAAGTACCAATTCTGTGCCAGAGGCTTTTGTCTTACCAAAAAAAGGACTACATGCAACAGAAAAAATAGTCTGTCCATTCAGTACCTTCAAGCTTGTTACGATTTTTACACTGCATTTTTAAATATTTTGCTCACATTTGTTGGATTGAGAACTACGAGTAAATGCTTTAGTGTGTAACTTGAATATAGGCACATGTTAAATAGTTGACTGGTTCTATAAAAGCAATAGGCTTAACTGGATGGGACCCTTTCACCCTGTATTTATATAGTAGATTGGAGGTTAAAGGTTTTTAAGCTTACTTTCATCAACATTCACATTTTATTTGTAGCATGTGAATCTTGCTGAGGTAATTTTAACATAGCTGGTCAGTCAAGATATAGCCATATCACAATATTTACATTGTGTCCTGAGTCCTTACCTTATTCTAAAATAGTATATTTTGTCCACAGTAGATGGTCAATGGTTTTTATTTTTGCTTTTTTTAAAACAGTGTTCTAAAATATTCAATTATAACTCTGCTACAGTGCTGTGATAGAGAAGGTAGAGGGTTTTGAAACCTCACCTAGAAACAGCAAAAGCTCATTTTCTGTTTACAACCTAAATGAAGACAAATGAACTGTGTAAAATGAGTATATATTTTCTTTTATCCCTGAAGTTCTTGTAACAGATTGGTTTCCAAGGGGACCTGGATATTCAACTGATAAAAGGGCTGTTAGTTTTCTGCTGTAAATTACTGTATATACGTTTGTTTGTATGCAGAAGAAAGTGTATTGCATTTCATAAAACTGGCCAGGGCTTGACTGTGTGTTTCAAATAACAAGTCTGGCATTGACAGTTTATGTAGCTTCTTGTTTTCGAATCATGAGTACAGCTTGCTCACTTCCTATGATGTCTGGGGGAAAACGGCAGGTAGCTTTTAAACCAGAGCTAACCTCCAGGTGCATTTGTGTTTCTGCTGATTTTAATGCAGGAATTCGCCATACCATTTTTACAGTGTTAGAGGAGGAAACATGCCAGGAAGCCAGATTAAAAGACATCTTAAATTGCAGAAAAAGGTGATTAGCTGCTTCCCCCTCACCCTTTTCCCATGGTTCTAACAGCCTCAAGGCACTCTAGAGAGAAACCTTATATGCTGCAATAAAATAAGGGTGAATAAATTTAGCTTTTAGGAGGTACGTAGTGAGACAAGTAGTCATTTGGATCCTTTTTAATGCAGATAAATACATCAGGAAATTCACTTCAAATAATGCAAACAATGCATTTTAGGGAGGGAAAGTAGTACTATACTATGAATTCCTACACTGAAAGAACAAAGAATGAGGTCACACGAATTAGGATTAGAAAGAAATAGAAGTACCTATCATGTACTGTGTGAGGTACATGTGCTATTTTGTGGTTACAGCTGCATGGGTTAGTTTGCTAATGCATTGAGACCATAAAGAAGTTACATTTTTGGACCATACTAAAACTGCAGAAGTGTGGTGGACAACTGGATAATGATCATGCTTGAACTAAATTCTGTCATAATGTTTCAATATGTATAGAGTGGAGCTCAATTTCAAGTAAATTACCTAGAATGGTTAATTTTAAAACTGACAGATTTTCAGATTAAAAATTACACTTATTTTGTACAGAATTATGTAAAACACAAATCTGTTGTATGTAATGAGTAACAGTTTTGAAAACTATAATTCTTCAGCTTTATCAAGGCTTTTTTCCTTCCAGAAATCTAGATTATCATGTTATAACCTGAAGTATCTCACCAGGATAACAGTGCCCTTTCTTTTTGTACATATGGATTGGAAATTTCTTTACTGTTATGTGGACACTTTCTATGTTAGTTTTGATGCATAATACTTTGAATCCTTTTATACAAACTAGAATGTATGTGTAAGAATTACTGTCACTGCAATGTAGTAACTACAAACTTATTTTTAAATAAATAGAAAACATGTTTTTCTAAGCTGTCCAACAGTGTTTGTTTCTATCTAGTAATTTACTGTGCTATGGTATGATTGGTTGTGTGTTTTTCAGAACTCCTTAAATTCAGCTCCTTTTGATTCCTTGTGGAATAGGGAATAGGGGTATCTGGTAGTATGGTAGAGTGGCTAAGTGGGAACAGACAAAATTGGAACTGCAGCACTCTCTGACAGAGACCGGGATTTGCTATTTGGCAGGGGTTTTCACTAATCCCTGCAGTCCAGGAGGCATTATAAAGGCAGCAGCGTCTGGCACTGAAGACACCATGCTGCCAGTCCTCTTAGCTCGCTTCCACATGTGCACCAGGACACCCACCTCTAATCCTCCAGGAAGCCTTCCTTGTTCAGGTGACAGCTATTTGTACCAGAGCTATGTCCAAGCTATGGAAATCTCTGCTTCCCAACAGCTCTAGAAGAAGCTAAAAACACTTAACTAGAGAGAATCCCCTGCCTCCTTGCATGTAGAGTACTGGTCTGCAGCCAAGCTGCCCTGAGTGGGTGATGCAAGGAAAAGTCGACATGGGATGTGTTTTCAGAAAACTGCAGGGTTGATTTGTTTATATCTACATTTTTCTGTTCAATAGATGCAAGAAAAAAAGAAATGTGGATTCTGTTTAATTTCACATGTTATTTGCTTTATCAGATTATCTTTTCCTTCTTGCATTCCTCACCTGAAAACACAAGGAAGTGATGGAAGAGACCCTCACTCACCTCACAGATGCAGGTATGTGTGCTTCTGGGTGAGGGGAATGTGAAATGGTCACAGTGGAATGAATTGAGTTCCCTGTGGCTTTCCAGACTCCATGTAGTCTGTCAAAAGCAAAACTTGTTTTAGCAATTGAGGAAAAATCTGTCCCCAGTGTGTGAGTTTTGCTCATTGTCGCGTTCTGCTTGGACAAAATAATTTAAGAATATTGAAAATATGACACACTTCCTTCGGTGCTGCTGTTATGTCCTGGAGGTGGTTGTTCTGTTGAATGTGCATTTCCAGTATTACAGCACAAGAGTAATAGTGGTGTGCTCATCTAAGCATAAGCCAGTCCAGGTCCAGGGTTTTAGTTTTGTTACTGAGAATAGTCTTGAACAGTTAATAACTTTTTCTTTGATCCTTCCTGCCTGCTGCCCGTGTGGTAGTCAGGAAACGATGGCAGTATGGTGGGGGAGCTCCCACGGCTGACATTTCCCAGCCCACAATAATGGAAAACAGTGATAAACAAACCCCCGTGGAAGCTGGGTCATCTGATCAGGGGTCGTGCCACTGCTCTGCCGAGCTCAATTCTGTGCAGGTGCCTTTGCTGCTGCTTCCAACGCTGCTCTGCACCAGGGCAGGGAGAATGGTGCCACTGGGATGCCAGCTTCGTGCTGCCCCGGCCACTGTCCCTGCAGCACCATGCCTGGGAGCCACTCGCAGCCTCTCCTGAGCGCTGTGTCCCACAGAAGTATCCCAGGACGGAGTCTGCAGGCTCTTTGCTGTCAACTTCCTGCTGGAGCAGGAGAGGCAAAAGCACCCAACTCCCAGTGAGGGCACCAGGCTTTTCCTGCCGAGTCCAGGTCCCGGTGGTGCTGTGTGTGGTGCAGAGTAACAACTTGGTCACACCCACACCGCTGAACTCCACCCCCTCTCTGTAACCAGGACAGGACAGGTCCACTCAATAAATGAAGGGAATTGTGTGATCATTGAAGTTGACCATTTTGCTTTCAAAGTGAGACGTTTTTGTGCCAAAACCTGTGTTCTTTTCTGCTCTTGCAATCAATATGAGCTTTGCAAAAAATTTTTGTCACTTTTCACAAAGATAAATGAGCCAAGTGTAATGGCTTTAAAAATTAATCAATGTTGCTAGTTGAAGCAAATGTGAAAATAAAGCAAGTGCCAGCAAGCAACATACAATGTGACTGGAATTTAAATAGCATAAAAATGAGTTACTGTACAACAAAGTATAATGCAAAATAAATTTTTTTTGGCTTTTACTACTGTTAACAAGAAACTCAAAGCCCAAAATGTCTGGTTGTTTTTCTAACTCAGAGAAATACTGAGCTAAGAAATCTTTGCAAGAGGCTTAATTTACTGTTTGACAGGAGTGCAGTGAGAATTTATGAATCTTCTCTTGTACTTCGAAATCTGTGTGAGCGCTGAAGGTAGGACAGGGTAGAGAATTTGGGAATTATTGTTCCTAGTCTGGTAACAACCATACAAATTTCCATTGTGCTTCCTTGTCTCTGAAATGGGGACACCTAAACTTGGTCTGTTGGCCTTTCATTTTACATAAGCTAGGCACATAAATACAAAAAAAACCCACAAAAAACAAACTAAAAACCAAAACCACAAAAACCAAGAAGAAGCAAGAGCAGAGGCAGGTAACCAATTCATTCAGCATTAAATTTCTGCAGAGGCCTATTCAATCAGTGTTAGCATTCAAGAGCCAGGCAGCCTCAGCTGTTAATTTGTGTTTTGTCTCAGATCTGTGAATCTGACTTTGAACAGGGATATTCAGAATGATAAAGAGAGTAGATTAAAATGCAAACCTGGTTAGAATATGATTAAAATATTAGAAAGAATTACTGTATTTGTATTCTGTAGCAGAGAAATCTAGTGGGGTTATTTTTGAAATCTGAGCACCTTATTCAAAACTTGAATTCTCTTAATTATTAAGGAAGATGGTGTAAGCTTCCATGAACTGCTAAGAAATGGAATACAGCTGTAAAAACTTAAACAAAAAAAAGAGCTACTTAGGAGTCTTTAATTAGTGATCAATACACTGCCTATTTTTACCCAGCTAGAATCTCAACATGAGGAGCGCAATGTTTGTGCAGTCTGTAGTGTTCTTCACTGACACCAGTTAATCCGTGTGCACAAGTACTTGGGGAAAGATTAAATATCTAGAACTCGAAACTTTTGTGCTGTTTAATGCTTGTACAGTGTTTGAGGCTGTAAAATGTGTGTTAATGCTAAACTCTTCTGATCGATATAGTTTACAAGGGAAATCAGTGGTTAATTTATTTAGGAAAAATTACTAGAAAATTCATGTAAGCATTGTCTTAAGAAAGGGCAGATCATCTGAAACTGTGTTATGGTCAGGACTGTTTATTTTTTCTTGCATGCAAGTTTATGATGCTGTAATTTTCCTCTGGCTTTGGCCTCTTCTTTGCCCACCTCTCATGACATGACAGTCATGACAGCACACAGGGCTGGTTTCTCACTGGCTCTTGCACTGAAAATCTCTGCTCAGTCACATGAGGAGTAACCTGTTTTGTAAAAGAAGCATCTTCATCTTGCAAATTGATTCACTTTGTATTAAGAAGGTGTCTTAATGTTTGGCTAGTAATAAGTTGCTTGAGTCACAGTTTAAAACCTTCAGCCCTCCCTGAGGTAGGATCAGGTGTTTACATGACTCCTGAGGCTTTGCTCAAGGGAGCCGGAAGGTCCCAGTATTTACTGCAGCCTGTGCTGGTGTAATGCAAACACAGCCACAATGGCCCCAAAGAGTCTGTTCTCCTCGGGTGGGCTGTGTGAGGCAAAGAGATTGCTCTGAACAACCTGATATAGCTGAGGATGTCTGCTTATTGCAGGAAGGGTTGGATTAGGTGACCTTGAAAAGGTCCCTTCCAACTCAAACCATCTACGATTCTATGATTAAAAACCTATTTTTCTTAGCTAGAATTTGTATTTCTAGGCTAGTATTCATGTGAGTTTTCAATTGGGCATTCCTGCTATGTTGCACAGGTTTAAATCCATCAACAAAAATGCATCCTAGGCCTGGCCCCTTAGTTCCCCATGTTCACTAGGTATGGCTTGATAACATTTTGGGGATTTTCCACAGTCTTGCCCTTCAGAGAGCTGTGCTCAGTAAGCGAGAAGTGATGGCTAGAACACTTCCTTTCTCTTAGTATGGCTCGACATTTGCTCCTGACTGTTTTCTCTTCTTGTCTGTAATATTCCCATTGCTCTGATCTCTCTGGATCATTTGCCGTTTGAGTCTGCCTCCTCTGTTTACTCCTGCTCTGCTTTGGGTGCCATCAGCAAATTTGGTTGCTGTTGATTTTACACCGAAGAAATCCGTGCCACAGATGAGACTCATGGCCGGGTTTGCCCCCCCGCAGCAGCCCAGCAGTGGCAGCCCCGGGGGTTCTGCTGGGCGCTGACACGTGTGCTACCGAAACCACTCAGGGCGCTCCTGCTGCAGCTGTGCCGGCATCCGGCTGTGACAAAGCCGGGCCCAGGGGCCGCACCCGGTGCTCTCTGAAGTATCAGCATCGTGGAGAGAGCCACAACGTGATGCTGGGGTACAGGTCTGTGTTAGAACACAGTTTGCATAAACTTCACATGAGAGCGCTACCGCCGGACTTCTGCTCATAGCCGGTTCAGGCCACTTGTCCACACTGACAGAAAAAAATACCCAGGTAAGAAGTTGAAAATGTTATTTTCTTTAACTTAGCCTGCAGAAATAAATTAGAAGCTTTTATTTCTTTATTTTAGTCTCTTTAAAACTGTCGGGGTGTAAAGTCCACGCGGGTGTTTGTTGCGTTTTGAAGGTAAAGAAATCCTGATCCCTTCTGCCCTGAGAGCTTTTTAGTGCGAGGGAAAGACGAGAGCAGGGGACAATCTCCCCACCCGGCTGAGAGCCCGGCCAGCGTTCAGGCTCGGGGCTCGCCCCTCCGGGGTCCTTTTGGGCGTTATTGTGCAGGGGAGGGCACAGCCCTCGCGTCGGCCCCACTGCCGCCCGCAGCCGGGACGGGACGGGACGCGCCGGCGGGTGAGGGGCCGCCTGCGCCGGGCCGAGAGGGGCGTTCAGCGGGCTCCAGCGGGGCTCAGTGGGGCAGGAGCAGGGGGGCTGCGGCTCCCCCCGGGCGCTGCCGGCTCGGGNTATGCACAAAAATGTTTTGATTGGGGCTAACTCGCTATATGCTACTGCATCCTTTCTGTCTGGGGGATCCGGCTGCTCAGAAAGCCGATTTTAGAACCTGGAGGAAGATGTGCAGCAGCAGAAGTTGTACGGCCGTGCTGTGTAAGTGCTGTGGGCAGCACGGTAGCGAACCCCGGGTCCTGTCCAGCCCTCCGGTCTCACAGGGTGCTCGTGGCTATTTGGTTGAACTGTGACTCTTCCTCCCCCCACAACACACAAGGCTAAACAAGTACTCTGCAACTATTGATAGTGTCTAAAAGGAGATCAGGAGATGTTTTTTTCTTTGCTGGTGGCTCTAAATCAGATGATGCAGAACTGAAAAATAGTTTGTGGTAAGGCTTCATCACACACTAAGATGTCTTCATATTTCTTACAGTATTCTTTGAGCCTCCTTTGGCATTGTTTTGTGACCTTGACTCCTTTTGCTGGGCAGTTTTCATAAATCTGCCTTCCCAAGTGTACCTGTGCTGTTTATATTACAGTTTATTTTGCATAAATTGCATAAATATGTTACATAAATTAGGATAGCAGGAGCTAGAAGCAACTCGGACACAACTGAAGTGAATTGCATGTGCTCGCAGGCTGAGTATTCCACTCCGGGAGAGAGCAGGAGCTGCAACAGCTGCTCCTGGAGAACAGAGAGTGCGTGTAGGTGAATGCTGCAGTAGACCTGGGCACTCTGAGAACACCTCTGTAAAAGACACAGGTCTCAAATTTCAGCATGTCTTAGTTCTGATTTGAAAAAGCCTCTCAGATGTAAAGTCAGTAAACATGCTCCTCAGGTGAAGGGTGAGTATCTTGATTGGATGGGGAAGGAGGAAAAGAGTCATTAATATGCACTGGTGTGGTGTTTCAGGTGCCTATAGAATAAGGGGTGATGTCAAATCCTTTTCTAGTGATGGGACTGTAGCACAGTATCAGCCTGGTATGATGCTGTACATGCCTTCAACCTGAAAGAAAAACCCTTAGTTCTGTCAGATGTGCAATTATCACTGAATCTAAACATTATTTTTGAGGCCATTCATCTGGTATGTCAGACATCTTTAATACACTGAAGCAGATGACAAAGGAGCACAACGAATTTTGTTATGGACAGCAGCTTTTCACTGCAAATTGGACACTCATACAAATTCCCAGTTCCTTTTTTTTTTTCTTTCTGTTTACAGACAAAGATGCCTGTATAAATCTTAAAAACAGGTTTTTGGTTTGTCTTGTGAAGCTGTCTACTTTAGTCTTCCATTAGCTTTTGTAAGTACCATCAAATTTAATGCAGTTAAAGTGGCCTAAATTAAGTGTGCTCCGACTGTAACTGAAATGCCTGAGTACAGATTGTACATCACTTTGTGAACCACCAAAGCAACCTGAAGGAAACTTTTAAGTACTACATATCTGGCAGAGCTCACAGCCATGTGTTTTGTTTCTTTTTAAAAATCTTCTCTCCCTCTTTTCAGAGCAGGGAGCAGTGAAGTGTCTTTGAGGAAACTTCTGCTGGAATGCCTCACATCAACGCAGCTGCAGCTCTGCAGCTTTCCATGCTGCTCTTTGCTCTTCCAGCTCAGTATTTCATCTCTCAGTGGTACGGAACGGACTCTGCCGAGCGCATCCAAATTACAGAAAGGTTGTAAGACTCACCTTACCTACTGCATTTATTCGTAAGAGAGTTCTCTTTCAATGTGTCTTCTCTTTAAGTGTCTTTCAATGACACTTTGTCCTGGAAAGATGGAGTGTGGGTGGATTGGCTATTCCTGTGCAAAACCAACATTTAAGTCGTACCTCAGGCATTTTTGTGGCTTAATATGACTGTATGAAGTTGCTTAGGGATGTCTCTCAAAATTCAAATAGCAATTGTTTTCTTCACATAAAAATCTTTATAATCTGCTTGAGTGCCCTAATCTCATTCTTTTTTGGGACATTCTAATATGTTACTAAGCGTTATGTCCCTTTCAAAAGGAAAAAATTAGGCATTTGATTAAGTAAGATTAGTTCTAATTTTCCATCACCTTTTGACACTTACTGTTATATTTTCCTGCATAGTATGACTCAGTACAGACTCTTAACCAACAAATTCATTTGCAGTAAATTATTTAAGGCAGTGACAATGACAGAGTTAAGTAAGGAGTGCCATTTTGTGTATGAATTAAAGAAACTGTGTATTGACAGAATCCTACACATCTATCTCCAAATAAAAAAATGGGGAACATTACATCAGATCCAAATTTTTGATAGTAGTATCCACTGGCAAACACTGGTATCTTGAGAATGAACTGTGCAAAGAGAGACTCAGTTGTAAATGTGGCCTGTGGAGTGCACTGGCTGTGTAGTTCATCTGTGGAACTCAAATACATGAAGCAGTAAGAGCAAAAGATTGGCCTGATGAAAAGAGAACTAAACTTGGCTTATGCATAAAGACCCAGAGTGAAAGAATTTTCAGGCCTCATGGCATGAGTCAACTACTTACTATTTAGATTTATGCAAAAACCTGTAGACTTTTTTTAATAGTCTTTTGATTATGTACACCATTTTAAAATATTTCATGCTTGTTATTCTCAAATAACAGTTGAAGCTGCAGAATCTGAATGTAGTTTAACAATTCCTATGGTCTGAGTACAGGAAGAAAGCAATCTTGTAATGAAAAATGGTATTTTCCAAAATTTACATACGGTTTACTGGTACAAGTGATGATTGAAAGAAAATTCATTTGCAGTCTTGATATTAATCTTGAGGAGAAACTGTTCATGGCCACTGACCCTTTCTTCCTCTTTGCTATAGAAGTGCAACTTCAAAGTTTAAATATTAAAAAACAGTATAAGAATACTAGAGAAGGTTTTAAAAGCAACAAGATGATAATTTTTACTCCTAAAGGATAATTGCCTCTTGGAGTATCTCAGCGAGATCTTACTTGAGTCCGGATGCGTGGGCAGATCGTTTAAAGCTGTGGCTCTCAAAGACAAGGTAAGGTGTTACCGTCTGCACTTAATGGATTTCAGACATGGTCTGTTCTGAGCAGGAAGGTGTGCTGTGGGGGAAATAAGCGACAAAGAGGAAGCATCTCTCAGCTGCTTCTTGAGACTGATCTGGAACTTTCTACCAGTTTTGAAGAAAACCTTGCGCTTATATTCTACACAAACATCAAAACTGAACTCCATGTGAAACTAAACGTGACTTATGACAGTAATCCAGTACATGTTATCCTTGAAATTTATCTGACTCTGAAGGCAGGACAATTGACCAAATTCATGACTGTAAACAACTGCATGTTTGTAGAAGCAGATGCTAAAGCATTGGATGGATATCTTATGCTCTATATTGTAGTTCAAGAAAATCTGAATTAGGAATCACAGACAGAAAATCTGTCTGTGGGCTAAGAAGAAGGGGAATTTTGATTATTGGCCATGTAACCATGATTGGTCTAGAAAAAGTAAAATTATATCCATTTATATATACACATCGTTTTAATTTAAGAAGACTATTCATGGACTTCTTTGGATCCGTTGAAGGGCTTATTTGTGAGATTTAATTCTTGTAAGGTAGAAATACTCCGAAGGTTTTACCTTGTCTGGACCTTCAAAGGTCCTTCATTCTCAATCCATATACAGTAATCAAAGGTGTCAAGTCCTCTGAACTGTGGAGGATCCTGACTTATTTTGCCCCCAGCAAAACCTAGGGGAATGGTATATGAATGGAATCAGAAACTGTGTTCTTCTTAGGTTCACCATAAATTGCTTTGCAACTTTGTGGCAAGCTCCATGCATATCTAAAGATAAAGCCTGTAAAGATCAAATGATCCATTGATTATTTGTATATAGTTGGAGCTGTTTGTGTCTTCTGAATATTTCATAAAGAATTGGTTATCCTAAAAATAATGCCATTTGAGACCTTCCATATTAGCTGCTGTTTTTAAGAATGCAATTGGACAAGTTAAGATTCTACCCATTCCTCTTTCTGTTAAGAGGTATTTGTCAGCCGTAAGTCTTCCTACACATATGAGCTAAACCAAAACTTTTTTTAAAAGCCTTGTTTGAACATGAACCTGCTCTCACTTTCTTCCAGGCAGGGTGAATGGAGTAAGACTGAAAGACACCACCTAAGAGGAAGGAGAACTGGACAACCTGTAGTTCTTTGGCACCAACGGTGAGCTGGCCAGTATGGATGGAGAATGTTACCCAAACACCTCAGTTCATAGACTGCTGCTGTTACATTGCCAGCAGAAGGAATATTTGAAAGCATAACTGAAAGCATAAGTGTTCAGTTTTCTCATTGTTTCTTTACACTTTCTCTCTTTCACAATAGCAATGAAAAACATTAGGTGTTTCCCCTTTTCTAAACATGTCTGTCCCCTACTCCCCACCCTTTAAATTGAGATGGAATTCAGTCTAGTGCAGAAGGAAAAGCTACACCTACTGCTGCCTTAGGCAGGGACTCATTGCCAGACACCTTGTCCATACCAGTATAAACCAATTTTTAAAGACTTTACAAAAGCTCCTGAAGAATCATGCTGTTAGAGTGCAGAACAGTGTTTGCTCACCTCTATAAAATTAGTGGACTTCCTCTGACATAAAAATTCTAATACAATTGTAGAGTAACATATTCAAAAAAATTAGACTCATACTCTTTTTTTCCTGTGGGAACAAATTCCTTCTTCTTGTGTATTCCTTAAATGTAAATGTTTTTAATGTAAAACTCATGCAGGCTTCTAATTACAGAGAAATTTGTATCAAGGTTTTGCAGTATCCCACTTTAACTTTCTGGTTATTACTAAAACTCAGCTTCTAAAGAACTTGTTTATATGTTGAGTTATTAATTTTGCATTTTAGGAATTGGTACTATGGAGAAAACAAAACTAGAAGTGGTGACAATGAAGTAAAGCCCCATTCTTATTTTGCAGGTATTGAAGTTCTTGCAATCCTTTTGTATTTTACTCATGATGTTGCCTATAATGATTCTATAGTGAATTTCTATACTTAATTTGTAAATGGCAGACTTTTTTCCTTTTTTATTTCTCTAAACATGATTGATAATATTCAGTAAACAAAACAGAAGATGTAAAACCCAAGGCCTCTTCCCCGCGTTGTGTAATAGTATCAATATGATATAACCATGTGTATGTATTTTACTGAATACATCAGCGTATGTATTCTGTATTGACCTATGAAACAGTGGTACAGCTTTCAATTGATTCAAATGAATTAGTTTAGATCAATTTTTTAAAAGGAATAAGGAACAGTTGACCACTTTGATCCTGGAAAAAAGTTCCCTGCGATCAGACTGAATAGAAGAATTCTGTGACCTAAACTGGCAAAAAGTAATGTCACAATCAGTCACCACATGTAAGCACTGTAAAATACTGTATGTAAGGCTTAAGTAATTGTCAATGCACACACGTGTTAATGCTTTCTAAAACTCTCTTAAGATCCCTACGTAATATCAAAGGCATACAAATAGAAAAGTGTCTTTCTTAGTGGATGTTCCTTTGTAAACTATAGTAATTAATATTCTGGGGGGAAAAAAACAAAGCACCTGTTCTTCTTTATTTCCCCTATTAATCCAATTGTCAGTTCTCTTTGGGCAGAAGTCAGGATAATTTCTGTCAAAATGCTTAATATAACTGATCAAACTTTTATCCCTGCTATGTCTCTTTCTTGGTTAAATTAGAATCAACTCATGTTCACAGTCCAAAGCCTGAATATATTAAGTTCTGTGTGGGCCAGGTAATAATTCACAGAAGATTTGGCTACTCAGGAGTCATTGTTGGATGGGATGTAAAAGCCACCACTCCAGAAGAACAACTACAACCCAGATATCCTGCAGTGAAACAGGTTTGAATGTATTAAACTCTTGCTTTATTAATACATACACAGAATAACCCAAAATACCGTCAGAAACACAGTAACAGATCAACCTCCTGCTATCCTAGTGGGAAATACTTCAGAGTCCTGTATCACCTGTGCAGCTGAGTAGTACCTTTGTTGCTTCTGCACTGTGGTCCCAGTACAGTTTGGCTTTTGCACCACTGAGTGGCTAAGCTTCACTGGTCAGGGCTGTAGTGGACATATCTCAAAATAAAATTGTCCACTTTTTATACACAGTGTTGTATTTAAAGTAGCAGTGTCAACCTATTATGTCTGAATGGACTTCTCCTGCTGTGTTACTGAAGTTGAGAAGCTGTTAAGTCTTTTTTCTGGTTATCCATAATTGGTGGCATCTTCACTGCACCTAAGAAATGCAAGTAATCCTCTGTGTTTCATCAGTTTCATTGAGAAAGCAATGATTTTGAGGATCTGTAAATCTATTTAAAAACACATTTTTATTAGAGTTCTTAAAGCCTTTGAATTTCTGTAGTTTAAGTCCTTGTATTTGAAAATCAGATGCTAAGTCTTTGTTGACAGTGCTAATCTGGTAATGCAGTGCTGCATTCTCTGTATGCCACTGACATGCTGCTTAAGTGGCAGGAGGACACCAATCATTAAGTCAAAGAGGACTGAAAATGATGAAAACACAAAAATCCTTGCCTATAGCAGAAAATTCATGTTCAGCTGGGAACTGACATTCAGTCCCGTTTTGTGCATTTGGTTCCTTCCCTGATGTAATTTTATCCAACTGTCACTTATCTTTGGCTTCTAAAACACCTGCATCCTTCCTTTCTTTTCTCCTCTCAATGGTGTTATCACCAGCTGAACCCCCAAGAATCTCCCAGCAGACACTGCTTCTTTTTATGTACCTCACACTGTTCTGCTGTCCCAGCAACCTTGTGTTCTTCTTTATTGTTTTAATTTCAATGGCGATGACAAGGGGTTTGAGTGTCTTTTGTCAGTTTTGGGGTTTTAATTGCCTTTGCCTGTCACATCATGAGCACATTGCAAAATGTCTTCTGACCTTTAGGCAGGAGCTACTAAGCTTGGTCCTTGTAAATACCTCAAAACATCAGACAGGTTTTCAGCCCAACTTTTCCTTGCCTTCCTCTGACTTCCAGATCTTTATTAAATCTCTCAGCAGAGGCCACTGCCTGTCTCATTGATTGATACTGATTGCTCCATGAACTCCATCTGTATTCATCCATAACTTTTTTGTGTTTAGATTGTGGGTTACTTTGGGCAGGAATGTTGATGGATAGAAGCAAATATCATGGCCCATACTCCCTGGCCCAGGATTTGTTTTCATAGGCACTTCTCTGTTGGAAGATTCATATATACAGACACATAGAAGTTGCCTTAGCTGTCTCCAGGATCAGGACCATGGTTGCTGGAGATGGCATTATGTTCTGAACTTGTCTCTTCCTCTCTGGAGTTCAGCTGCCACTCGTGAAGGAAGAAGGGTGGTAGCAGATAGCCATGGGGCCTATGTACAAAAAGCAAGGATATTGCAAGTCCTGTTTCTTGCAAGCTCTGTGGGAAAAAAAAGGTTAATTAAACTCTTGACTCTTAAAAACTATGTTTCAGATATGCCAAGAACTTTGTGTTGCAGCTCTGATTGCTTTATATTTAATTCTCCAAACTGGCATTGGTAAAATCATAAAAATGAACTGGCTATATATATATATATCTACACATACACACACATATATATATATATATGTATTTTGAGTGGATTTAGGTTCTGTAAGCCCACTGAAAATTAACTGATTATAATATATAATCTTTAGTCATCATCTCTGTTTGAGGCTATTTATTTTCTTTCTATTTTTACAGGAGCTAAAAGATACTCCTCACTATCGAATTCTAATTAACAAAGCAAATGGATTTGGCAAATCTACAGCTTATGTTCCTGAGGAAGAGATAACAGTTATTATGGGATTAGAGGTAGTATTTATTTTAATTCAGTTGCAACTTGTTATCCTGTATGTTTAAAAGCTGGCTGACCTTTGGCTTAATAGATACTAGCTAGGATGCAAAGTTAGTGAAAACTAATAGAGAAAGCAGATAAAACAGATTACTACTGTACTTTCAAGCATGGGTTTTTGGAAGCTGAAAAATGACCAAACTCAGGTACCATCCACTTCAAAGTACCCAGCTGCTGAGGCTTGCAAGTGTTTCAGCAACTTGATTTTCATTATGTATAGGCTGTTACAGGCAGAGATATTTGTTTTATGATTTCTGGGGATCTAGCAAAGTCTGTTAGTTTCTCAATTCTACTCTGAAAAATCTACATTTCAAACAGCTCCTGCTCAGCTGCTGCCAAGACTGAAGAATGTCTCCTTTCTTAACTGCAAAACTCTTTGGGAGTCAAAAATTCTGTTTTGTGTATCAGGATTGAAGTAGCTTTTGATTCCCAGCTTATGCAAAGCACACCCGATTTTTAAACTAGTCTGAGACTCTGATCCAGAAAACAGCCTTCAGGCATGCGTGCCACATACTTTTTGCAAGTGATCCCTGTGCTGTTGAGGATGCCTTCTTTGTGGATAGCGGCAGGGTCTGTGTTTAAAAAAACAGCAAGCAGTTGAACCATTCATCTAACAGGAAGCACTTGGTCTAGTCAAACAGAGCAGATTTGAACTGGCAGATTCCTCTGCCTTTTGGGAAAACCTCCCAAAGGAATTGTGTAAGTCAGACTGGCCTGAAGACTCTCCATGCTCTCTCTTGAAACTGTGCCGCTGCACATAAAGGATCCCTCTCAACCACAGTGTGACACAGTTGCCTCTTTTATTTGGGAGAAGCCTTAGTTCAGTCCATTCTGTTTTAGACACCAATTGTAATATAAAATATGCCAACGTTGCCAATATGCCAACTTAGGAGCAGAAACTATGCTGCTCCAGATCAGTATCATAAATATTTAAAACTGGATTCTGCCCACACTGTCTAAAAAATGCACCTTTCACTATGCCAGTTAGCTGGCTACCTTCAGTTTCCTTTATATTCCATGGGGAGAAACAGATACTTCATCTGAAATATTTACCTTTTGGAATTAGCTTTTAAGGTATCAAATTGCTGTATTCACCTGTGTGGCAGGTTAATTCTTCACACAGTTTATTAGAGGAACTGTTGGTAACAAGCTCACAAAACCAGGTATTTCAGAATTGTCTAACTGAGATTAATAACAGATAGTGAGTCATGCCTATACCTCAAGTTCAAAAGGTCTGTGGATTGTTCTCACTCAGCCTTGTACAGCCTAATAGGCACAGTAATTTCTTGAAGAGCTGAGAGATCAGAAAATGCTCAGATTTGTCATGACCCTTTCCCAGCTGACAGTTTTGAGCTGCTCACTGTGGGCTTCCTGCATCAAGACAAGGTTTGGATTGTCCTTGGTGGGTTTGCATCTTCATGTTGGACCTAAGGCCATCACCTGGGTGTGTCTTCACCATTTCCCCCACCACTTCTTTATTGTTCCTGCAACCTCATTGGATTAGATAACTGATCCAGCTAAAAGAAATATGAAATAGCTCTAATAGCAACATGAGTCGGAACTACTTCAGTAAGAAATAGTGCTGATTTTAAACACTGATGCTGGTGTAAATCTAGCTTGTAAGATCTCATGAGATCTGCTCAACATTTGTAAAGTACTTGGAGAGAGCGGCTATTCTGATGACAGAAGTTTGGTTATAGTACACAGAAAATGCCATTGAAAGTAACTCTATGTACATTAAAAACTCATCAGTTTTCAAACAGTGTAGTAACTTCAATAATTTATTCAAGTATCAGTTTGTATTTATTGCCAATTCTGATGCTTCTTCAACTTGAAATATTTTTTTTCTCAGGTGTATCACCCTGATATGGAAACCTACTTCAGTGGATATGATGGATCAAAATACATTATGCAGCCATGGTTGAAAAAACTCTACCCTCATGACTGAGTACTTCAGTATCTGTACATGCAATGTGCCTCCAGACAACAGATGTCCTTTTTAAACTTGAGCAAATAGACACCAGGATAAAATGTGTGTTTTTTACCTATGGTGAAATAAAACATTCCTAAGCAGGTTTTATGTTGAACATTCAATTTTGTCACAAGCGAACACACTGCATGTTCAGTTTGCCATGATTCAGCAAGTGGGAATTATTTCCTTCCAGTTTTGGGAGGAAAGGTGTAAATGTAGCCCAGTTTCAGTCAGGAGTGCCAAATGTTTGGCACATCAAATATCTTGCTGTTTTACAAGGGCCAGAGTACAAAAATAAGCAATTGTGAACTGTACTTTCAGAATTGTAACCTTAATTTCAGGGGATAGACTTACCATAAGAATGAAGTAAAAAACCAGAAAAAAAATAAGAAAGTATAAAAATTTTATTAAGAAAACATGTAGGATTTGAAGGTTTCTAGAGCACCTTGTTTATTCTGTTTTCTTTACCCTTTATCTCAAACACAGCAAACACTCTACAAGAAGCATAAGCAGTAGCGTTCTGGATTCTTTCCTGCAGAGTCTGTGAATCAGCAGAGTGTGACAGGTGACTGTCTATGTGGCCTCCCCATTCTTTTGTTTCTTCTTCTTTTATCAATAGAGGCTTTCCCAATGCCTGGCCAAACAGTCGACAGACTTCCTGGGCTTTCCGGCGCGTGTTTCCCACAGCAGTGACACACACTTGACGGCTGAGAGGTAGAAGCAGCAGTAAATAACAAGCAGGGCCAACCGATGTACCAGGGTTCCTGACAAGCTTTTTTTTTTAATGTCTCAGGTTTTCTAACTGCAGAGATGCTAAGGCACATCACCTTCCCCCAGCTTCTGGGCCACAGCTTGGGCATTGAGGGGAGAGCGTATGGAGGAAATGTCAGCATCCTCACTAGTTCCGATGAGATCAGGCATTTCTAACACCTGTGTGCTGCAGGCATCCACGCTGAGCAGGAGTTCAACCCTTGCTCCAGGCGTTTCAGAGGCTCAGCTGCAAGGCATGCTAGCACCCGCCTAACCTCACTGGCCAGATCTCCTGATCTCCTGTAGATACCTCTGACATTCACTTCTGGCATTTCTGGAACCATGACCAGCAGCTGAGACTGCTTCTTGGACCAGGCAGCTCTTTTCTTTAAAGAGGCAAAACCCCAATCAAGGCTAAACTTCCTTCTGTCTCTCCCACTTAGTGGGAAATGCCTGGACTTTGAATAGTCAATGCTTAAAACATATCAAGATTGTGAGTTTCAGGGCAGTATGTTTTGATGCTGAGGAAGTGCCACACATAGTTCTTTCCAGATCATGTCAACAGCTAACAGTAATGCGACTTGGCAAGGGTACTAAAAATTATCAACATCTGGTAACACACTTGCACCCTCATGAATAAATACAAATGAAATCTACATGTGATGATGTAATCAAAGCCAAATTCTGTTGACCTAAGACTCTCAACAGATTAGACCCCAGTGGAAATAAGCGGGAAAATATTTTTATTACACTCTGCTTTTGCACAGGGACAAGAACAAATTCTATCTCCTAGGCTGAACAGCATTAATTTGTAAGCTATACTTAAATACTGAAATCTCTAACATAAATATTAATAGGTGTAAAGGAAACTACTTGCCCTCATTGCAAACAGCATAAATTATGTATTCATATTAACTGAGGCTGTAAAATTTGGGGTGTGTGAGAACTTACCGAAGGGCGTCTATGGCTTCTGGTGTATGGTAGAAATGAGGTGGATTGATGGTAACAGAGGTTCCTAACTTTTCAATGAGTAGATTGCAAACATTCTGTATTTTTCCAAAATCGCTGAATACGATAGAGACCTGGGAGTGAGCGAACACAGACATCACATGAGTAATATTTTCATTTTCCACAATGACTCAACACTTATATTTAAATCAGTACAAGGCCAGACATCTACAAGGTAACTAAACATACTAGTCCTGTACATATAACTCCAACATTTATGAACTTATAAGACTTCCATATAGCCCCAGAGACTAGCATTAGGTTTGCAACAGAAAGAAGTTCATTAAATGGTTTAAAACTTAGGATTATTAAATCCCTTTCTGAGGAAGTACAGCATTCTTGGTATGCAGACAATCTGAAGAATGAATGTGCTCTTTTGGGTACATGACTAGATGCATCCTGGTTTGTCCCGTTTTAGATTGCTAGATGCTAATTATGCAGAAGCTCAAGCGAAATTATGTGGAAAACATTATGCACAAAGGAAAACTAGATTTTAATTCCAAGCATTAGGCTAAAGAAACCTCAGCTATGAGCTTAAGCTAAACTGAGCCCAGTTTAGCTTGCAGTGGGCTCCAAATCCTGAGTCGTCTGAACAGACTCACTGTAGTGCTGAGAGGGAACTGGGTACCTCAGACTTGGATTAAAAACAATTTTAACACCTAGCTGTCTCTGGTTTTAAGAAGCATTAAATGAAGATGAATTGGGAATTCAGGTGCTTTCCCAAATGCTACAAAACAGGAATCACTACCAGCCCTGGATCCAGAGCCCAACAGTTTGCCTGGTGGAAAGTCTAGCCAGGCAGCAGCCAGCTTTTCTCTGTGGTAAAGCACAGCTTCCAGGACTGAAGCAATGACGCTGAGCTGATACAGCATTCAGGAATCGGAAATCCTGGATACCTAACTCTTTTTTTTGAAAAACGAAAACCTCATCTTCACTTACAGTGCAGTGCTCTCATCATGAGTCAAGTTTGCCTTCTCTCATATCCCTGACTCCTTTCTTTTTGCATACTAATACAGCTTCCACAGGAGTGGAAGAAAAAAACCTGCAATAAAGAAAATTCTACTGCCAACACCTGTGATATACAGTTGCCCCCATGGTTGCTGCAGTCAATGCATCAATCTACCCCAGTGAAATGATATGACACAGATATCCAAGTTACAGCATGTCAGCTGCACTGCAGCAGCTTCCTGTGTGCATACCAGAGATTTACATGGAGAAGGAGATAATTCAAGGAAGCTGAGTCTCTCAGTGAAAGAGAAGGGAGCTACTTCATACACAGAGTAAGGTAAAAAGTAGTTATTGACAATAATCACAAAATAATTAATGCTCCCATCTTGTTACCCTTCAGAGCCTTTTGGTGTAGTACCTGCACCTTATCTTGGCTTGGATCCTTGCACTGGTTCACTGTCTCTGGAGGTGCAGTGTCAATTGAACAGAGACTGAAGATGCAGAGTGGGAGTTCTTGCCATACATATAAAAAACATACATCACCCTGTGATGTTTTACCAGAACACTGTCATAGCTGTATTTTGTGGAAAGTCTCACTATGAGGACTGTCATTGTTTTTTACAGATTGACATCAGCATTTACAAGATTTGTGCCTTCTAGGGGATGAAATAAAAGAATGATGAAACAAAAGAACTATGGGTCTTAATCAGGAGATAAATTGCTCAGACTGGGGCATTTCTGGGCACTTAGGAACTTTACTATTAAAGAAGAAGTACTTGATCAGGTTACCCTCAGGGGCAGAAAACAACTGAGCAATAGCTGATTTTGCTGTACCCCTCCTAAAAAAAATCACAATTTTCATTTAGAGATACATCTAATAAATTCCACGTACAATTACAGAGGATACTTGTACATTAAAATGCAAAGAAATGTTTTAACATCATCAGTTATTAAGGTCAAAAAGTGCAAAAAAGTAACATGAGGCTATGCAAAACTATTAGAGACATTCCAAGGTTTGGATAAGGCTGTAAATGAGAAGAAGTTATGGTTTATAAGGAGGCAAGTATATTAATAAATGCACAAAACCAACATAATCTTCATCCCATGAGAATGTCATGCAATAAATGAACTGTTATGATAAAGATATTATAGAGCTTTGTGATCTTATACATGACTTCATTCTTCTGCATATTTTTCTTTGTTATAGCATGAATTAAAATTATCTCCTTACAGTTGAAAGAGTATCTTGAATTCTTCATTATACTCTAAAATAGCTATTTGCCTGGGAACATTTCAGTCTTCCTTTACAGTAGAAAAATGGTAAAGAGTTTACAGAATGAAGTTAACACGTGACTTCTAAGACTCTATGTATAATGCAGATATAATGGCAAACTCTTTAACAGAGAAGTGAGTGGAAGTGAGTTTTAAATTCATTTATATTGCTGAAGTAGGCAAACATGCTGGTCAATGGATCTTCATTGGTTTATGAAGCTGCACTAATGAAACAAGGATGCACATAAAGGGAGACGCAAGGAGAAACCAATCTCTGCATAAAGAGTGGCCACCCTGCTACCTCAGCATGCAGGGCAGCCAAAACAGCAGCACTGGGGGCTGGATTCTTCCAGTTCCAACCCCCGGCTCCCAGGCAACCACACAACTCTGCAACAGCAATTACAGCTACTCCAAGCTGCTTACAAATCAACACTAAAGCCAAGCAATTAGCTTCCCACATATAATCCTTGTTCTATAAAAAATAATAGCAGAAGACAGGTAATTGGTTAAGTTACCACTTAAGACTGAAGTAGTAAGCCTTAGCTGGTCTGCAGCCTAAACAGTAATTAATATAATTAATAATAGAGCTTTATTAATTTTAAATACAGGTCATCTAAAATCACGGTGATTTAAGCTCTCAAGGTAGTAGGTGTCTCCTTGTGGAAGTTGAAGTCATTCAGAACATGATAATGATTCACACCATTCAAATGTCTTAAGACTAATTTTAAAATCCAAACTTTGTTCTCCAACTTCCCAATCATTTCTGTACCTTTTGGTGTTATTTAGATGAGAATATGCCTTAAAGCAAGCAAACTAAGGAGGTTAAACCTGTTTAAGAGGACTGTAAACCACACCTCTATCAAATAGCTATCATTTTATTCCAAGCTTCCAAGTTTACTTTGTAACAATCTCTAAACTTGCTGGGTAGTAATTAAAGTTTTATGGTCTAAAAAAAATACATTAGTTGAACACACATACTTTCCCTCACTGAATGTTTCAAGTACAGCATTTATTTCCTACTATGGCATGGATGTGCAAATATATACTTCCTTTAGCAGATACTGAAGTAAATGGGATTATTCCCATAATATCTCTATTTCACAGAGCACTTTTTACCTACCAAATTCTGAGCCAATTACTCAGGAAACAAATAGCTTTGCTTTACTTAGAGCAAGCTGATGGCAGAGTTGTATAGAAAAGACCAAAATCCAGGGGTCGAGCGACTAAGCAGATCTTGTATTTGCTCCCTGTTCAAGGAGCTAAAATAACAAAAAAAACAAACAAACAAGAAAAAAAAAAAAAGCTGAGCTGGTGAAAAAAAAAGGTTATTAACCAGGGCAGCTCTCTAAACTCACTAACTCCTTGCAAGAAGCAGAGGGCAGGAAGGGCTATGGGTGAAGGAGAGCTCAGAATTGTTGGTTTGCTCACAGTGCCCCAGAAGCAAATATGCCGGTCTGTAGCACCAGGTAACATTTAAAAAGCACACATTCATCTAAGAAGAAAACAAGTTCTGCACACAAGAGAAGACTGCAGCTGAACTCTGCTATGAACTGCACTCCTTAAATAGTTTTTTTGGACTATGCTGTCCTTATGCTCCTTGGTCTGGGAAAAGATAGTCTGTAAACTTTTATAGGTCCTTGACACACTCCTTATTTTCTTATTGTACTTTAATTTTGGTTAGGTTGAATACATACCTCTGCTTCCATTTGGTAAGTATTTTCCACTCTACTAAAATCCTCTGTTACAGTCATGTTTTCTTCCTAAAACAAAGTAGAGGAATATAACCTTAAAAGACAGAAATTAAGCATCTGCTGTATGTACATGGTGTCCTATAAAAGCTGAACTGCTTTGGCATATTATTTATGACTTTGCAACAGAAATTTTGAATTTTCCATGCAAATGTCTCCAGTAAAAAGCTAGCTGGATGTTAAAGACTTCTTGCATTATTCTAAGTCAATTATACATTAGCTCTATAATGTAGTTTTGCTGCTATTCCCTTGAAGAGAACAATTAGGTCATAAAAGTGGCTGCTAGGTAGAAACTGTGTGTATTAGTGTGTAAATTCACCTGGTACAAGACATCTAGAAGCTTCAATTGTTTTTAGAAGATTAGTACGTGAGAAGTGCTTTTTAGGCCCTTATTTTAAGGTATTTTAGCAGTAGCAGCAGCTTGTAGCAAGGTCATATGAACAATGACTGAACAGCAATTATTCTGCCATAATGGTAACCCTTGAAAAAGGCTGTTCTACCACTGATACCTCTGCACCAACAGCAGCTACACTGGTCAACATAATGGCTGCACAGAGAACTAGCAAATCCTGTAGGATGTAAAAATATGATATGGAAGTCAGGAAGATACAGAGTAACTGCAGTTCCATGTGAATATTTGACCAGCTTGCTTCTGGTCTAACAGTCACCTATCTTTTACCCACTTCACTCTGCAGTACACAGTTTGAACAAACAATTTATTGTAAAATTACATTCACATAGCAAAAAAAGCACAGCCTACAGTTAGTTGTAGCTTTGCATGTAACACCCTTTAACTGCAGTAAAGCAGATACTTTACTTCCAGTTACTAAAGAAATTTTATTTACTAAATTTATTTGCATAGGAAACATTTCCCTTCAATGTTGACACATTTCAAAAAATGTTTTGTGTCAGAATATTTCCTACAGATGCCCAAATCTTCAAGTTTATCATGTAGCATGCATGCATGCATAAGTTTATGTAAATGACATTAACCATGAGAAGCATTTTCCTTTTAAAATATTATATGGATTTTATTACCACAGCACAGCAATCTACAAAAAACTGAATATTTCAAATTTGTATCATGATTGGCAGTGCTCAAATTCAAGCACAACTGTCCTATTTTTAGATATTTTCAGTAAGGGGCAGTAGCCCATAAAAGCTGTATTTTTTCTTTTATGTGGCTATCTGTGGTTTGCTAAAGAGTGATCAAGCCTAGCAACAACAGCTCATTGAATTTATGAAATGGGGCAAATCTTACTACTTATGATAGAATCCAATTACAATTGACAAGAAAGGGGTTTTTTTCCCAGATGTTTCACATATCTTATATAAATTACCACACAGAAAACACAAACTTCTACAACTCGTATCTTACAGAAATAGTTGTTCTGTAACACAACTGTAAACATAGAAAAAATGCATTTGTTTTCCCTGCCCCCTCTCCTTAATCCTTTTTAAAATTAGGTTCTGTTTTCCTGCTGAGCAGATCCAAGCCTTGGAATTTGGCTGTGTCCTCCCAAGGTTCCCGTGTATTTAAGGACACTGCCATCCTGTGGCACCAGTCGCTATGGCAATATCAATATTACAGAGTGAAAGACCATTTTGTATTCCAAAATTTCCTTCCCATCTAATTTTAATCCCACCAAATTTGACAGCAGCTGTATGTGTTACTGAAGATAAATGGATGAAATAATTGCTGAAGTCATAACAAGGTGGCCTTTAGTGATACATTTTCTGTTAGACACTTCACTTCTACTCGTGACTGTGTTCACACAAAGATATGGAAACGACAGGTAGGAGACAACAGAATTTTAAATTGGAATCAAGACTGAGACTACTTCAAAAGCAAAAATTTTTCTCCCCTACTGTTTATATCTATTGCTCATACTATGGCTGAGGAAATACCCATTTGATTGCAATAGCCACAGAAGAAATAGTGTTCACTGTGACTTAGGGAAAGCTGCACTTCTGATGTGTCAGGTGTTCTGGACACCTGGAATAACCGTCTCCATTTTCTAAATCTGTGGGCCAAGAATCACAGTAAAAAAATTAAAAGGATATAACAATATTGTTAACTCAATTACCCCAGAAGCCATTGAACAATTCTTAACAGAATCACACTTGAATTCTGCTTTTAAAGCCTATTTCCTATGTGGCATCACATCACTGCTGCAGGCACTCTAAAATAAAGATAAAAAAGATAGTCAATATCCCATTGAGCTTATAACATCAAGTCTAGAAATGTGCTTTGCTTTATATTTTCACTCTTTTCAACTGAACACAACCTTATGTAGCCCTTCCTCCTATCTGCTACTTGGGAACAATGTTTTTGTCACAGGACCACTGTGCCCACCCTCACAACACTGGCTGTTAAGAGGAATGGCTGCTCTTTTCCCTAGCAGAGAACAGCGGAAAGAATAAATGGGTAAGTTAGCAAAAGCACGCTTCAAGGAGACAAGTATGTAGCAACACACTAAGAGAACAGCCCATCTGCACATAAAATTATGTGTTCTGCTCTTGGCTAATGACTTAACAAAATTGGGAGATCTTTTTACGACACACAAGCCAAGCCTTAGCAAGGGAAAGCATTTATAGTTTGGAATGTACGCCAATGCCTGTTGGGCAAGCTATGCTGATATGTGTAACTGTAAATAAAAAATATCTGGAGACACTTGAAAATGTCTCATAAAATCTACTTGTACATTTCAACTGATATATCCAGCATAACTTTACGTTATGAAAAATACAGGTATCTGAACAATCAAAAGAGTTAGCTTCTTCCATCTGATCATGGCATTTTGTTCTTAGCACTGTGGAAATGGTTAATGAGAGCCTTGATGGATGCTCTTGTCTCCTGACAGTCATCCACAGTGTCTCCAGACAGTTAAGGATGGTGAGCACCTTCTGGGATTAGGTAGCTGTGCTCCAGCCTCACATCCCCTCTGTCTGGTCTGTTTGGCATGAAATGACAGAATGCTAACCCAAAAAGCTATGGTGAAGAAGTTTCTGCTGCTTAATGATGAAACAACAGAAGTATATGTAACAGTTATTACATGAAAGACAAAAAGCAGATTTGTACTCAGCAAATGCAGGATACTTTGGAGGTATTTCTTTAAACACATGGTAATATAAAAATGTGATGCCTTACACAGGTTTTTGCCTTCATTCAGGGATATATTGACATTGGAAGATTTTGCAACTGAGTGAGCAAACTTTAAAACCTTTTTTTAATTGATTGTATGGATGTGGATCCATAACTGTGACTCCTGAATAAGTTCTGAAATATGGAACATATTGCACATAAATCCAAGGATATATCCCAGTACAGACAATTTCTAATCCAGAGCCTACCAGATATAGTTTGCTAGATGGTTTTTGTTCAATACTCTGGCAGATACAACAAACATTATCACTGTTATTTTAAACAAGGTGGCCAACGCCAACTGTTAGATATAGCCATTAAAGAAAAGTGTCATCCCCACACCACTCCCCAAATAAATCATAGGTGGCAAATATAAAATCAGTTTGCTTCTAGAGAAAGAGAAGAAAATGTTACTTTTGAGCAGCTGGGCTGATTAAGGGAGATTGCTTTGAAGGCTGCAGGGAAAGTAAAATCAATGGGGAAAACACATTCTGTGCTCTGAAGTGCTGCATATACTTACAGCACTCTATAAATAAATGCCACTGTGTGCATCTATTTCTGATTAAAATCCTGTGTAAATGTATATGGAAATCAGGTGCTGCCCCCAGGCATCCTGACAAGCTGCTGATGCAAGCTCTTGCTGCTGCAAAGGTTATGCACTTCTGATCTCACAGACTTCCTACTATAGAAACAATAAGGGTTAAGGAAATTGTTCTGTGGATTAATTAAAAATAAATACATAGCATAGTTAGATGATTTCTAAAGAGGCCTTAGATAAGCTTGCAACAAGTAGAACCATATGGAGATTGTGAAGAGAGATTAATTTTACAGTTGTCTAGAATGGCATTAGCTACAAGTGAAGTTAGCAAACGCAGTTAAGAACAAATTGCCAGCAGTGAGAGTTAGTGGAAAAGCTGCAAGGCAAATAAAAGCTCCAGCAGTAGAGTGATTTAAAACTGGATGGAACAAAGCACTAAAAATTATACCGTGGGGAACTACTTGGAAAAAAAAAAACTTCATGCTGTTTTTCTCAGAGTTCCCTAGAGCTAACACTTTGCTAACACTGAGAAACCTGCAACTCAAGCAGCATTTCACAGTGTCTCAACTAAGCAGAAAGAACATTTCCATTCTCCAACACACAGCATCTCCGAAACAGAAAAAGATTACTGTGAAATTATTGTAACTATAATAAGACACTGAATGCTCTCACATTGTAAAAACAGCCCACCCTCCACCCTGCTTGCCTGCTCACATTACATTCTGAACCTGACTGTATGAACCCAAATAAAACCATTTGTTTGTCCAAGTCGTACTTCAGTTTGTAATTCTTTTTTCTAGCCTGGAGTGGAGCACACAGCCCCTCTAAAGCACACTCACCTAATTTAACACCCTGCCGACTCCTGTTGTGTGCCAGCCACCACATGCTGGATGCTCCACACTATCCCAACTCAATCAGTCTCAAGTCAAAAGTAGAAGTCAGTTGTTCAGATTCACCGTAAATATCTGCAACTACCTTTTCTAACCCAGCCGCACTCTGGAGAGCTATTTAATTACAGTCAGGATGCAAATGCCCCATAATTGGAGCGCTCACCATGGTGGTAGGTACAAAGCTTATCATTTTCTCTATTAATAAAAATGAATGTATGCTGAATTGCTTTGTCTTCTCCCATTCCTCTTAAAATCGACCTCTTAAAACTCCTGTTAACTCACTGAAGAGAAACTGAAGGCCTTTAACCTGTAGTCCCTTAAAAAATGCATCAGTTTTGGCTGAACAAGTCATCCTGATGGCAATGGAACCCATGACAAACATGCACCCAGCCATGATCACATACCTAGCCCAGAGTAGACTCCATGTCCCCTTGCCATCCAGTCCCAGAACTGCAATATGAGCTTTTCAGGGGCTAAGTGGTCTTCTTTATTGCCTTCTTTATTCCTGAACAATTTGTATAGATGCTACAGCGACTGTGTAACAGATGTTTAAAAAGAAAACAGGTAATCCTGTTTTGTTTGGGAAATGAAAAGTTGGAGCCAGTACTTAACTTCAAAAGAACGCAGCATCTGAAATGCAGGCATGCAATTTCACTGTGGGCACACCACTCTTTAGGCCGAATAACTTACTCTCTTACTTCACATTTACTAACACTGACTTGCACTGTAACATCATGCACTATCAGGAAACCCTTCTGCAATTCTTTTTTACTCCACTCCATCTGGTGTTCATAGCAAACTCGACCATCTCCCTTTTCCCCAGCTTATCTGTGAATACACTCAGAAGGCACAAACTTCTGAGGGAATTTCAATTACAAGCAACTTTCAAAAGCAACTGCTTATTCCATAAAATATCACCTTTTTTCTGTTTTTAAGAGCCCTATGTGTGGAACACTGTCCAAAACTCTTTTGTGAAATCCAAAAACATCAGCACAATTGTTACAACAAATATCACCCTTATGGAACATTTACTGTTTGGACAAAGCTTTAAAGGCAGGACTATGCTTTTTTCATTGTTGCAAAATTACTTCCTAAGGCAAAAAGAACTTACTGTACTAAAGGAATTTTTTGGATCCACAAGGGACTTCTGTTACTTCAGCCATCTTGATCATATCCCATGTTTTTCAAAATCTCTCTACTTAAGTGGAACAAAAAAAAGAGAGAGGGGAAAGAATTCTATGTATTTGTTGCTAAGCTTCGGTAATCACATAGTTACCCTGACACACACCGGTACAGGTTATGTTGCTGTATACAACCTAATCAGTTTCATCCACATGCACGGGTGAATACGGTATTATACGAGCAAATCACAAAATTAGGTTGGAAAAGACCCCTGGTATCATCGAGTGTACCCTTTGACCGAAGACCACCATGTCAACTAGACCACGGCACTGAGTGCCACGTCCAGCCTCTCTTTAAACGCCTACAGGGACGGACACCGTGGGAGTCGAAGCCGGATGGCTTTCACATGCTAAACAAATAACCTGATGGAAAGCCCGGGTAGCGACATTCCACTTTTTCCGCTGAGGCTGGCATGGCTGCAGCCTTCCAAAGACAGGCAGGCTTTCCCAGCAGTGTCCCCGCGGTTCCCCAGGCAGCGGGCCGAGAGCTCCAAAGCCGTAACTCCCCTGCTTCCCGCCGGCACCAAGGCCGTCCGCGGGCGCCTTTCCGCAGGGCCGCCCTGGCGGGACGGCACCGCACCCCGCCGGCTGCCGAGCAGAACTGGGAACTGCCCCGGGAACTCCCCCACCCGCTGCTACCCTCGCCTCCCCCCGGGGGGACGCCCCGGCGCCTCAGGGGCTCCGGCCAGCGGAGCTCACCGGGACGCCGCGTAGGCGGGCGCTCTGGGCGATGTACTGCAACCGGCGGGACACGCTGCTCCGCGCCGCCACGGCCGCCTCNCCGCCGATCCCGCCGCGATCCGCTCCGCCGCGGAGATCACAGAATCACGGTGTCGTTAAGGTTGGAAAAGACCTCTGGGATCATCGAGTGCAACCTATGAGCGGACACCACCATGTCAACTAAACCATGGCACAGAGTGCCATATCCAGTCTTTCCTAGAACACCTCCCGAGACGGTGACTCCCCCATCTCCCTGGACAGTCCCTTCTGATTTATAATCATCCTTTCTATGAAGGAATTCTTCCTCATGTCCAACCTGAACCTTCCTAGTGTAGCTTACGACTATGTCCTCCTATCCTGTCGCTGGTTGCCTGAAAAGTCCCTGCGCCGCTGGCCGAGGGGATGCTGCCATGGCCGTGTCCGAGGGTGGCACCCAGCCGTGAAAGAGACTGAGGACAGGACAAGAGGACAAGCTCCGCACCCTGGCCTGAGCAGGGTCAGCCAGAGCACGTTGCCTAGGTCCGTGTCCAGTTGCATTTTGAATATTTCAAAGGATGGAGACTCCAGGACCTCTCTGAGCAGCCCAAGTCAGTGTTTGACCATACTCAGAATAAAAATATAGGGGTTTGTGTTCACCTGGAGTGTCGTGTGTTCACTGTGTCCTGGCACAGGGAAGCACTGATGGCAGTTTGGCTTTCTTGTCTTCCATCCATCAGGCATTTATATATAGACTGATTAGATCTCCCTGATCTTTCTCTAGGCTGTAGTTCCAGCTCTGTCAGCCCTTCCTCATAGGAGAGATGCTCCAGTCCCTTCACGATCTTCATGGCCTTTTGTTGCACTTTCTCCAGTATGTCCATATTTTCCTTGTATTGGGGAATCCAGAAAACACTCCATGTGTGCCTTGTCAGTACTGAGCAAAGGGGAAGGATCACCTCCCTTGACCTGCTGGCAATGCTTCCCCTAATCCAGCCCAGGATGCAGCTGGCCTGCTTTGCCTTGAGGGTCCATGATCCACCTGTTGTCCTTTTCTGCTTTCCAGCCAGTGAAGCCCAAATGTGCACTGGTGCGCAGCGTTGTTCCTCCCCAGGTGCAGGTTTTGGTGTTCCCCCTTTGCTGAACTTCATGAGATGTTTCTCAGCCCAGTTCTCCAGCCAGTCAGAGTGACTATGAAATGAGTAGCTCAGTGACGAGCTCTGGATGTCTGGTCTCGTTTGTATGAGGATTTTTAGGGAAGGACTCTGGATATGTCATCACTGTTGCCATTTGTGGTACATTGTGTTTTGATTACCTGAAATCTGTAATCTAGCACAGAGACTGGAATGGTACTGTATGTTTGTACAAGGTCTTGCAGCCTTCAGAATTCATATTGCAAATGCTGGAAAGTCTGTGTTACATGATACAGATAAATATTGCAGTACTCTCCTCCTAGATAAAAACGTGACATGCAAAGACATCAAGATCTGATTTTAACACTCAGATGACAATTCCTTGGAGGTATAGGAAGCAGAAATATTGACGCTTTTTTCCCCTTCATTACTGTGCTTGGTGTGGTGTGTGCTAAATGTCCTGTCATTAGACAGCTTCTGTACAAATTTCCTTTCTCGTCATTAGTATCACATCTGCCTTAAGAGGTATCAGTGACTTCTGCCTGCTTCATGACCTTTGGAGTCTTCTGCCTTTGAATCTGGTTTTCTCTCCATATTTGCTGAACACTTAAAGGTTCAAATGAAACAGATTGAACTCATAGGTATTCATTACCTCTGGAGATGACATGCCATGTTTCTCAGCAGGAACAACCAGAAGCAGAGACTCCTAAAATTTTGAACTGACTTTGATCAAAGTTATGTGACAAGACAAGGAAGAAGCTTGTAACAGAATCCAAAAATATCAGTGCCTAGTCACTTAAATCAATTTGAGAGCTTGCATGAAAAAATTCTGGGCACTGATGACTTTAAGAAACAAAATACAAAAAGAAAAATTAGTACAGAGGAAATTATAGATGTATATTCCTCAGAAACAAATTCTTTCATTAAACAGAGAGTTAAATACTTTTGAAAGTAGTCTGTCACACCTGTACTTACTCTTTTGCTGTTGTTTTGTTTTCATTTAGCCAAGATGTTTGTACAGTTATTACTTAAATATGTAATAGTATCAATCAACATACTCTAAATATTGAATGGTGCTTATCAAGAAATCATTAATAAAACTTTTAACAAACTATTGGATAATGTAATGAAGCCAAATTGTGTACTCTCCATTTTTTTTTCATGTTCAAGATAATTTTGATTTAACCATTGATTAAAAGTGATTTGTCTTATTATGAGACAACCTATATCAAACAAAATCGGTTGCAGTATTTATACTCAATATGCAATGAAATCTCATAGATGTTGCATACTTCAAAATTCAGAGCTGTGTGATCCTTAAATTTTGGGGAACACAGCATGTCTCATAGAAATATTACATAAATGTATCATATTTAAGGGCTTAGTTGGATAAATCCCAGAAGATCTTTCTAAGGCCAGATATAAAGTTACCTGAAATGCAAACTAATCTATGGAAAAAGACCTTTCTGTGAAACAAGGTCAAATGTTACTGAGTGCTTAGTATGCACTATAAGAACCTCATACACTAGGGATCATTTAATTACTATAGTCACATTTTTGCTTTGCAGTCTTGAAAGATACATTGCAAAGCTCAAGTTTAAGTGTATTGAGAGTCTGTCACTCAGAATTTGAATATAGAGCCAAATCTACAGATAATAAGCTTTTTCTGACTTACATTTTGAGTAGGAGGCGTCTTTGATTATGATGGATTAACCTGTTGTTTTGGAGTTGGAAAAGCTAATTTAATTGTGAATATCATTCTGCTAACTTATTGTTGAATTGAGACATTGAAAACTTAACTACAGACTGTGTAGAAATAGAGACGGTGCTAAATTGTGTGTGGGATCTGGTTTTTTTTCTGGGAAACAGGTGGTTTTATGTTTGGATCTATTTCTGTATGGTAGCAGTGAAGTGCTACATTGCTTATGACTTTTAGCAATGGAGCTGGATTTGTTTAGTGAGGTAAGAGTGTTCGGGTTTGGAATGTATGTGATGAGGAAATCTCTGTTGCAATTGCTGCCAATTGCTGTTTTTTTGAAAGGACAATTTACAGTAGCAATATTGGCTGATGTCTTTCTGTTGTCATGTGTCTCAGCTCCTGACTTAGTGTGCTGCAAAACATTTAATGAGTGGAGGCCCTGTTCCATACTTATGTATACTTGGTTATTTCTTGCAATGTTTTTATGCAAAATCAGTCTGTCATTCACTTCTTAAATGGCACTGACAATTGCTCTGTAGGGCAAATAAATGTCCCTTGTAAGCCTGGTTTGTTACCTTTTCAGAACCATATGAAACTCAAAATTGAGAAGGTTAGATCCAAGCAAATGGAAAATAATCCTTCAAAATTTAATTTATTTTGTCAGAATTCTTGGTTACTGAATTCTTAATAATGAACACCATGGAGTTCTAAACTTTTACTTGAGCATCTTTTATCTTTTAAGAAGAAACATGGAAGAAAAAGAGACCAACACTAGTAGCTCTGTCCCTGTTGGTGTTTTATTTTCAAGATCAAAATTTACTAGATAGATGGAGCCAATGAAGAACTTAGATGATTTCTGTGAAGTCTCCTATATTAAGCCCTCAGGGGGCTTTTTTCCACTCACGGACTAATAAGAGAAACAGACTTCCTGAGGCTTGAGAGGAACATACTAGGGCTCACAGGAGTTGAGGTTGGTGAGAAAGTTTTCCCTTTATAACGTGCAGAGGTCTACAGAGAAAGGGAAATGCCTCCAGTCCTCTTACTTTGTCTGTGCCTCCAGAATTTCCAAGAGCTATTAATGATTTCTGTAGCTCAGGATGTCAGTCAGTGAGTTTCTCCTCTGGATGTCACTCGCTGGAAGACAGACTCCAGAATTTGCAGCCAGAGTAGAGGAAGTGGCTGTATTGTAAGTGGTTGGAAAGTAATTCATCACATTTTTACTTTCATTTAAACAGGCTTTCTCCTAAGTAGTGATTTGGCAAGATAATTTGTTTTGGAGGTAACTCCATACAAAGCTACTGTCTCAGGCTGAGTGCAGATGTAATCTGACTTTTTCTGGTTTTAAATTGGTCTTGTTAATCTAAGTGGAGATTTCGTTACTCTGCTTTTCAAAGTGAACTTTAACATATAATGTGAGCAATTATCCTGTTCTATGATTGTAGTTAGCTGTTGTGTTGATTTAATCTACTGATTGAAAGCCCACAGTATAAAAAAGAAGTAATTACATCATTCTTGTCCATTTCTGTAAAAGTGCAAAGAACTTAGTACAGTTGCTACTGAAATTGGAAGAGACTGGTTGTCTTCAGTCATGACTGAATAAAGAACTAAATCGTGGAACATAGTGATATTAATAATGCTGTCAGAGAGAAAATTAGGTTTAAGACTAGTAGAACTAAAATTTAAATCTGTTCTCTCTGGTAGACATCAATGAAATGTCTTATGTCCTGTGCTCAGCAGCACCTAAAATTGTAAAAAGTCACAGTTTCTGTTCAAGGGCATGAACATTACAAAAAGGCTGACTCCTTGAAGTGATCTTCAGTATTGTATTTGTGAGGAATTATTCTCTGTAAGCAATAAATCTTTGCCAAAATGTATGGGTCAAAAGAAGTAATATGTTAAAAATAAATTATAAATAAAATAATAACGTGATGATAGTCCTACAGAAAGTAATAATTACAATGCAGTTTTAAGACACTGGCTTATAGTAAATTCTTCATTAAAATTTACATTCCTAATAATTTTAATACAATTTATTTAAAATGTTATCTAGTCCTTTGTAAGTTCTGAAGGAAGGAACATATATTTTCTCCAGTCTATAAGTTTAAATTTTCTTAGAAGTTCACAATAACTGTGAATGAACAGTCATGTATACCTCTCATGGAAAAGCACTGCTAAATATCTGGGTGTTAATTTTCCATAAATACTCCTTTTTAGCAAGGAAATGAATCTTGATAATTCCACCATCAAGAACCTGACAGTAACAGCAACTATATGTTAAGCAGGAACACTTTAAAGGAGCTTTGTGGAGACAGCCATGCAATTGAGGAGAATTATGCAATGGATTTTAAGAGCAAAAGAAATTCCTGTGTCCTGACACCTTTAAAAGGCTACGCATCTTTCAAAAGTTTAGAAGTGAGCTTACCAAACGTTTTGAAGACTCTGTTGTCTTGATGAAAAGATTTTATATTATGGAGCACCTCTTGATGTTCTTGGGCAGATCTTTATTGATTAATTATTCTGATTGATAAAAAAGGATGAAATGATGTGTCACCTGTATTGACAGAAAATGCAGACTAGAAGAGGCTGGCAATTAACAAATCTATTCTTTTTCAAGCAGTCCTTGGCAGATTTTAGGCTACCCACTTCTAAAAAGAACCTCTGATATTACAGATTTTTTGCACATCCTTATCTGTCCTCATAATTTTGTGTGTGCATATGTCCTTTTGATTTAAGGAATGGACTGATTCAGCACTTGATTATAATCGGCATCAAGAAAGAGTTTGTAGTCTGTAGTCTGCCTCTTTCCACAAGCAGAGGTCCTTAATATCAGGCAAGGTTCCTTCTGCACCATCTCTGTGACTTCCCTCTCTCACAACTGGTTGCAGAGACTTCTGTCCCAGCTTTGAAATGCAAAGGAAAGGAGTTTTTATCCCAAACAGATTTCTTTCTGGCAGTCAGTTCCTAGACCCTGTTCTTTGCTGATAGGTGTATTCTGATTTGCCAACAAGCCTTAAACTCTGAAGGGTCTGGGCCCAGGGCTGTTTTTTTCCCCAGGTCAGCTTTTATCAGACCTATTCATAGAATTTGTCTGCTCGCTCACAATTCTTTTAATCTAATGCAAATGACACAATGGAAAATCAATAACTTTTAAAAATCAATGCTTAAATTTGTTTATTCAAGCTCAGATTAGGAAATATCTTTAAAAAAATAAAAAATTCTACTTTCCTTATGTATTATTTATTTATTTAACTATACTGAACCTATCCCACTGTCACATTACCATGTCACAGAGAAAAATCAGCTTCTTTTTCTGCAGGGAAAGTTGCAGTTTCATGTCTTGAAGCACCAGATTATTTGGGTATGTGATGCAACAAATGTTGGCTTTTGTTAAATTACCCAGGCACTCTTTATTAGATTTGACCCCAATATTTGAATCTCCTGAATCGAGGAAATCCATATTTTGACTGCACACAGACTGAAGATTTCCTTTCCTTAGTCTTTCTTTCCCAAGCTATCAATTCAAATGCGATCTTGCTATTGCACAGTTGGTGGAGGAAAAGGTAAAGAACGGATCACTTTAAATCCAGGCCAGTCTTTGGGTGATCTTCACCTTTTCTAAAAGAAAAAAACTTCAGTACCTGACATTGCATATTTTAAATATTTGCAATAAGATGTAACTTTGGTTTTGTTATGGATCTTCACAAGGATTTTAAGATTACTGTTAGTTATGCCTGTAGGTCTGAAAAAATTAATAAACAAAAAACCTTTAAAGTTGCATGTGACAGATACTTCTTTCAAATACACGCATCTAAAGATCCAGCTGTAGATGATGAAAGAAAGAGAATAGCTTTGGGAGGTGTGACAATTCAGAAATCAGCTGAAATATATATGTGTGCAGGAGTTTGGATGCAAAGCAGAAGCAGAGGTGGAAGGCTCAGACCAGGGCAGCTGACATCAAAAGGCTGCATTTGCTTTTATGAAAATGCAGGGAGATGAAAGTTAGAAACAGAACAGGTAGCAACACAGTGACAGCCTTAAATGAGTAAATGGAATGGTGTTAGAAATGTCTTCGTAACTTTTGTGCCAACACTTTTTTCTTCACAAATTCGAAGTTACTGGAAAATGCAACAAAAATTCTTTCTCTGTTTTTGGCAAGCTTTCATTAATTACCCCTCAAATTTTCTGTGATGAGAGTTCAGATTCTCGTTTTTGAAGACCCTGGATTTTGTCTATATCCTCTGGGTTTTGCTTCCCTCCATTTCCCTGCTCACTCTACTCAATCCAACTGTCATGTTTTTCATCTTATTCTCTACCTTTTACAGATTTTCCTCACATTTCTGGCATTCCCTCGAGGACTAAATTCACTGTGCTACCACCCTCTTCTTTATGTCCTTCCTCAGAAAATGTTTCCCTGGAAACCCTAACCCTGTTCCCTCAGAAAAGTTAATCCATGCCATTTTTCTCTATTTACTCTTCCTCTTTTTGTATTAATACGGTCTTTAATTAACTAGGTCTAGATCTGTGGAGAAAAAAAAAAGCTCCAATATTTTGAATGACCTTGAGTATGTATGACTATAATATCTCTATTTTACAGGAGGGACCCTATTTTGCACCTGAAATGATGAATTAGAACTTTAAAAAGACAGTCCACAGAGAGTTATACAAATACTAAGGAAAACAGATAATTGCAAGATCAATCATATGGTTCTGTTTATACCAGTCTGGCATGTTTTGGGAATTTTTTAAGGTTAGATTCTTCACTCTTTCTCCTCACAAGTAAGCAGAATGCAGCAACCTATAACTTCAGATTTCACCATGCTGTAGTGTGCCCCAGAACAGAGGGTCATGACAGGGCCTCAATCACAGAATCATAGAATAGCCTGGGTTTGAAGGGACCTTAAAGATCGTGTAGTCCAACCCCCCTGCCATGGGTAGGGACACCTTTCACTGGGCCAGCTTGCTCAGGGCTCCAGCCAACCTGACCATGGGCACTTTGAGAGAGGGGTATTCTCAACTTCTCTGTTCCAGTGCCTCACCATCCTCACAGTAAAAAAATTTCTTCATAATATCCAATCCAAACCTACTCTCAATTTAAAGCCATTATCACTTGTCCTATCTGTACAGACCCTTGAAAAAGTTCCTCTCCAGCTTTCCAATAGGCTCCCTTAAGGTACTGGAATGCTGCTATAAGGTCTTCCTGGAGTCTTGTCTTTTCCAGGCTGAGCAATGTCAATTGTCTCAGCCTTTCCTCATAGAAAAGGTGTTCTGTCCCTCTAATCATCCCTATGGCCATCTGGACTTGCTCCAATGGGTCAGTGTCCTTCCTGTGCTGGGGACTGCAGAGCTGGATGTGCAATCCAGAATAGAGAATATCACATCAGTTTGTCCTATTTTGGGTAATAGTAGTCTCTCAGGAAACTGAGCACAGAAGAAGGTAATTTTACTTTTAAATAGTAGGATCCTACTACATTAAATGACTCTCCTGTGGATGTATTACTGAGATATGGTAATTGCTACATTGTTTGGGAAAGCCAAATATTGAAATACTTTGCAGTTCTCATTTGACTGTATTGTCCTTGAAAGTGATCACTGAGGTGTGTTAAAAAGGAGTTATTGTAGCACATATTGAAAAATAAATACAAATTTTAGTTGTCTTGCAAAACTGTGCTATGGGATTGCAGTAAGTGGGAACAGTTGAAGTCAATGCATATTATGAAAATGGAATTTATTTGGCATAAAATATGATTGCTCATTACAGACCATTATTTTTCCTTGTGCCTTACTAATTTTGGTGTTCTGTCATTAAATGCTGTTTAAATCAACAACTTTTGTAACTTATCTTCGTGTAAATGATGTATACCAGGAATCCCGTTCACAATTTTTAAGGCTTTTTTTTTTTTTTATGGAAGGAAAACGACAGTCCTTCATTTACTTTGTAATCCCTGAGCAGTAGTGGGAAATGTGGAGTCAATCAGTGCAAATGAGTCATGCCATATATCTGAAAAGCTGTGAGCTACTGAAGAAACAGTTTTAAAGGGGAGAGCTTTTTATTAATCTTTCTAACACCATCCTCAGAAGTGCTGGGGATACTCAGTTCTCATCAAATTCAAAGACAACTCAGTATTCATTATTTTCTTGCAGAACTGGGGGTACAGAGATGAGGGCCAGATGATAATGAGCTGATAGGATCACAAACACTTGTGAAAGGCAATGCTATTTGTAAAAAAGCATTTTTTTGCCATTTTTTAGTGTCGTGGATTGTGCAGTGACAAAAAATGGCATAAGATGGCAGTAAGAGATTGCAAAAATACAGTGGTTTGGTGTGACATATTCCAGTGAATCAACCTACTATCTTGCAGTAAGGATGATTGTGTAACAGGTGATAAATGGGGATTGCTGGGCTCCTTCAGGACACTGTTTTTAAACTTCTTTTTCTTGCAGTTTTCTTCTCAGAGGAAAATCTCCAGTTTATTTGACATTTATACTCTCTTATTTGAGTGTGGGAAAATGGAATAGTTTTTCACACTGCATTGCCATCTGTGTGGAAGTGCTTGAAATTCACTGCTCATTCTTTCTTAATCTGTGCTGTATGAAAATCACTCCAAATTTAGCATTATATTAAATATGGTATCATGTGCTGATAGCAAAAAAGTAGGGCAAAACAACCACGTCAATAATGAACATGCAGCTTTACAGCCTTGCTAGTGAAGCAGTATGGAAGAGGGGCTGTTAAGTTCATCCACTGCTAAACTCCAGCATGGAGGACAGGCTGCTGTGGGCCCAGACTTGTGTTGGCAGCTGTAGTCAAACCCCAAGAGGGTGGAGTTGGTGAGCCCTCTGGGAAGTTTTGTTAGGTGCTTTCATGACACTAAGCCTCTAGGGTCTTCTCATAACTTTCCAGTCCAGGCCTATGACCTGGAGACACAAAACTGCCTTCTCTTGGCTAAAGAAGTGACTTCTGGATATGTAAACAATTACTGCCTGTGTTACCTGTACGAAAAACAGACGGCTTTATTTCTGGAGACTGATTCCTGTAAGATTTGTCCAGTTTAAGAACTGCTAGGATAGGAACTGTATGGATTATTTGCAAAATATAGGTATATAATTTCTCAGTGCTAATGATTTCATTAGGTCTGCATCGAAATTTTCAGTAACAACTTTACATTAGTACATAAAGCTGTGTTTTGCAGCCCCAGTGCATACTTTAAGTTCCTCTCAAACAAAAAGATTCACATTTTCTGAGTCCTTTCCAGTGGTGATGACGACAGCATTTTTAGGTAGTGCTTTTTGTCCTTAGATCTGAAAGTGACTTATAAATGCATGTACCTCTGACCAGAAAGGACTTTATGTGATCAAAAAAAAGTAAAACTAACATCAAGCATCAATAAGCAATTAATGTCTTCTACAGTGTCTGGCAATGTATTGCCTAAGCTCTATTTTAGTGGGAAAAGGTAGATATGGAAGAGACCTTTATGTTTGTCTGAGTTCATTTCACTCAACAAAATTATTCTTTTCAGCATCTGTTTTAATGTAATTGCTAGGGAGTTATGTGGTTATGCATGATTTTTATCTGACGTCTGAGCCAGAAGTCAAAGCACAAAACTGACATTTAGAAAGAAGATGTGGATTTGTCGTGTTCCCTGAAGGCCTTGGTCTGTAAGCCAGGAGGTGAATTACAGATACGAATATTTTCATCTTTCACCGTAGTTCACATATACCTGATTGCTTCCAATGACAATTTCAACATTTTAGGAAATAAAAAGCAAAACTCAATTGATTTTCTTCAGCGTTCTTTTTTAATAATGATGTTCCGGGGAAGGTCAAAAGGGCATTCCATCATATGTCTTTTCAGGACAGCATTTGATCACATGTGACATAGGAACTCCTCTGTACTGTTGAACTGGGTGTGCCATTTAAAATCTATGTGTTCATTAAGAGAGAACTAGTAGGAAAAATGAAGTCTAACTTGATGTTTAAATCATCTATTTACTCCAAATCCGAGAAGAATAGAGTAGCTTTTGAAGTAACTTAGTTCTTTCTTTCCTTTTGCTAATATTTTTCTTTGGTGTTAAATTCCTCCTTTGTTATAATAGTAAATTCATAATAATGAAATTGCAATAATGGTACCTTTTACAGAGTCTTTACCCTGTTAATTCTAATGAGGAAGTTATAAAGATACCTCAGTTTCGATTCAACTGTGTTAAGAATATCAAAGTTTGCTGTACTGAAGTTCACATTTTTGTGTTTAATGCACATGGATTCTTGTAGGTAGATGGATAGGAGCCATATGCATTGGTAAACATACCTGAATTGCTGTCCTTTAATCTGCTTAGAAATTATTTTAAATTGTGAATAGGTCTTCTTCAAAAAATTGTAGCTATTGTTAATATAGTAGGCTTTTGCAAATTCAAGTGCAATGCTGCTTTTTATTCTTATTCTTACCATTCTGAATCCACAGAATTGGAAGCTCTCAGGTAGACTTCGGTGGCTTTTTAGGATTTAATTGTTTAGCCATCTTTACCTATTTACAAAGATGTTTCCATATTTCAAGTTTGTGTTCTGATAAACACTGCCTTCCAGTGAGAATTCTGTTAATATATGGAAATCAGAAAGTTATCTTTATGACAGCTTTTTCTCACATGTGAAAAGAGAATGGATGCTCTCAAGTCAAGGTCTTTTTTTTTGACATTTTTGTCATGTTCAATACAATACCATGATTGACAACTTCGGTTTGGTAATGATGTGTTTTCAAGATTATTTTAGCCTCTGGCTTCTCTTCCCCATAATTTTGAATGATACAAGGTATTTTGAAGCACAACACAAACCATTCCTGATTTCACTAAGAAATCCTTACAGTGGAAAATTTGAGAAAGTTTTCGTACATTGTCACTGAATGCAGCCTCACTATGATTGCTTTCTTGTGTACTGCTGTGTGATACTGGAAATAGTTGACTGTGGTGAACTGGACTTTTGGCAGGAGAGGGCAAAAATCACTATATCAGTCATGTGATTTCACATCAATGACAAGCATGAACACATTTTAAGAACAACAATTTTATGTATTACCCAAGTCTATTAACTTCTGATGAATTCCAGAATAGAAGGAATTCTAGAATTCAAGTTGAAAGTCCATTTTTTGTCAGACTATTGCCGAAAAACTCTTGCAGTACAGGTTTCTGAGAGAGTCTGGCACACTTCTTTGGCCTTTCTACTGGCCAGAAGTGAATGACAACCGTATGGAGAAATTTTGATGCAGTTTATCATGTTATGCATGACAGCACAAGATATGAAGTCAAAAAACTGCTAGACCTTCTGGACTGAAATGGGATAAGCAATATATTGGCCCTGTCTTAAAGATTCAAGGGAGAACTTTTCCTGCAATGCCTGGACTAAACCGATGTGCTGTTCTGTCATAGTCTTGATGAGGGCCTTTGCCCTCATACTGATTTTCCCTTAAGGTCTGATCCAGAGATCGTTCACAGAAAAGAGGATCTTCCAGTGAGCTTTGGCTCATGCCAGTGAGTGAGGTGAAGTCAGGCATCACAAAGCTTGGCAAGAAAGGGAACCAGGTCACAAAGACCAGAAAGGCAAAGAAAATCCACAAGTGAAGTTTCACAGTGGAGTGAAAAATGACACTAAGTCAGAATTCATCTTGACAAAGTCAGACATCGAAAAGTTACTTGTCATATTTCCCTCATAGCCATAGGATAAGAAAGAAATGGGCTAGTGATTCATTGAACCTGTCTTATATCTACTTTGGGCTGAGCTGAACTGCCTGTTGGTGGTGCCTCTTTCTCTCCTTCGACTATAAAGGAGCCCGGAGGACTAGCTGACATTTAGGGAGCTGACTTCAGGTGATGAAGTTAGAAAATTTCTGTCAAAGGAATTTGTGGAAGTATCTCTCTTTTGCTCTCTCTCCTTTGCTTCCTCCTAGCCATTAAGACAGTGTTACAGGTAGGTCTGCTGGCTTGAAAAGGCACCCTCCTGAACCTCTGTTATGTCTGGAGACCATGCTTTCCTCTAGAAAAATCTCAGCTAGGAAACAGACATCCCATCACTTGACCTGAAGTAAGTTCTCCTTTCTCTGAAAAATCACGACTTTTCCTATTCAGGAGTAATAATTACAATTGAATAAACTTCTTAGGTTACTTAAAGTGAGAATAGAGCCTGAGGTTCAACTGCACATCTGTTTCCCCTCTGAATAGTATAGATAACCCCTATTATTCCTTCCATCCTTTCTAACAATAAGTTAGCATGAATTTAAATAAGGTTTTCCTATATCCCAGCTGCTGCACTAACTCCTGGACTCGTGGCAGGGTCCAGGTAACACATTCTTGTTGAAATCAAAGACTCAATAAATTGACTTTGTATTTAATGTGTGTCTTTACAAATCTAGCCCAACATTTATTCAGGAGAATACATGCAGAAATAATTTCATTTCTTTCCTCTTATTCTTATATAGAACAGAATGTAGTTGTGTCCTAAGAAGAGAAGAAAAGCACTTCAAAACAAAATGTACCTTCTGTTAAATGCCACAGAGGAGAAAAACTGACACTGAATTTCTTCAGACCATTTGTTTACTGGGTTGGTCTGAGTTCACTTTTTTCACATTTTCAAAGGAGATGTTTCACAAGTAGCTTGATTCTTAAAGGTATTGGGGGTAAAAAAAAAGTGTTGCTCCACAGTGGTTTTTTTTTACATTATACTGCCTTTTTAAGAACCAATATCTTTGGTAATTGATAGTCAATGATATTTAAGCTTCTAAATTTAATTAAAAATGTATTTGGGCTATTAAGGGAGTTAAACTTTAGATGCTTTTGAAAATTTAGATTTGTATATTGAATCAATTTATGATTTTGTACTCAGTTTTGAAAGAAAGTTGTTTGATTAGAAATTCTATTTTTTTAGTGGGCCATAATTCTTCATTCAAGTGTTACATTTTGGTTCATTGCAAACAAATATCTTCAGGAAATTATTAGTGCTAATGGAGGCATTTCTGAGATGACACACATGAGCTGTTTTGGAAATGATCATCACTTGAGATACAGACTTTGGTTTCTCTCCTTTTTTCCCATTTCTTTTTAATCACTGAGAGTGAGAGAGCAAAGTGTTTGTTCTGGCAAGGCAAGAAAAGAGAAGAAATTACTGCAAATAAAATGGATCTGCTCATGAAATACTGTAAACACTGTGGTGGGACCTTAATGTAGTTTGAATCTGGAAGCTGCTAAAATATAGATGGACCCATATTCTCCAGAATCAGATATGTACCTTAAAGTCATTGTTTTTGTAGCAAGTGAGGTTGGATCCTACCTATGCTATCTATTAGGAAAAGGTCAGCTCTGGAAAAAATAGAAATATTACTTTTATTTTTAGTTACATGTTCATTGTTTGATTCTGAACCTATGGGTACATCAAAAAACAGAGTAAGACATTTAGTATGATTGTGAAAACATGCTTCTTCTTGAAGTTGGTATGAGCTGTCTTCAAAATGTGAAAGCAAAATACATAAAATTATAAAATAGTCCACTCTACATTTTAAAATATTTTAGAACATTATTATAATTAATTAAAATGCATATTAGTAAAAACATTTTCCAAATATAAACATAAGTTAGTTTATTCTCAGTGCAATTCTCTTTTGGGTTAGCCAGAATTTTAAACACTTGTGGGAATGCTTCAGTGTTAAAATATATGAAGGTAAGTTTTTCTTTATCTGTTTTACTGTCTTAAGAAAATGCCTAGATTTCTGGTCTTAAGAAATATTTTGATTGGTGCTCATCAGAAGAGTCTTTTAATATCCTTTCTGAATCCCTGCATTAATTCCTCCAAAGCTGTAGGATTAGCTTGACTAATAAACTCAGTTCTGAATAAACTTAACATTGTTCTTCATTGCTTATAAACCTATCTGTCTACAACAATGAATCAGCCAAAAGCAAGAAAGCCAGAGGAAAATTAAAATTCTTTCTCATGTTTTATCGAGAAGAAACAATATTTTGCTTTCTCTCTGAAGCTGGTTTTGAGGCTAAGTCTTGAAAAAGTGCTAACAATTCTCCCCGGTGAGCACACTCTTCCCTGTAATCCATGCAGTTTCTGAGATGAGAAATACAGAGCAAAGAAGAGCATAATTAAAAAATTTAACTCTGAAAATTATATATGCATTTTCCTCCTTGGATTTGAACTGGAAGCTAGAAATATTTTTATGTAAAACGGTTATAGCCATTCCTGTGTTGATTTGCCACACTTTACCTCTGGTAAAGCTGGAGCATGTAGTCCATGTCGTGTCGGATGAGAAAATTTAAAGAGTTTGCAGACTGTGGTTGTCTCTCTCAATGGATTTGAACAACAAATACAAACATGTGATTCAAACATAAACCTGGTACATATCCCGTGCACAGAGAAAAATGCAGTTGAATGGTTTATTAATAATGTGGACACATAAAGTAAAACTGATTCCAGATGGTTTTGTAAACTCCAGTAACTCAGCGAACGTTAGATAAATTGTTCTGTTCGTTAGTCTCAGTAGATGAACTAAGCTATTAAACAGAAATTTGTAAAAAAAATCTATTGTATCTATAAATTTGATCTATTCAGAATTTTAGGCTTTCTCTTATGCTGAGCTGTTATTTTAAAGCAAGTACAATGTTCTGGTGAGGGGAGAGAAGACTGACCCCGCTAGCTTGGTTTTGGATTTCATACTGATACAAACAACCCTGGTTCATAAGAGATAACAATTTGGAGTAAAAGTCACAAAACAAGGTACCTGAATATTAAAGGTGTAAACTCCACAAAACACAACTTTTTTGATGTTTCCAAAAGCTAGGAGTGAGTATGGTGGATATAATTTGCATGAGCAAACACTGTCACCCAGCTATTGAATGGGACTTCATGTACCTTTGTGTCCTTATTCAAATGCTTGATATAATTCCTGCAGTAGCTTCCCAGCTGGAAGGTTTTGGCATAAATGACCACTTCACTTCCTGAAGGTGAAAGGAGCTGTGTTCCCTTCTGTGTTCCCTTCTAGGAGCACATTCAGGCCTTTGAAATGCAATTTTCATCTTTTGAATGCATAATAGGAAAAGTGTCCCTTTGTCTTTTTTCATGTGCAGTTACCTTTAGACTGTAGATTGAGGAGTGCTCCTCTGTGGGCATTTCTTGATGCCGATCTAGCTGCTGACTTTCAGCTGTTCCTTTTCTGTGCCCTGGGTTAATAAAAGTAATGTTATATCAAGTTTCCAGGAGCAAGAGGAAGTTCAAGCAAGGAGAACTTGGTAAGGGACTGTCATTTACATCAAGGAATCCTGGCTGATTCTGTCCTTGCTCCTCTAAGAGGTATCTCCAGGAACATTTCCCCTGGTCTGTACATTTTTTTAGAATCTCTTATTTTCTGATATTGGGTAAGAGAGTTTGTGGTGGACTGACAGCTCGGCATTGTTTTATCTTTTTCAATGACTGTACTTCCCACAGCACCTAGAGTCTGTGCAGAGGGCACAAAGCCATCGTGTTCCAGGTAGCCCAGGTGAAGGGCTGCAGTTTCCTGAGCAGGATAGCTGGAATGATGCGGGAGCCCTTCTTGCTGAGGAACAGAATATCTGGGCTATGGTAATGCTAATAGGATCTCATTATTCCCAGTGACCAAGCCAGGCTGATAATTTGGGTAACAAATCCATCTTAATTTGTATGCTTATTCTTTTGCTTTTTAGAACAGCTGAAGGAAATTCCTGTTTACAAATCCAAGCCATCAGTAGGTTGTCCACACAACAATGCATTTGAAGGAATGTTCTATCTTAAGTATGAAAGTCAGTCCATTGAAAGCGTGGTTGCTATGGCTTCTTTCATGTATTTTGCACTTACTGTCTGTAAAACGCAGTACCTATCTGTGTTCTCCACACAAGGTGTCTCCAGACTCCCAGGGAAGTGATGTTCAGCAATTCGTGAACAGGCTGAGCACCCAAATCCTGTATCATGTTTTACACTGGACCCAGTGTTAAGTATCTGTCCTGGAAATAAAATTTTTAAGCTCATGCTATGTATGTATCTGAATTTAATAGGGACTCTTTGTATGTAGGATTGGCATTAGCAATAGACAGCCCACAGGGATACGTTGCAACAGCCTGTGGAAATGGAACTGTCTCCCTTTGTCCCCATCCTCTTGATGCTGAGGTAAGAGCGGGATTTCCATCCCAGAAGTGTTTCATGAGCTCAGGTGATGAGCTGTTGGATAGGAAACATATGTGCTTATTGGGGAGGAGTAGAGGTGCTTTTCCTTTTTGTCAAAATGCAGCTCTCAGCCAGGCAAAAGGGAAAGTGCCCTTCTGCTGGGCCAGTAACCACTCTAAGCAAATGCTCTCTGCAGTTTTCCCTTTGCGGGCAGACCACTGGATATCCAGGAGTGTAAGCTTCCAGGCACTCAGGGTGAAAAAGGATCTGACACAGTTGGGTAATGGTAAGAGCCACAGTTTGGCAGAAAGATGTCACTTCTATCACTACTCATGCATTTTATCTATTTACTTTCCAGTTATATGTGCGTAAATATTGTTGGAATAGAGATTATTACCTAGGTCTGTTGGACTCTTGGCTCTGTTCTGGTTTAATGCCAGGCATTAACCACACAAGTGCTCTCTCACTCCCCCATGCACTCCTGGTATGGTGGGGAGGTGAATCAGAAAAACAGGTAAAACCCATGGATTGAGATAAGAAGATAAGACTTCAAATACAGTAAAATATAATAATACTACTGCCAATGAATGTGATAATAATAATAATAGCAATAATAAGAATAAAATTTATTGAAAAGGAAGAAGAGATATAAATAAAACCCAAGAGAAATAAGTGATGAACAACACAATTGCTCTCCACCCACTGACTGCTGCCCACCCCATCCCCAAGCAGTGACCTCCCCCTCCTGGCCAATTCTCCCCAATTTAGATACTGGGCATGACATTCTATGGTGTGGAATATCCCCTTGGACAGCTTCAGATCAGCTGTCCTGACCTTGCTACCTCCTGGCTTCTTGAGCATTTGCTTACTGAGAGAGAATGGGAAAGTGAAAAGTCACAGAATCATAGAATGGTTTAGGGTGAAAGGGACCTTAAAGATCATCTCACTCCAACCCTTCTGCCATGGGCAGGGACACCTTCCGCTAGACCAGGTTGCTCAAAGCCTCATTCAACCTGACCTTGTTAATTTGCTTTTTTTTTTACCTCAGAGTTTATTATTGCAGATGACTTAAAGATTAAACAAAAATGAACTGAAATGGAAACATTTTGTTTCATTACTCAATCACAAAAATGTGTAGTTAAGCTATCAAAAAGGTTACAAAAATAGATTATTTCAAAATAAACTTAGAAAGTCCTTAACATTTAAAAGTTCTAGTGGTGGTGGCTTAAGAGGAATTTTTCCCATTGCAATCTTTTTTCTTTCAAATTGTTTCAATTCTTCAGCTGCTCTTTGATGTAGAAAACTTTTTTGATGTATTCTTGCTTGTGAGTGCAGAAGATGCTGATGTGATGTTATGTCCAGAGACAGCGGCAGTCTATCCAAATAAAATACTGCTGGAATGTGAGGCAGAAGTTGCTACTGCTGCATTAAATGTTCCAAAGGCTGTGCGCACAGTGGTGCTTGAAGGGTTCACAGCAGAAGAATTGCTAGGCAAAGATATAGCCCCAAATACAGGAGGATTACAACTAGCAGAAATGCTCTCAAAAATATCAGAGTTTCCAGATGATGATGCACTGGCAAGACTGGAAATCATTGTAAAGAAGAAACCAGTAGCACTGTTACTACTGCGGTTCATGGGAAAGCTTGGCAGCCCAAAACTTGATGTTTTTGGTCCTCCAAGTCCAAAGGAAGGCAAGGGTTTAGTGATTGTCTTCTTTGATTCAGATGGCACAGCTGCTTTTGTCAATGCATTTAAAGCTTTCAACTGAGGCAGCTGATTTTTCCATTGTCCGTTCTGTTGGACAGAATTTATACAGTTCTGAATGTTACTGTTTGCTCCAGATGCAACTGTTCTGGCAAGAAATCTGAGCTTTTCAATCATTGGTGGGTAAGATGAAACTAGCCATTTTCCTGAACGTTCCCAAATTTCCATGTCTTTTGCTACACATCATCATTATAGCCATCAGGAATATTTTGACTGTTCGTAAATGCAGAAAATCTGTTCTGCGAAAAGTCCTTGATCTAGGGTAGGAACTACGTAGCAACAACCAAAACATCAGTGTGTTATCGATATTATTCTCATACTAAATCCCAAACCACAGCACTGAATAAGCTACCAAGAAGAAAACAAATTCTATCATAGCTAAAACGAGGACACTCTCCGAGGAGTGTTACTTTATCCAAATTTCCTGGCATTTATGTCACAGTGTTATCATTCCTAACATAAAAATAATAACTGAAGAACAATGATTCAATTGGAGGTTAGATTCAACTGTTTTAATGTTAACTGCTTTGGAGTTAATTGTTGAATAAGAAAGTGATCTAGGCTCTTAATTGTTGGACAGAGAAACAAATGACTCAGCCCATCCTGAAATGAGAAATGCTGATGAATCTCTGAGCAGAAAGATACCAATATCAAAAAATGCTCCTTTGAGTATGGACAAAATGGAGAAGTATTGCTTACCAAAAGTGTTGAGCTTGAGGACAGCTGAAGTGGTGGGAGAGAAATTGCCTCCTAGGTTTGCTCTAAGTCAGGGTTTGGGTCCCCTGTGGATTATACCAAGAGTTCCTTAATGTGATTGATTTTAAAGAGCAGATGGGATGTCAATGGAGGAGTCCAGTTCTGTGAACATAAAACTGTCCAGTCTTCCTCCTGCATATGTGAAAATAAAGTGATTACCCATGTATGGAGGAGTTGCATGCCAAAATAGCCTGAACAGCATGGGAAGCAGTAACTGGTGTGTACAATGAGGCTGCAACTGAAAGCCCAGACAGCTTTCAGAGGTCTGGAGAGCTGTTTGAAATGTTAGCCCTTCATGTAAATTCACTATATGTACTTGAGGTGAAGAAAACCATTATGTTTTATTTATATTTCTCTTCTGCTGAAAGGTAGCAGTTTTAGGAAATGAGACATGCTGTACCCCCAGGGGAAAATCCTCCTGTAGATATGTCCTGATCAGGCAAGGACAGAGCAAGTCATCTGGTGGGCACACTGCATATGTGCTTTGCTTGGTGAAAAATTGCAAGTTTAATTGGGTTTTTCTCCTGCTGTTTTTTGAACAATACTGAACCTGTCACTATGCAGGGAACTTTGTACATGAAAAATGTCCAAAAAAGATTAAGGTAAGTGGCATCCTAGTGAGTTGTTTAGTGCTTAGGGCATAAGTGGCAAATCTCAAAAGACTATGACAACAATAATGTGTAAAATAAACAAAGCAAAATAATGTGTAAAAAAGACAAAGCAAAAATTACCATACCATATAGCTTAGTCATATGCAAATCAGGCAGCATTAAATGTCAGTATCCCAGTATTTTTTGAGAAAGAAAATGCAGAGCTCACAAAGAATGTTAAACTTCTTGGTCCCAGTGGTGACAGAAATCCTTTCAATTCCCATGTGGCACCAGCAGCAATGTAGATTTCTGTATGTTATACTCATAGTGTGTCAATGCCAGCCTCAAGGGTTCTCCAGGACACACAAAACAGTGAAGTGAGCATTGGTCCTAGGGTCCACCAACAAATCTGGGTGCTGGAAAACTGTGTGTCTCTGTGTATGGTCCAGCTTTAAGGTTCCTATTCTACACAGGAATTGACAGCCTTACAATGACTGTCCTCTCTGCCCCCCCACAAGGACTGGATGTCTCATAAGGAATTCACAGTCAGCACTTGGAGGGGAAAGTTGTCCCAAATCACTTTGAGGGGCTTTGGGGAATAAGCTTCCATCTCACATCCTCATCCTTGCCCAGACTTGTAATCATCCTGCCTGTGCCTCCCAGAAAGTGCTTCCCTCCAGACACACTGAAGTAAGTAGATTATGCCAGAAATTTTCTTTAGAAGTGGAGCAGTAATCATCTCCTGTAAGACATAACCAGAGGAAGTAGCAGTGACTTCCTTACACGCAATCTTTAGAATGTAATTCTGAGTGGGCAGAACACTCTATATGGGATATAATTCCATTCCCTTCTCCACCTGAAAGAGTTCCATTTGCCTCCCACCACCTAGGTGAGTGTCCCAACCAGCAAGATATAGATGCTCTGGCAGATGTTAAAGGAAAGAGGAGGGAGAGGAATAGAAGGAAAAGGGCTGCTAGTGACATTTTTTTGAGTGTTACCTAAAATTGCATAGGAGTGACTTAATTTTTAAGATATTTCTGTAGAATAGGGGTAGTGGGAAAGAGCAAACCAGCTTGTCCGGGCCTGGGGTGTCCAGCCTGGGCCAGCCAGCCAGCCAGGGGTCACACTTTTGCATGAAAGGCAAAGTTCTTTCACACTGTAGTTTCATCTGCCCAAATTAAGTGAAAACTTCTGAAACACATCCACTTCTTCACAGTTAAAAGATTGTCAGAATTAAGCCTCTTCTCTTACAATTATTCCATTTTTCTGGCACACCTTACTTGGAGATACTTGCTGCTTAGGTCTCTTCCATGTCCTTTCTCCCTGTTTTTTCAGAGTGTCTCTGCTAAAGCTTTTAGCTGTTCTTCCATTCTCCGTGCTGTCTTTGATGTCTGTTTATTCCTGGTATCATGCAGTCACACAAAATCAGATTGCAATAGCCTCACTGAACAAATCCTTCCTCCCAAGCAGGAAATATTTCATGCTGTTGGACCTGAATAAAGGTATACTCTCTTTTGCAAGACCCTTATTTCCAGTGTCAATTCTGGGCAGCTAATCCCATAAGGTAAATTCTAGGAGTCATAGATACAGACCCAGGTTATTAATTTTTCTTCTGAAGTGCCAAAACTCTTTTATTAAAAAAAAATAAATTTTACAAGTCCAGTGTGAAAATAATGAGGTCCTAGAGACAAAAGTAGAATTTGAAACAGTTGTTTCAATTTTTTTTATTCCTTTACATTTTTGTCTTTATATTTTTAACTAACTAGTATGAAAATAATCTTATTTAATGTTTAAATAGTTGCTATGTGTCTTTTGATAACTACATGCCTTTGGCTTATCCACAGACCAGAGCTTAGTGGCATGATAGGTGTCATGAGCAACCATAACAGTATGTTTTGTTCCAGGGAGTTGTTAACCAATGCCAAAGAAATAACACCACAATTTCACCCCACATTCTGCACAAACTTAGGAATGTATTTTGTGAGTTAGCTGCAAAGAACCAATTATGCTTGGAAAGCTCTATCATTTAGAATGTTCTCTGCAGGGGTACAAACCTGCAAGAGAAATGCGTATATGGATATATGGATATGATACAGATTTTGTATACAAAATTCACTTCTGTGTAGAAGCCTAATGAGAAACCTAATACCACTTCTTGTCTGATGTTACAGAGAACTTGAACTTTGTGTTTGCTATATGTTTACAATTTTTAGTTTATCTAAATTAATATTCATACTGCATGCTCTATCACAGGAATACTAAAATGCCCGGAATTTTCTTCTGTTGATATCCCTTGCTGTCTGAATGTATGTTTATACCCATTTGTTTCAGCCATTTGACTGAACGATTTTTTTCATAGACAACATTGATTAAATTTGCAATTTTACTTCCTTCTCTACCTTGTGCTGTTCTCAGATGATGATGGCTGCATTTGGCAGGGGCTGACAACACATGTGTTGTATTTCAAATATGCCCAAATGTAACCACACTTTGGTTTAAGGGGGAATCCTTACAAATACTTGTTTTACCTGCTATTTCTTTATATATGACCCCAAAAAACAGGCTGCTAATTAATGGATTTCATTTTTCATATTGCATTGCAATTGCAATGCACAAATTGCAGTTTTTCATATTGCAATTGCATTGCACAAAAATATTGTATATTTTTGGCCACTTATATATCAGCTAGAATCTCTGTAAACAAGGACTAGTAAGTTTTTTAGGCTGGGCACATCTTGAGATTTTTATCTGTGAGTTTGTTTTTGTAGCCCTCAAAATAATAAGCATAATTTATAGTACTTTCCTGTTTTGTAATGTTGAGTTATTCCATCAGAAAGTTACTTCAAAAGGAAGCTGCTGCTTGTAAGCACAGAAAGTTGTCACCTTGTGAAGTGGTTTGACTCCTGAAGAGAACGTTCCTGTTTAAAAAATACTTACATCCTTTTGTAGTATTTTTTGATCATATGTTGAAGATTTTAAATAGGCTTTTGAACCCATGTTCGGCATTTTATAGAACTGAATTAATTGTAAACTTTATGTCTTCTTTTTCTTGAAAGATTATCCAGTTCCATTTTCTCCTTACAAAAATGCCATAAGGGGCTCCTGTGAGCCCACAAGAGAAAATGAAAGCTTTCAGTTAATAAAATGCATTTACCTGTGTGTGCAAGCTGTGACTGACTGAACTTCCCCCAGCACTGCTGTTATTATATACAATACATCTTCCCCAGATATACAAGACTCAAGGTCAGTGGGGAACAAAAGTTTTTGTATAAATGCTGGTATGCAAGAGTCCTTCATCTTCTGAAGCTGATGTGCCTGAAGTGTGAAATAGCCATGAGAAAATTTGCTAAAATAACTACTCTTTGCCTGTACACTCAGCCACTTCTCCCAGAATGACACTTGCAGCTGCAAAGGGCTTCTGTGAACAGGTGCAAAATGGTTGTGGTTCAGCCCACAGAGATTTTATAGTAGAAGGATGTACAGAGAGGAAGGGAAGGGAAGCATAGAATGGCTTGGTTTGGAAGGGGCCTTAAAATCACCTCGTTCCAACTCCCCTGCCACGGGCAGGGACACCTTTAACTAGACCAGATTTCTCAGAGTCCCATCCAACCTGGCCTTGAACACTGCCACAGATGGGGCATTCACATCTTCTCTGGGCCACCTGTTCCAGTGCCTCACCACCCTCACCATAAAGAATTTCTTCCCAACATCCAATCTGAACCTGCTCTCTTTCAGTTTAAACCCATTCCCTGTTGCCCTATCACTACAGTCCCTACTCTAAAGTCTTTGTCTTTCTTGTAAGCCCCTTAAGTACAGAGAGGTTTCTCTGGAACCTTCTCTTGCCCAGACTGAACAACCCTAATTCTGCTAGCCTTTCCTCATAGGAGAGATGCTCCATTGTTGACTTGTGCTTTAGCAATGACCAGGCAAACTGAGGTTTTCTGTGGAAGGAAATGGGATTCTCCCACTTAGCAGCTGAGGCTTGTTTTAGATGGCTCAAGCTGCTTTTAAGGACAGGGCTTCTGGTGACAGCGCTCAGTCTTTCTAAGAGAAGTGTGTTCCAGTATCATTTTGTCTTAAAAATGATAACTACCTGCTTGTGTACTTACATCCTTTTTAATTCCTCAGATCTCCTTCAGACTCGATGCACCTCAACATTTTTATGTCCTCCAAAGACTCCCACACAATCATCTCCTGATTGTTTACAAATAACTTAAATATACTAAATAGTACTGGCCCTCTACAGCTACCTTTAAATTCTTGCCATTTACGTGCCTAAATCCTCTACCTTTTTGTCTTAATCAGTTTCAAATCCCACTACAGAGGCTTGACATTAATGGCTAATTAGTTTGCCTAACAGTCTTAAAAAGAACATAATGAAAATTCAAATAAATTATACCGCACCAACTTTATCTATTACTAGTATGTTAGTAGGGACATAATTTTCTCATGCAGAATTGTTTTGTCTCCATTGCCTTCCCTCTAAAACACATAAATAGTGGAAGCCACACCTTCAGAATCACTTAACTTACTTCTTTGAAGCTGTGCTAATTTGCACCCACTGAGGACTTGACCAGAAACACACAAGTGTAAGGACCTCATCAAGCAATCCCTTCTCATGCAATTAGTCCTTAATTGTGTGAGTAGCCCCGTTTAGGTTAGTAGTGAGATAGAATAATATATTTTGGCAGCTACAGGCTTTTGTGTAGAGGTGAGTCACAAAAAGGTGCCCACATCTGCAGGAGCATTTACTTGGGTGAGAAATCTCAGTGCTGGTAGCTCTGTGAACTCTCAGAATTTTCCAGGCTCGGTTGTTTTCTGCTCATGCTGCTGAGGGATGAGATTCCAAGAATGGAGGCCCTTCTCCCCACCTTTGGCTTTTCTCTGAGGGCTTGTCTCAGCCAATGTTCTTCACTAAGAAAATGAGATTCCCCATCCCAAGTACCCAAGCTGCTGGGCAGCAGAGGTACCCTCTCAGTGCATGCAGCCTGGGGTATGTCTCTGACCCACCTCAAGGGAAGTGAGCACTTGAACTTGTGTTCCCGTGATGCCAAGTATGTTCACACTTTCTCTGTAAATTCACTGACATTCACATTGGTTTTGTGGTTTTTCTGGGAGCTGCCTGAGAAGCTTGCAGGTACATACAGGTTATAAGAGGTGACCATACTCTACTTGCTCTCAAGATAGCTTTTCTCTGTATTAATTGTAAAAATCTTCCTCAGGCTTTTAGCTCAAGCCAAACCTGCAAGCAGCATGTTAGTTGTTGGGTTGTAAGAGTGCTATCCTGTCAAGTGAAAGGGAGATGTTTTCTTGAACCCTTTATATTTGAGCAATGTATCAGTGCCCCCAGGGAAGATGAGACCCTTGTGCATGACAAGTCTGTCAGGGCTCTGTTATGAGGACCCCAATAAGCATCCACTGTATCAGAGAGTGGTTTCATCAATAATTAAGGGTCACACACTGACAGCATCCCCACTCTTTGTTGGTTTATTATCAGTTTTGTCAAGCATGTCATCCACTGCCAGCAGCTGCCAGCACCCTTGAAGGACTCAAACTCACACTTTATGGAATAGCACGCTTTATTATCAAACACACTGGTAATAGAAGACTGTGACAGGTTGAGGTTCAGAGATTGCCATCGGTAGTATACTGACTGCAAAAATGAATTTGAAGCAATATCCAGACTAGCTGTAATCACCAATGAAAGCACGTTCAGAATAATCATTTGGTGAACATAAAATGAGGTTCTTATCCAATGGGCGTCCCTACAGGAACAAGACAGGTTCAACCTATCGGTGGATCCCAGAAGTTACAATGGAGTCTTCTCTAACCTTCCCCCTACTTAATCTATAGATATATTACTTCGTTGCAGGAGAAGAAAATGTAAAGTTATGGTTTCATGTTTAGGTGGAGTTTGAGAGACTTTACTCATTAGCTTATGTAAGGCATGAAAAGTGATATGTATTTTTGAGTTAATGAAACAAAGTTCAGCTTTTGATTACCATCTGGATAATTCCTTTGGCTTAGTTTCCATTAGCTGCATTGTTTTCAACAGAGCAAAACCACTGTGCTGCTCCATCCTTTGTTTCATGTGTGCATTGATTTCAGCAGAGCATGACTGCAACACCTTTGTGCCGCTCCATCCTTTGTGTCAGGGCTCCCTTGGAGTGATACCCAACCTTCCTCAGTGTTCCTGCTTCTAAGGTGTGCTGGCAGTTTATACCTTGTGAACTGTAGCCAGTGCATGCATTCCTTGCTGAACTTTGTTTGTTGGTGCCCCCATATATTATATATATCTATATTTATGTGTCTATATGTGCTTTTCCCCTCCACTGTTATTATCAGAGACTTGTGTTCAGGGTGTGAAGTAAGAACTGTAATTTTGAGTTGTAGATGCCTGAGTGATGATCCAGGGGATTAATCAGTTTGGTGATTTCGTGCCTCAGGGATCTGAGGATGAGCACAACCCCATGTGGACTTCTTGGGGGGGTGGCAACAAAAAATGCTTTGTATTATACAACAACATATATAAAAAAATCAGTGTAGGCCTGTTTAAAGCCAGAAATTTCTCAGTTGATTAATATGTCTGAAACGAGTACCATCTTATTTTTTAAGAGGCCTGGATTAAATGCCTGTTAGAGTTGATAGGTCTAGACATAATGCTGCTAGAAAGCATGTACTTAAAAGTAAATGGTTGCAAATGCTGCTATTTATATAAAAATATTTGGGAATGCTGAATTGTGAATAGAAATAGTTTGCCAGCTTCATTATCAAAGCAATATCTAATGTTGATATCTGGTGAAAAAAAAAAAGTATCATTGGAGAGAGATAATGCTGTGGGGGGTTTTTTTTGCAAGTAGGCACTGAAATAGTGGTGGTAAATTCAGCCAGGGTATTTTGTGTAGTTTTAAAAGGATTCTTTAGTGTTTTCATTCCTTTCTATTGGTTCACCCTATGAATGGCAGCTGAAATATTTTCACAACTGCAGATGAGCAGAGGGCATGTGCCATGGAATCTCTCAGGCAGAAAACATCACAGCATGTGGCAGTATAAATGTGACATTGAACATTTACTGGTTGTTCAGAGACCTATGATAAACCCAGAGCAGAAACATAAATCTTCCTTCTTTATTTAAGACTATATGTGAATAATGTAGTCTTGTCTTCTAATTTAAATACGGGGGTAGGGGTTTTTGGGTACTTTTTGGAGGCCAGGGGGGAGAGGACAACTGATTTACAGAAGAGTAAAAGAGCTAACTGTCTTGAATTTTTATTTTGTGCTGTTACCTTTCAATATTGAGGTGGTTAAACCTTCTGGGATGCAATATTCTTACACTCAGGCATAGGATGTTGTAAAACATGAGGCTGTGTAACTGATCTTATGTAGGCAAATAAGGTCCCTTTTTTCACTGCTCAATATTAAAAATAAAAATCTCATAAAGCATGAAAGAGAAAACTCAATCAAGGTCATACATACTGTAAAAACTCATATGGATATTAATATTTTCCTACCAGTAATAAAAGTCTAAAATGAAGAGGTATGAACTAGAGTAACTGATTTTGAATGAAGATACTGACATCTCAAATTCAGCAGGAGAGAATTACAGGGAGCCCAGAGAAAGCTGGGAACTAAGCTTAAAATAAATTCTTTTCATTGACATTCATTGGGTAATGTGCTCAAACATGAAACCTTCCTTTACAGGAGACAAGTCTGAGGAACTGTCTCAATATGAAGAGTTTTAGAAAAGTCAGTGGAAAAGGAAGAATCAAACTGATGGTATCAGGCAGTATGAGCCAAGTATGTGCTCGTTGAACTCAGGGTTGAGTTTGCTGAACAATTAGTTGTAGCTTCCAACTTATTGTTTAAAATTATTTTTTCTTTTGGATGGTTTGGGAGTGGCAAATGTAACACCAGTTTTTATCAAAGAGTTGCAGAGAGAATTCAAGGAACTATGGAACAGTACCTCTGACTTCCGTGTTGGACAAATTGGTAGAAACTGTAGCAAATGACAAAAAAGAGTAGAGGTGAAATATAGCATAGAGGAGAAGAGTCAAAGCAGATTTCATAGACTGAAGTCATCCTTCACAAATCTATTCTAGTTCTGTGAAGAATATGTGTGTAAGGGTGATGCAGTTAATAAAAAAATCTTGAAAAAGGCTTTCAGTTATATTTTTAACCACAGAGTCTTGATGATATTAAGACGTCATGGATTAATAATTGGTTAAATGAAAGAAGCCACAGGGTAGGAGTAAATGATCCCTGTTTCACAATAGAGAGGAGTATGCACAGCTCCAGCCTCTGTTCTGTTTAGTGTATTCATTAATGATCTGAGAAAGGGGATGAGTGATGTGGTGACAACTGCTGTTTGATCAGACAAAATATTTCAGAATAACCAAAACTCAGACTAACTGCAAAGAGCATTAGAAGGATTTCTTGTTATTATCTGACTGTCAAATAAAAATGGCAGATGAACTCTAAGGCCCAGATATTTTAAATAATGCACCTGGGAAAACCAGTCTCAAATACATGTATGAAAATGTAATTTCGCTATTAGCTATGACAATTTGAAGCTATAATACATAATTTTCTGTAAAAAATCATTATAATGATTATTGATAACTGAAACACAAATAGAATGTTAGAAGTTATAAAGAAAGGAATAGAAGATAAAATATCTCTTTGTCACTGTTACATATATGGAGTGTTGAATAGAGAGCTCATTTCTGATCCCTTAGTCTCAAGATGATGTAGTAGAAATAGAAAAGATACAGAGAAGGTCAATAAGGTTAACCAGAAATTTGAAACGGCTTCTGCTCATGGGGAGATTAAAAGAGTTATGGCTTTTAGTCTGGGAAAGAGACTACTCAGATGTATGTGGTGCAGTTCACCTGGAGGTGATCATTCCCAGTCTCTCCCAGCCTGTGCAATGTGGACGGTGTAATGGTGCTGTTAGACATCTGGCCTAAAATAAGCAAGAGGAAGTACTTTTCCACACAGCCTATAATTGAGCTCAGGAGCTCATTGCTACATGATGTGTCAGATGTAAAAGCAGAAATGCAAATTGGATGGGTCTGGAGAATCAAGGCCATTGAGAACAAACTCTGTCACAAAGTAGCATCAAACACCTGCTTGCTGGGGATATCAGCTGTGGTCAGCAGGGCTCTCTGTGTGCCATGGTTCCTGGCAGGAGCATCTGCTGATAGCCCCAGCCAGAGACTGGCTACAGGAATGAATGGACCTTTAGTTTGACCAAAGTGTCTTAAAATATTTTTGCTTATGTCCATTCTGTCAGATATATGGAGTTAGTGCTGTTCTTCACTGACTGAGTGATCAAAGGCTGGCCTGTATCAGAGGACTCAGGTGGCTGCTATGGCTCAAAACCTTCTACTAGCAGGAGGTTGTGGCTCTGCTGAGTTGAGCCCTTCTTTCAGGCTTCCCCAGCACTTCTGCTCTGTCACTCTTCTGGACTTTCTTTTTCCTTCCCAAGCCTTGGTTTTCTTCAAAGATGGGTTTTGAGTTTCGTTCTTTGTAAGGAAGATAAGTACAAGGTGGTGCCTTGAAGAGTCACATGAGCATGATTCCAGCACGTCTGTGTGTTGGTCTCACAGCAAAATGCCTTGTGTTATTTCCTGGCATGCAGTCAGCAGTACAAGCTCTGCTGTCAGGATCTTTCTCTGCCTGCTTGCTGTGGAGGAAGGAAAGGTGCCCACTAATGAGGCAAGTGATACATTATGGTATGAAACAGACTGACTAGGGCTCCTTTGTAAATAACTCCTGGCTGTGTTTTCTGTCAGGCAGGTGGAAGCTCCTTATTTGTATGCAATAATGACATGTGCTTATCAAAGAGTGATAATGCAAGGAACAAACAAATGACATTTCCAGTATTAATATGTAAATTACATGCTAAGAAGAAATGATCAAGCACTCCTGAAATACAGCAGCAAGCACTAATTGCATTCCTTGCCCTTCAGTATGCTGTGCACTGTAGATAGCTCTTTTCCCTAAATGAGCATTTAAATCTTTAATTTTTTTCTGCTTCTTCATGCCTAAAGATATCAGACATATTTTTTTCTAAATTTGTTGCACTGTTTGCATATACTGCTTTATTGTACCTCATAGGAAGGTGATGTGACCAAAGGTTTGCTAGAACAACCTTTGTGTGCTCTGATTCCCTAGAAATGTCTCTACGTTATTCCAAGTTTGGAAACAGCAAGCAGAGTGCAGAGGTGGATTTCTATGTGAGAAATCATTCCAAATAACCCTCTTTTGCAAATACATCCAGCCTCATCTTGAAAACTGATTGAGGGTTTTTATTTTGTTCCTAGTACATTTTTTCTGGAAATCTATTCCAGAACTTCAGTTTCCAGATGGCTGGAAATCTCATTTCTTAGTAACCATTTTCTTCATATGTTGACACTCTCTGTGGATTTTGAAAGGTCTTATCTTGTGTTTTCTCCTTGAAGCATTTGTAGTACAATTGCACCCTCTGTCTGGATGTGGCACTTTTGCTTTGAGCTGAATAAGTAATTTTGTAATAGTGTCCCCCTAAGAGATGAATCCCCATTTTTCCAGTGTCGTAACCACTATTCTCCAAACATGGGTCAGTGTGAGCTCATTTCTTTAACATTAGCTGTTAGGAAATGTATGTGAACTGGGGCCTGCCTTATCAGAACTCAACCCAACAATGCTGCTCCTCCACTGTCTGTACATAAGAAGTAGGATGACTATGAATCCTGTGGAGATTATGGAGACTTGTACAAAATGTATTTCCAGATCAAGCATCTCCGAGTGAAAAGACCCTGGTAGAATAGAAAAGAATACATCAATACACAAAATAAGCTAGGTGTAGAATATCCAGAGATGAGCTGAAGGAACTTATGTAGGACACTTCAGGTTCATCCTTGTTCCTGTCCAAGGGACTTATGCAAGCCCAGACTGTGGCCACTCAGCACAGTGTTGTTTTGGGTGACTCATGACTGGGAATGTACAATATTTAGGATTCTTTTTCCTTACTGTAGCTGTGGAGAACGATTACAAGGGGGAAAGATTGACATCCTCTTCTAGCAGCTTCTTTTGTTGGCAGAAGTGAATTTCAAATGATTTCCTAGCTCTGATATTCCTTTTCCTGTTCATTGGCATTCAGTAAGAAGAACTCGTAGAAACTGGAAAAGGAAGGGCCTGGTGGGTGAGACTAAACAGAAAGCTCCCCTGTACAGAGAGGGAAATTTGTATTGAAGATTTATTTATGTTTTCAGATGATACCCTGCTGTAGCTATCTTTGGAAGTGATATAAATTAGTTTAAGAGAGAAGATTCCTGCATGTGGGTAATGGTGGCAATTAGGCATTGGCAAGTAGCAATTTCAGCATGGAAGACACCTAAAATGCTGTATCAGCTTTCCCTTTCTGAAAATGTGACACAATTCGCTCTCACTTGCAGCAGGCACAGCATTGCTATATAGTGGTAGCTATTCAGAGGACTAGATTGGATACACCTGGTTTAAGGTAATTTTAAAGCTCCTTAAAGCTCAATCAGCTCATCTCTACCCATTGCACTTGTGTTTGCTCTCTTAATTTCTTAAAGATGGCTTGTACACTGAGACACTAATAATTTCCTGTGCTTTAAAGTCCCACTTCTGAATGTAGCAGTGAGGTGCTAGAAAGGGCTGGGAAGGGTGTTTTATTCATCAAGAAGCTGAAAGAAGACTTGAGGTGATGTGTCTGCCTCTGATGAAATTCATTCCCTTATCTAGAAGCTCTTAAATCATCCCTGGTGGAGGTGACATTATAAAAATAATTCTGAAGAACAAAGGTTCTTGCCCTTGGAATACACTGCACTGCACCAAATGGTAGGCATTTATTGCTGGGTTTTTTTTTTTTTTCTTTTAGGGAGTTCAGGTGGATGCTTCAGTTTCCTTTAGACTTCTTTAATCTGTTTTTGCAAGTTGATAGGTGAATTTTCCCCTCAAATGAATACATTGTGAAATTAGCTGCACAAAGGATAGCCAGAGTGGTAAACCCTAGGGATTTGCTTGGGACACTTTGGGTTCATCCCTGTCTCAGTTTCAGGGGCTTTGGGGAGCTCAGCCCTGGCTTGCCATTCACCACCTCTGGAGTGGTCTGATGGTCTTTCTCCTGAGAGTACAAAGAGGTGGAAGCTGACACACTCAGGTAAATTTGTTCATAGAAGGCAGTTTATTGGTTTTGGGTTTCTTTTTTTAGCAGTGAAAGCAGTACTTAAGATGTGCTGAAGGTGAATTATGGGCATAAGGATATACGAAAAGCCTGCTAGTTAGGACACTAACACCTGTCCCTTTCTGTAGATTACTGAAAAAAAACAAAACCCAGACTCTAGCAGACAGCAAAGAAAGGATGAGGTGGTGATTCTATGCCATTATTTTCAATGGGGACCTAATTCAGTTTGGATGGATAGATTTATGGACAGATAATATTATTTTGAAGTAATTTCTGCTGTTTGTAGTGATTTTTCAGGACATATTTTGGAATATCCCTTGCTTTAATTTGTTCTAGAGGCATGTCAAGTATGGTTTAATGAGCTTGTTTAAATTCTGGTCAGGAGTTTTTCTCCAGTATTTGAACTCTTCTATTATATTTAAAATATTTAATGTGTGTGTGAAAACTTAGAGCTGGCTTGCAGTTCAGCAACAGTAGTAAATAGTTTACTGATTTAAATTTTGTGTGTCACTAGAGACAGAAAGGGGCTTTTGGGTGGCTTATGGCTCAGGTGTCCAAGGTGCCAGCTCAGATTTTAGTCAGAAAGATGAGATACTTTTTAAAGAAAACCCACAACTTTGCCAGGAGATTTGGCTGCAAATACATAATATGGTCCAAGAAGCAATTAGGCAGCTAGAATCACCTGATTTCTACAGCTTTTATATATTTTAAATCATCAATTTGGTGCAGCTGATCCTTTTAAAATTTTTCTTTGAGTATACTGCAATGATTTCTGCCACATAGTCTTGATAATGGTTTCCAGAATACCACAAATGGTTAGAAGCAGCAGCTGAGAATGACAATGTCTCAGCCACTGCAGCTACTACTGTCCTCTGAGCAGCTGCTCAGTCTTAGTGACAACTGAGGACTTGTGATAAAAAAGCCATTTTACTGTGTACACCCCATTCATTTGCCTGATTTGCAGAATGTGACAAGTAATCCTCACCTTCAGATCAGTTCTGAGACATGGTAAGGTGTTGAGAGGCTTTCCAGGAGGAAATGTTTTAGCATAATAATCTAACTTACAGTATGGTGTTCTCTTTAGCATAACTTAGCTTTACAAATTGGCTGTCTCTGACCTTGATACTCTCTCATCTGGACTGTGATAATGGTGAATTTCAGGACTACTCCTTGTATCTGATAGGGGAAATGCTATTTGGGATTCTGAGGGCAGTAGTATACAGACACTTTTGTGCTGTCTGGACAGTGTGAACTCGGGGTTTTTTTTTATCAGGCATTATGGAATTCAGGTTTGTTCAGTGAACTTCTACAGAGGATGAAAGCATTGCATCAGCTTTTACCTGCCTCCCGGTTGCAGGTTTGTGGTCTTCAGTCCTATAGATGGGTGAAGTCCTTGGGTACCGTGGTGGTTTTGGAAGGGGTGAGCAGTGAGGCTGCTCTGACATGTATGGGGGTGGGAGAAGGCCGTTCCAAAGACTTTCTAAATCTCTATTTTAACCCCTCATTTGGAACTCATTTCAGTTTCACCTGGCTACTCTTATTAAAAACTGCCACTGACGCTGCATTCAGCTGGATGTGAAACTTTTAAAGAGCTTTCAAGTGGGGAGGGAAAGCAGTACTGTGTTCAAAACTGCCACCAGGAGCCTGTCAAGCCTGAAGTCTTAACAGGGCTGAGGCCATGCTGCTCTGTCCTAAGGAAGATGTATTCATGCACTGGAGAAAAGTCACTGTCAGCCTCCTAAGGAAGCATGTGAAGCTGGACATCCAAAAGGAGAAGTTTGCAGTCTTGACTGCAGTAGGCTCCATCTAAGGAAGCACCCTGTGGAATAGTGCTTCCCCACATGGGAATAAGGCATTGCACTTGTGAGTGAACTGGGAGCTTGCTGTGTCATCAATAAAACTGCTCTTCAAGGCACCAGTGACTTTATTGGAGTCCCATATACACATGAGGCCTCTTGTGTGATAGGTTTCTGTCCCAAATGTGTTAATGAGCTGGTATTTCATTATTGCTTGTGTTAATTTTTTCCATGCACCAGTGTTACTGGTTGAAGTAATCAAGCCAGCTAATCAAACTGAGACCTGAGACCCTGGTCTGTGTCCCACAACAGGGGCCTGGACAAAGTCATGGTGGCAAAATTCCATCTGATTTCAAAGAGGGCTGGCTGTCATCCATAGTAATAAACTACCCCTGTCCCTAGCACTAATAGACTAAAACCATTTTCAGCTTAGCTTGTCATGCTTTATCTACCACTTTATTATCAAACATCTTTCATATTGTAAGCAATTCTACAATGTATATAGAGGTAGTAAAAGAAGTAGTGATTCTGTGACTCCTAAAATTCACATAGAATGATGACATATTATTCAAGTTTTATTTTGTGTGGCTTCCAAGGGGAAAAAAAGCATTAAAAGTTTTGTGTTTGAACATTTTCCTTAAAGAGAGTTTGTCTGAGAGATGTAAACTCTTATTTGATCCTGCTATTTAATTTTTTAAATAATGTGATTGCATATATTTAAGAGAACTAATTCAAATCACTTAAAATCAAAATATTCTCCTCATCAGATACTAAAAATTTTCTTAGGATAATTTTGCCGTGTTTACTTTTGATTTCTAAGGCTTAAAAATGTAAATAAAGTGTGAATCATTTTGTGTGTGGAAGCTCTGTTGTAAGAAGGTAATTTTTCTGAGAATGGAGAGGATATGTGTGGAGGTGCAAGGCAAGTGTGTGTGTAGATATGTATACACATCTATACATATATAGATACACATGAATATATGTATATATATGCTTGCCTGTGAGCATTTATATGTAAATATGTGCACATAGACACCCCCACAGATATCAGTCCAGACCTTTAGTTGCAGGATGAGGGCCATATGACTCTCATATTGTACTGCCCCAGCACCAGAGGAGGACAGGGTCTTGTAAAGAATATAACATGTTTAAAGAGAAAGGAGAGAGTAAAAGAGGAAAGAAGGTGGGGACGAAACTGCAAGATGATATAAATTATCTGTGGGCCCAGCATGGTGTTTATGAGTCATTGCAAAACACCTTTAATAAGAAGTGTGGGTTGTCCCTGACTGCTGTTAACATGTGAGGATCATTACCTGGCTGATGGATGTCGCAGCAGAGGTAGGTCTTGAGGAGAGATTTGAAAGAGAAGATTTCTATCAGATCTTTTTCAAAAGGTACATTCTCTCCTAAACATCAGTTGGAGTTCCCAGAGCTGAATCATTAATAAGCATTTTTTCTGATGAAGTTCAGAGACCCACAGCACTGAGAGCAGGATGAAAGTAAAGCTTGAGAGATTTGCCATGTACTCAACCCCTCAAGGACTCACTCTTCCAATAGTTGCCTCATGTTTTCTGGAGAAGAGTTGTGAGTAAATGAGTCATGGCTGTGCAGTATAATTTCTCTGCTCAGCATGTTCTGGGAGTGTTTTTCAGGATAACACAAGGCAGGCTGCAGTCATGGGAGTGATCTGAGGAGGTTGGTGCTGCCTATCCTGCCAAGCAGGGGGTTGAACTGATGTGAGTTCTGCAGCAAATCAAAAAGTCTTGATCCAGGGCAAAGCTTTTAAGTACCTCAGGCAGGAAAACACCATTTTGCTATGCCTGATTTCTTAGGTCTGTAAAAACCCTTTCAGAGGAGATGTATGCTGCACAGAACCAAATGGCACTGTTCTTACAGGATTGTATCTCAAGAAGAAGAAAAGTTGATTAGTTCAGTTTTCAAATTCCTGTTAAAACTTTCACTTTTATGTCAAGGTAGTAAATTTTAGTTCGAGATTGAGGAGGAGGATAGATGGAGGAGGTAGGAGTTTCTTTTAAAATTTCTGTTTCCTTCAAATAGGGTTTGTGTTTTTAATCTCATATGCAGGATCTCATCTGTACAGCTTTAGGGATTACAGTTTTACAGGTAAATATCTACATAACTTGCTGAGGATGGTACAGGGCAGGTGCACACCTATCACTGAGGATGTGGATTATAAGTAACACATTCCTTTCTTTCTGTGAACAAAGTCAGGACATCCACTTGGGCTCACATCTGGCCTTTTATACCTTAACTTATGTCTGCTCATGTTGCTGAAGGAAGGACTTATGGACACCTTTTTTTGTCACCACAGCAGTGAAACAGTGAAAGTGGGGGCCTTTTCTTACACTCCCCACCTCTATGGGGGGAGAGACTGAGTTTAAGATTTCCAAGTGGAAATGGGGCTCCTACATCTGATCTTGGCCTATCAGGGCTCACTGTCATAGAGAATTGCTCCTCTGCTGTAAAATATTAGTGAGATCAGTCTAGATTTGTGCCTTGAAATTGAGCCTCCTGAAAGCTTAATCTGATACAGATTTTGGCACTAGTTTGGTGCATTTCTAGGTAAGGTGGTACTCTGATTTACATGTTATTTGAAGACCCAGCTAGATGAGATTGATCTTAATTATTAAAGCGATAATAAAATGTTATGTAGATAGATTAATTTCATACAGGCCAGCAGTCGGGTATTAACAGAAACTAGATTTGAGTCAGTCATTTCCCAATCCTCCGAAGTCTTCCCCTTTGTTCTTATTCAAGAGCAACCACACTCAAGCACAGTGCAATAGCTGCAGAAATTCTGGAGCACCATAGCCCAGGGAGGCAATGATTCTGCTCACTCTGTGAGCAGTGGTAGCATTCAAATACACTTTTATCATAGAATCATGGAATGGTTTGGGTTGGAGGGCACCTTAAAGATCATCCCGTTCCAATCTCTGTGCCATGGGCAGGGACACCTTCCACTAGACCAGGTTGCTTAAAGCTCCATCCAACCTGGCCTTGAACACTGCCAGGGATGGGGCATATCCTGTGTAGAAGGTCCATTACCCCAACTGAATGCATGTTCATAAAAGCTGTTTGTTACTTTCTTTACTCATATTATTTTATTGGTAACTAAAAGCAAACAGCTCTCTGTGTTCTTCTTTCATGAAATAGCTCAAAGAAAGAGAGATGTTATTTAAATGGCAAATGTCTTTGCCTCTTTTTTTCCCCCTCTTCTGTGAGCTTCAGAAGTTTCCTGAGGATGATTTAGATGAAAATTGTGCAAACAGATTAGTGACAGGAGAACTTGGGCATAAGGCATCTATTGCGCCTGTGATTCCTTTTCTCACTCTCAGCAAATGGTGTTTCAGACCATTTGTGGAGTGAAGGCCAAAGAGTTCTGTTTTGAGGCTGGTGGAAAGCAGAGTCCTGCTGTCATTTCCAAAGAACATGGCAGTAGTTTTTCTCCACATTAGGTATAGGACTTTACCCTCTTTTTTTCTAATCTCTATCAAAATTGACTCTGAATTCTTTCTGAATAATTTAATGTGTCATCCCGCTTCCTTGTTTGTCTCTCCCCCTTCCCCCACCCATATATCCCTGAAAATAACAGGTGTATCCAACTTTTGATTCAGAGACAGGTTTTATTTTAGCTTGCTTTTTTTCTGAGCAAATATGAAATATGGAAACATGCTGCATTTGTCTGGTGATCAGCTGTCCACAGTCCTGCTCACATTGGCCCCAAACATTTTGACACATGAGCTGATTTCATCCAAGTTTTTCAGAAATGTAAAAATAAGAGAAATAATAAACCCCTATGAAAATAATAAACTCCTACATGAAAATAGTTGGTCAGGTAGAGGAGGCAAAGGGTTCACGCCCCATCAGGGGAGAAGCTGATGTGAAATCATGTTCTTAGACACCAGAGAGTCCAGAGAGAGTGAACAGACTTGAGACACAGATCTGCAGGACATCATGTTTCATCACCTCTGCTGCTTATAGAACGAGGCATTTAATTTGTCTCTCCTGAGAGAAACATTTAACTGTTCTTTACTCCTATGGTGTCATTGCTGCATTTGAATCTTTTATCTATTTATTTACTTATCTATTAAACAGTCTGTTATGATTAATTTAGGTTTTTTTGATGCTGCCTATTTCAAAGAAGACTTCTGACTATGACATCTACAATGTGATGTCTGTCCCCCAATTTTTCTCTGCTATTTTTATGTCTGTTCATGTGTCAGAGAGGAAATAATGGCTGTGGTCCTAAGAGGGAAAATAACTACTAATGGATTAGGTTGTATCAAATGGATTGTGAGAATGAGATAACCAGCCATTACAGGGCTGTGAGGTACCCAACAGCAACCACAATAAACCTGAAATTTATTGGCAGCAGAAATGAAAGCCATAACCCAGAGAGGAAGGTAAAATTATATAGACTCAAATTGACTATGGAATAATAGTCCCATTCCTTCTTACGTTTTCTCTCAGCAAAGAAATAAACCTTTAACATCACATCTTTTTCAAAACATCATTCGAAGATAAAAATAAGTGATTTTGTCCACATAACATCTACTTCCACTAAGAGCTCTATCAAAAGAGATCAAGTAGATATCGTCTTTCTGGAAACCCCAGATTAAAATCTACTGGCTGCCAGTGCCTTCCAAATGGAAGAATGTGTTACAGTAAGACTTGTTTTATTCCTTTATAAGTAAGCAAAGCTAGGTATGAATTTACATGCTTCCTTTAATAGGGTCCCTAACTGTGCTTTGGAGAAAGGTGGCAGTAAAGCTTTACTGTTTCAGAGTTATGGGGACATATTTCTTTGGTTCTCACTGGACACACTTTCAGCTTTCATAGTGTCAGACTTAGTAGGACCCATACCATCGAATATTTAAAAATTTCATAAAGTTTTGAGGCTTTAAAATGTTACAGTAATTACTTTCTTCTGCTTTGAGATATTCACTATAAGTTTGCAGCACATGGCAATGATTCAGCATGATCTCCTGCACATCAACTTAAAAATGAGCTGAGTTTATCTTTTACTCAGATGTTTGACTTCTCTCATGTAGTATTTTTGTAGACAAGCTTTTTCAGCAAACTTCAGGAGATCAAAATAGAGGTGGGAAATAGGGAATATGTTAGTGGAAGGAAAGATGACTAACAAGGTCAAAGTTGGTAAGAAAAAGATAGAATATTTCCCCTGAATTTTGGAATTTTATTTATTTTGCAGAAACCTCATTTTGGAGAAGAAAGATGGCACCATGTTGAAATATCATGTTGTAAATTGTCTCCGCCTATGACTTCCGTGTTCTTTGAACCAAACTATTCAAAACTCAGCCGTCACAGGAAAAAAAAGTCCAATCAGTAAGTAAGAGTATATTCAAGTCTTAAAAATGTTTCTTTTGGTTACAGTGCAAAATTAAAATCTCAAAAATGTTTAGGATTAAAAATCTTTAGAGCATACAGATCAGATAAAAGCATACAGTGGTGTTGCTTAAATTTTAAAACGAAGTACATTGAACACAGAAATTTTAACTTTTTTTTCCTCAAATAAAACCTAACAACAATTTTTAGCAAGTCAAGATTAGCTAGTGGGGAGGTGGGAATTGTTAATTGAAAAATTTCTCACCTGCTCCACAAAGAAGTCTTAGATGGCTTTGATTGCATCTGTGAAGAGCATTACCTGAAATTGGGCAGTTGTGCTCTCTACTCCTCCTTTCATCTTCATGTGAATGGCTACTGCATGCTCAGAGCTCCAAACAGCCTGTTGCTGCCACTTGTACGAAAACACAACCAAATTAACTGCATAATTTATCAAGGTATTATAAAATTTCAAGACCAAATTTTTGAAGAATGCTTTGACTTATGGCCTCTCTATTATGAACTTAGTTTTATATGATATTGAATACAAGTTAAACTATTTGGAGATGAGGCAATTAAAAATTATGGATTACTCAGGACTCTGTATAGCCAGACATGTTTCCTTCTTACACACCCCTTGACAGCTCCATTATCAACTGATAATTGCCACCTCTGCTGTCATCTATCCATCTATTTATTGTTTATTTCCCATCATCATGAGCCATCTTCTCCTGTCCTAGTGCTGCCCAAAGGTGAAACAAAAAGGCAGACTCACACTTTTTTCTGTTCTGCTTGGAGAAAGAAAAAGGAATTATCTCTGCAGTAAGAGTGACAAGAGCAAGCAATATTGTAATGGTCACAGTCAAAGTGGAACTACTGAATGTGTCATTTTGTCAGTGTGCACTGTCTGAAATCTGTCAAGCTTTAGAGTTGAAATAAATCCACCATTATAATACCATCTTATACCTTAAAAACTTTTCTGACTGTTAGTAGCCCAGAGGACATTTTTCTTTTCAGTTTTATCAATCGTATTGAACTGATATGAAAGTCAACTATTACCAACTATTGTACATGCTTATTATAGCTATTCTGAAGACTTTACTCACTGATTGGGGAGAAATAAAAATATATTAAATCTGTAGAGCCACCATGCTGATGTGAGTATTAGTTGATACCACTTATATATATTAACACTTCTTTATTGATATAACTGTCTCTGCCTGAGCAGACTGCAGTAATTTAGTTAAGTTACTGTTGCTATCAAGGCAGCTAAATGAAGGGAGAGAACTAAATGTTAGACACAAAGAAGGGCAGGTAATTTCTGTCACTCCTTTGAAAACTGGCTTTTCCAATCAACAGCAGATTTCTGTGAACAGAGTTGGCATTCTTACAAAACCTACAGTAAGTGAAATGTCATTTTCATGGTAATGATGCTATTTGCTCTAGAGAATTCTACTTTTACAGAGAAACAGCCTTATGTTTCTCTGCATCAAAGATGTTAACTGAGTCCTATAAAGTAAATATTTAAGGATCTTGGGGATCAGTCCTTCAAAATTTTGCATGAGCTTTTTTCAGTAACATCATCTTTTGTCAAGATGTACTTGCAGTATAAGAGAGGAATTATTTTCCCATTGGAAACAAGGAAGCCTTAAATTCTTTTTTTTTATTCTGCCCTTGATAGAGCACAATGTTGTTTAGGCTTTGTGTAGGCTACATTTTTACTTCCTGGGAGCATCCAGACCTGTAAAAAAAGAAACAGTATTGCACTAATTCAGTTTTCTTGTTTCCTTTCAAGTTTCAGCATCGTGACTGTGCTTGAGCATCGGGACGTGGCTGCTCACACTTCTGCCAGGGGACCAACTCCCACAGGCTCTTCCTTCCCTCACCCCCACCTGTTTCCTCCTTACTGCCACCCAGAAGTCACTTTCTTGAGAAACGGGAAAGCTACCAGCATGTCCCCATGCTTCCAGGGCAATTTGCAATCTGTCTTTGCTCTCAGAGGTGGATGGCATCTGGTTTCTTTTACGGGCTGGTCAGAAAGCAGAGGGCAGAGCTGGCCCCTTCAGCACGGTGCTCTGTCTCACAGGAAGGCAGGAGCTGTCCCTGAGCTGTGTGGGTGACACACGTGCATGGCTGGGGAGGAGGATTGGTGGGAGGTGGTGGGAGATGAAGCAGAGCCCAGGGCCACCCACAGCCAACTTGCTCAGCTGAGAAAGGTTGTAAAATTGGGCCTTGAAAGGCTATAAAATCTCACAGGGTCGGTGAAAGCTGGCAAAGAAAGGGAAAGACATCCAGCTGCCATGGTCTCCTTCTGGAAGAAAAGACTATAAATTACAGTTGTGCTTTAAGAATGACTTATTGTTGCCCTGTTTCTCTGCCTGTTAGAGGCATTTTGCTTCTCTGCCTTTAATAAAAGTATTCCTTGGTAGAACATTTGTTTCCTGTTTGCCAGTGGGGACAGTTTGCTCCCCAAGTCCTTTGCTCTGCTCATTGCATCAGGATAATTTTCCCTGGTTTCTGGGTGAGGACTTCTGCTGCCCTAGCAGTGATTTACTTTAAATGCGAACCCACCTATTACCATTTCTGCTCAGGTCCTGGTAGAATGGTTAAGAAATGGCTGATATCAACCACAGTCTGGCACTCAGTGTTTATTCAGTGCCTGTTAAAGAGGTGATGGTTTGTGTTGATTGCCAGACTAGCCCAGACTCAAAGTGACAACTGGAAGGAGAAAGACTCTGTATCCTTCTACCAAACTGAGGATGGCAGTCTGTGCTGGGAGAGCATATCAGCGAGACAACCAGACCCAACCCCTTTGAAGGTGAGGTTTCTCTTGTGCCTAGACCTGCTTTACCTGCTGAAAGATTTTCAATGAAACAGTTGAAGGGAGTATGTTAATGTGCTTTCACAGTATGACAGAGATTTAAAAAACAGATTTTTTTTAATAAACAGAGGGTTGTTGAATTTCTACCAGAGCTTCTTACCCTCCTTAGAATTTCAAAACCAGCTTTGGAATGGAAAAAAAATAAATCCAACAATGAAGGAAAATATTCAAAGCCTCCCCCACACTCCCCAAATAAAAGGAAAGAGGAAAAAAGTGATATGTCACTTTAATATTAAAGTTAAAAGGTTTTGAGAGAGAGCAGAACTTTGCAGAAGAGAAAATGATGGGGGTGACAAATCTTTAAAGAGGGGAAAATGGAGTACTATTTTTAAAATTCTTCTATTCTTTTCAGACTGCGGTATTTTACAGAGCCTTACAGATGACAAAGCAGCTGCTTCCCCTGAGCCTGACAATGCTTTCTCCACACACCACTGGGCTGGTTTCTTTTTCTTTTTGTGTCACATTGATCTTTTCTTGTTGTGCTGCCTCTAACATGCCATTAGGTGCCTCCGGCTGCCAATAGTGAGGAACATCAGGTTCTTGTGGGTAAACTGCCATTAGGCTCTTCCTGACAAGACTTAAAACATTAAAGTTTGTGTTGACTCTTTGAAGATATTTTGAGAGGTTAGGATTACCTTGTTACTGTTTTTACTACTTGTACTGAAGGAGTTTCTAGGGGCCCTTGTCCAGATCTATTGTACCGGAATTGCATAAATGGAAGTTAAAAAGCAGCCCTTGTCTCCCAGAACTTGCCTTCGAATGAGTGAGACATAAAAAAGGGAATTATTATCCCCAATTTGCAGCAGAAAGTTTTCCACTGCTGCACAGAAAAAAAAAATGTACTAAAAGATCCAGATAGAAGTAATAAGGGCAAAGGAGAATGATACTACATCTATCCTAAAAACCACCTTCTTACAACCTTTAGGGTGATGCATTAAGGCAATAATACAAGGTACCCACAGTGGCTAACAACTGCAAACAGTTAATCAGTCATATGAACAAGCTGTCAGCTCTCATTCATACTTAAGATATTGTCTGCTGCCCCTGGTTCCAGAAGATCACCTCTTTCTCACCTCTTACCTCAATACTTGCTCACCTCTTTTCAGGGGTACACCAATAAAACTCATGCTGCCCAATGCACTGCAAAGTAACTTCTGTAAATATGTGCAAAACAACTTTATCATCTCCCCTTGGACCTTGCCGTAAAACAGCCCTCTGTGTCTGTAATTTTTGCCAAGACTTGATGAGGATGTTCCATTGGCATGTGGATGCTGTTGTCTGTCTCACCAATCAATACTGCCTGATGGGTTCCTATCTCCCTGTAAGGGCCTGTAGTCTCTTGCTAAGGCTATGGGTGGCCAGGGCAGCAGTTCCAACCTGTGGAACTTTTCACACAACAGAAACCTAGTAAATGTTGAGTTTTTAGGTCCTGAAGTAATACAAACCATAGTATCTAACAACAACAATAATAATAGTAATAATAATAATAATCTTCATCATCATCAGCATTGAGAAATCTTTCTTTGGCTGCATCTCTATGCTTGTACACTCAAATACCCTTCCCCACCCCCCAATTTCTGCCATCCTGGAACATACTTAACAAAGCTTGCCATGTATGGGAGCAATTTGCAGCCACTGAGATTAAGCTTGCCTGTATTTAATAATTGAAAAGAATTAGCATAATGCCTGACTCATTGAATTTCTGTGGGGAAACAGTAACCTCCAGTGGTCATTTAGAGTCCAGTCATGTTCTAACAGAGTTCAGTGAGTACAGTATTAGGTCCTTAATTTATACCTGGCTTTAAAATTTTCCTTGAAGCCCTAAATTATATATTCATAACCAATTTCTCATACAACACATAGATGCTAGAACTGTGCTCTTCAAAAGGTTTGTTTTGCTGTTATTTACCTTAGCCAAGGGCCTTGAGATTCAGAAAAAAAATCCCTGTGAAAATTAAAAGTAATACCAATTTTTAGGGAAAAGTGAAAACTTTTTTAAGGAAACAGTACAATCCATATAATGTCTGAACTTGACTAAGGAATGTCATCTAAGTGCTAATTGAATAGATGTTTTTAAAGTGGGAAACATCCTTCCGTGAGAGGTAAGGCTAAGACAATTTTCTTAAGCATTTTAAATTGGTTAGAGGTTAGAGTCTGAAGTGAGACATGCATTTAGGAATGCTCTAATTGGACCAGACAGCAGTCATAGGGATCAGGGGTGGAAGAGACTTTGGCAGGACTCATACCCTGTGTCCTTCAAGGCTGGGCTATCTCTAGTTAAAGCATGTCACCCCTCAGCTTCCTTCAGGCTGCCATCCCACAATACAGAGAGAAAGGGAAGGTCAGTAAGGTTTTATGTTCCCTTATGGTTCCTTCTTGTATTATGGACCCTGACTGATTCTGGCATGGTACTGGAGCTGCTGTGTGCTGCTGATAGGGGAAGGATTGCAGGAGCTGTCACGACTGTTCCCTTTCCTTCAGGGAAATTACTGCCTGAGAGCTCAGAGGCTAAATCTTCAGAGTGCTGCCTGGGGTTGCAACACATTAATCTGGACAAGCACAGCACAGTTAGCTTTTCTTTGCTGTGTTTTCAAGGGTTTGAGGGTACACCACTGAATATGACTTGGGTGGGGTCACATGTACTCCTCCAGTGTTTTTAATGTTGGTTTTCCACTGGGTGACATAAATTATCTGACACTGTTATCATCTCCATTTGATAACTGAGGACCATACAAGTGTGTGTGTTTATATTTCTGCTCCTGGTCAGGCACTGTCCACGTAACTACTGCAAACTGCTCAGAGCTGCGAGCAGGCCCAATCTGTCAAACTGGGAATCAAATATATTAAGCCCTCTGCAATTCAGCTGGAAGTGCACACTCAGGTGGCTGGAATGGCAAAGGGAGAGCCAGCAGAGAGAGATCTTGTCTGATGGTGGATTGCCAGGATGCCTGCTCTGTCTGTGCCTTTCCAGGTAGAACTGCCTGTTACCTTATTCCCATCTCCTGCATGGACAGTCATCCACTTCTGCTTTTTGAGAGTAGTCAAGCTCTTCTCTGAAGTCCACAGGCTCATCCCCGTTGCTTACACATCCCCTTCACCCACCATAGTAAAAGGCACTCTGGGTGCCTCTGCTGTGAAGCTGAATTCTGCTCACAGTGGAGAGACCACTTTGACTGAGGGCTTGCATGAGAATGAGGTGGTGCTTAGCTGAAGCAGGAAAACAAAAAGACTAACAGAACTAAATTTAAGAGCAGATAGCAGATGAAAGCAAAAAAAAAAAAAAAAAGAAGGTAGCAGGCTGTGATTAATATGGGAAATAGGTAACAAAAAGAGGAAAGGTAAAACATGAGTAATTAAAAAAGACCACAGGCAACACAGTCAACATTATCTATGCTGCAACTGGTTTTGCTCAGGGAGAAAGCAAAGGTGAAATAGATGAACTATAAGTGCTGATCTCTCAGTCCTGCTTTCTTTCAATTAAGGATTACTTCTTATCTTTATTTTTTCTAATGAGGACTGCAAACCCCAACTGGGGACTTACCAAGTTTCCCTTGATGTTTGTTGTTTGTCTTATCATTTTTTCTCTATGACATTGTGATACTTAACATCTTTGCCTCTCCTTAAATGGGTCATTTGTAGGAAAATTACAAGATGTGCTTGTCTGAAGTACCAGCGAATTGAACTCTCAGAAGACAGTAAGTGATGCTTTCCTTAAATGCAGGCTATGGGTCAAACAAAGTATAAAAATACTAGCGAGATTCACAGGGTGGGTGAGGACATATTCCAAATTTGAGGCTAGTGTCAAAAAGAGGGGATGTATGGCTCAATTACGTTGGGTCTTTTTGCAGTAAACGTGTCATTCTCATTTACTTTTTAAATATAATAATTCCTATGTCATCCAGCAAGAAATTTAGGTTTCAATACTGCAAAGCTAGGATTGAGATTCTGTGCTACTAGATGCTACATGAACCCTGGAAATATGCCTTCATATAGGTGATCTTTTCCTAAATTACATACATCAGAAATAGGCCATTGTGGAATAAACAACTCGGTACAGTTGTAAGCACTATACATGTTAGTTGCAAATGGGAAGAAGGATCTAAGAATCAGCCTTTGTGGACTGTAAAGTAAATAGTACCAGTCTTCGTCAAGACTGATCTGGAAATGTGCTGAAACAAAGTGATTATACTGATGTCCTGAGAAGATTCCCTAACACTGTCCATGGACCCAATAACAAGACTAGTTACAAAGCTGAATATGAAAATCTCTTTGAACTATTACAGGAATCCTATAGGCTTCTTGAAGTCCTACTCTCTTTCTCTCTCTCTCTCTTTTAAGAATTACTGCCTTCAGAATTCAATTTCTGTATATTAATGGCATATGTGGAAATGATGGAAAATCAATATGGTATTTCTGGATACAAGGACATACATAAATATGACTTTCTCCACGATTAGGAGAGATTTATGTTTATTCAGTCCCTGTTTCATCTTTCTGCTCTCTGCACAGTCCAATGGTAACATAAATAATAATAAAACAATGCACTGACTCACTTTCATCCATGTTTCTGGTTAGTTAAATTATTAATAAACACTTGGTGCAAAACTGATTTCAGCTAAATTTAGCAGTCTGCAGTGCATACATTTATATCTGATTTAGCTTTTTAGGGCTCCCTTTACAGTCAGTGTGGGGAAAAGCAATCCCAAGGAGTGATGTATATCTTGAGTTTTAGGCTCATTGCTTAAATGAGATGAACTATGCCCTAAAACACTCATCTTCCTCCAGCTAGATCTGTTGCAGATGTCTTAATTTGCAGACATGAATTTTACCCTTTGTTCAGACAGTGTAATTTCTATGAGTACCTGGATCATTACTTACAATCATGTCTAGCCTGAGGGAGCTGAAGGCACTGTTCTCCTGTGGCATGAGGTGCTGCAGGGAGTGATCTCCCTACGTGAGCACTCACTGACTGATAAAATAGCCACTGTTTATTGTGAGTGTCTCTGGTTGCTTTTGTAAAGGCATCTAATTCTGCTCCTGCCGTGTTAAATATCTGTCAGATTCAATCTTTCACAAAATGTGGCAGAAGTATGCTCAGTGCCATGACTCAGGTGGGAAACCCTTCATGTGGGAAAAGGGTTGGAGAAGCTCCTGCTGAGCAGAAGCTGGAGCAGCACCTCCAGCTGAGGCACTGAGTAGACCACAGCAGATAGGAGGGTGCCTTGTGATTGTAAATGTGTCCAGGGTTAAGGCATAGCAGAGAGGGGATTTTTTTTTCAATTTCTTTTTTTATTTTTTAAAATTATGGTTTGTTTGGAGGCCTGTTAGTTTTGCCTCAGCCTCCTGTCAGTGGCTCAAGTCCTTTACTGGATGTTGCTGTTAATAATATTTACAACACAGGGATTTATAGACACATTTACTCTGGAGGAATCTAATCACTGCATTGCTTTTGTAAATGCAGCTGTATCAGAAGCAAACAGTGCATGAATTATATGTCTCGGCAGGATTGATCGTGCCCTTAGGAGCTAACAGCAGCACCCAGAGAACAATTACATTCTGCTGCTCCCAATAATGAAGTATTATTTAGAAACAGAAAGTCATTATGTAAAACTTTGAGAAATGGTACAATTACATTACATTACACATACTTTTGTCATAGGCCTTGCTTACTACATAAAATTTAAATGCCTTCTGAGAGGGAATTCTGTAGTGCTGGTTTCCTGCTCTTGTGCTCCCAGGCACTTTGCCTTTCTGTTAAATGATGAAAGAGAGCTGTTTAGGATTGGAAATATCATATGCTTTGAAAATTCTAAAACCTCACTTATAAAAAGAAGTAGTGCTTGAAAACAAGCAGTAATCATATAATACTCAGTTAATTTCATATTAAATAACTCATTAATTTTCCAGTATCTATTTCATATTTTGGTTTACCATTTTCTTACAACAATATGTAACTCAAAGAAGTGAACACAGGCATCATTATTTCCAAGGTTATCCATCCTGTATAGTCAACATGATTTCTTCTTTAAATCTGTAATTGTTTACAGATTTAAATTTAGGCCATAAGTTTTTTTCTTCTATTTGCATAATAGTTGGTCTTTGTTTTCCATGCTAGTTTCAACTGATGCTTTGCAGGAGCTGTGTGATGGGAAGGCAAATGAGCTGTGTTAGTCTGGCTGGTTAGTGCAGCTTTCAGCAGTCCCAAGGCAAAGCTCTGGTGAGGGGCTGAAATGTGGGGCTGGGGCAGATGCCACCCCTGCATGGAGGCAGAAGTGGAAAGTGGGCAGCATCACAAATGGCCAAGATAGATCTGGTCTTTCACAACCTCTTCTGCTTTAGCTATAGAAGGTGAGATCGGAGAAATAAACTAGTAGGAAAGGCTAACACAGCACCTCCAAAACATCTCAGCAACACTCCTAAATATTAAGGATTTTTACCTGAGGCTTGAACTGCGGCAAACATGAGTTAGTGCCTGAGCAACCTGGCATTGTCTGAGTGCATCTCGTTGCTCTCACTAGCAGTTTTTATTAACACAAGCTTTTCCTCGAAGGGGAGAGATGTTAGGCCTGTTTCATAACAACTTTCCTACACCTTTTATTTAACTACAACTCTGCCATAATGTGAAAAGAGTTCAATGCTTGTTCTTAGAGAAGCTCCCAGGACCCTATAGGAAAAGTCATAGGAAGCTCTGTCCTATAGAACTGTTTTAAGTGCATCAACAGTCTGTTACTTAAAGGCAGTTTCTTCTGTGCTCCTAATTCTGTCACAGTAATTGATTGTGGATGGTTTCAGCAAATGTTGCATCAAGAACTCACTAACATTAGTGGAATTGAACCAGGGTTGATTTTTTCACCCACCATCTCCTAATATTTTCTAATGGGTTGTGTTGCATGTTGCTTTTTGAAACAAATTCTGTGGAACCACATTGTACTAACAGCATGTGTGTGTGTGTGTATTTGCATGCTGGGAGAGTGGACCTCCATCAGAAAACTTGTAAGAAGTCTGGTACTCCAAGGAGATCTGATGAGACCTGGTTAATCATTTACATGTTCAAGATTTTCTGCTTAAGTCTTACAGCACAGAAACACTGAAGTAGCTCCCCATCATAATTGATTACTTCAGGAGGCTGTTAAATGCCCACAGCACTGGAATAATACATAGACCAGTCCACCTTCCTCTCCCAGGAGCCATTTTCCAACATTTTAGTCACAAGCATTGCTGAGAGCTCTGAAAATGTATTAAAATTTTAAATAGGTGGAAGCCCCCACAGATTTGTTACGAGAACGGCATGGTTGCATTTTGACAGTGTTTAACCTTATTTCAATTATTCTCACTAATATAATGCCTTACTCCCTTCTAGATCCAATCCAAGCTAAACAATTGTTGTTGAAAGCATTACATTGCAGAAGACTGTCCTTAGCATCTCACACGAGCTGCATTTTTGATGTGGCAGTCAAACTGAATTAAACCATGCACAGACACAGTGTGATATCTCAGTGACTGCCCTGTTCCTGGGCATCCCAGGGGTTGACTTCTATGAAACTCAGTGCCATAGAGCTCCTGACTTCTTCCCATTTGTTCTTAATCCAACCCTTTCTATGATCCCCAGGCACAGAGAGGAGAGTTTTATATACACTCTTATTTCCTGGAGATTGACTCTCTCTGTGCACGTCTTTGTTCCCGAGTTTCTGAGGTCAGCTTATATTAGAACATCCTCAGGTCCAGCACTGCTGGTGACCAACAGTGACACTCAGAGCAGCTCCAGATGCTGGACAGCCCTGAGATGCAGGAAGCTGCTTCAGTCCCTCAGCTGCCAAGTGATGCCTGCTCTCCTCTGTGCCTGCTAACAAGTGTGAGATGATTTTTTTTTTCTTATATGTTGTCTGATAAAATGTCTGTGTAGTTCCCACTTATTTCTGGAAAGCTGCACTGCATTTCAAAATTGCCAGCTCCTTTATGAAGAGCAGTAGTTTTCAAATTATGCAGTGGTTTGTTTTTCAGTCAAAGCCTTTGCTCCTGGACACAAGTCATTACAGATTATTCACTTATTTTAGAAAGAAAAGAAACCCCCACAAACAGTCATTAGTTTTAGTGGTTGCACTGAAAAACCAAAAAGTATTGACTCAGATTACCCCACGGGCAAATTAGAATGTAAATTAAAATTATGCAGTATATATTTTTTAAAAAATCCAAAATCTAACAGAATTGCTTTTAAAAACGGTCTTCTGTCTGAATATTTGTAATTGACAGGCTGATGTTGATAGGATAGTGCTACACAGGACCACACATTCCTTGAGGACTGTGGTCTTCATTTTTAACCCCTTCATCTGTCTGTCCCTCCCAGGGAAGCACCCTGTGTCTCAGGTAACCCTGTGGTTTCATTTAAAAATGCTGAAGATCCAGATTCAAGGAAAAGAAATGTATAGACTGAAAAGATGCCTGAGATTAAATGTAGCAATATGTCCTTGTTCAAACAAATTCAGAAAACTTGGATAAAAATGGCATGGAAAATCTGAAGGAATTCGTATCACAAAAGATTTTAACAACAAATTTGGCAACTCCTTTCAGGAAAGACATTGGGACAGTGAAGCATTTGGGCAGGGATGGACTAAGTGATGTCTTCATATCTTTTTCAATTCTCTCTTTATTTTCTGGTTTTGGACTTTGTGAATGAATCGTGCAGGACCCTCTGAATCTGAGGTATTTTTCCTCTGAAGATAACATTAAAACAAAGACAATCATAAAATTTTTGCATTTTATGTCTATGTAATTATTTTAATCTACTAATCATGTATTAGAGAGGTAAAACTGATTTTGAGAGAAAGTTGTTTTTTCATAAAGCCATCTTGATGGGCATTACTTCTGCATCTGTTTTTTGACTGTTTCATACTTTCCTAAATGACCGTGTCATTTTGCTGAGCATAATTTTCTTTCTGTATATCTGGTTACCCTTTGGGATAATGGTGTACAATCAGCAATTTTCCAGTCTTCTGCAAAGTCCTTCAGTGATCCAAATTATATCAAAATTGTATCCCCAGACAGGCTTCGTGGCTTATTTTCTAACTGTTTAGATGCAACAGTTTTGGTCTAAGTAAACCTAATGGAATCCGTAGAAATCCTGAGTTTAATTCTTGGAAAAGTGAGATGGAATACCTGAAAGTTGGGGCTGTTTGTATGCACACAAATGAAATGCCATGGTCAGAAATACCTTACTTTCTGTGGTAACATACGAACTTAAAACTTCAGTGAATCATGTTCTTATGTACCAGTCCAACAGAAAAGGCAGTTTAAAATTTCTTGTGACATCAGTTTTACAACAAAAGTTACTGCTTTTCCAGAAAACAGTAAATGAAAATATTTCTCTTTTGTTTTAGAGAAGTGATGTTCTTGAAATCTGGGTGCAACAGCACCAGAGTAACAACTTTCATTTTCTGTATTGGTGAAGGGGATTGCAGTACTGAAATAGCAGAAATCAGTTATAACAGTTGTTTTTATTAAAATGGCATTTACCTTGCTGCTCTTTCACCGGCTATCAATCTGAACTGGATTAAAACCAATGCGGTGGCAAGTATTCATTATTAAAATAATTTTTCTAGTATGTTCAGTGAGATGAGCAGCTGTATGTGCACTGTGCCCTCTTTGACAGTAAAAATGATATGAGACTATGCATAGCTGTTAATTACTTTCCTTTTACTAGTGAGCTGGTATTAAAGGGAAAAAAAATATAATTTTCTCTTCTCCTCTGTGTAAAGGCTGTAAGTCTATTTCTCAAGACATTTCACAGTACTGTGACAAAGGAGCTGTTTGTCAATAAGAAATTTTCAAGAAAGACCTATTCACAATCTGCAAATCTTTGAGTTGTTTTTCCTCATCTGAGGAGCTGAATTTGGATTTTTTTTGTACCCATATTGATACATTTTTCTAAGTGGATATACTCTGTTCACTCTGAAAACCCACAGACATCCAGGGAACATGCAGGTAACTTGCTCAGGTTTTGTGAAAAACATCGAGAAATTGACCTTCTGTCCAGTAGAGTTTCTGTAAATAAACCAGCAGTGGGCTTGTGTGTGTATGAATTAAGATTAGAAACGTAACTGTACGAAAATTTTAGAATATGAAGAAAAGGTAGCAATAGTCAAAAAGTTTTGCATATTTAAATTCTTATTTGTTTTAAATGGTAAAAAGACCCAACAATGAAAGACTTAAAGTGAAGAGTTAGAACAGATGCCAGTTTGCAGCTAGTGTGTAAAGAAAAACGGTGTCAAATATTGGATTTAGACATCACAAAGATAGCATCCCATTCTGCTCCCAGCAGGAATGTTGTGATTGATCTCAGTGCTAATAGGATCAAACAGAAATACAAAAGGCATGTAGAAGTGAATAAAAGCAAAGTGGAAAAAGAACAAGATTGGCAGAGTGGCCTGCACTGATACAAAAGGATGGCAGTTCTTAGAATTAGGCACTGCAAAAAATGCAACACCGCTGTTCAAAATGTATAAACTACTTGCAATAGGATTGGTGTTCATAAGTGTTCTACCTACCTCATGACTATATTAATAACTGGGTAATATAGATATGTATATGGCTACAGCTCTTTGATGTTCTGCATAAAATAATTTTTTATCAGTAGCCTTTCTAGCAAATAAAAAGGAAAATTTGAAGTATTTTGCAATAAAATAGATCATACCATACCTAATCCAGCAAAATCTTTCCAGGGCTCAATGAGAAACAAGAAGTTCCACTCATGAGATGCTTTTTAATTTATCATTAGGTGGCACACAAGCACATCATTAACATTATTCAGCATTATGAGAGCAATAGTACCAACAATAAAAGATAATGGAATAGGATTTTTATTTAAATTTAGTTCTGATTAATGGCATTGTTGTAAAATTTTACCACAGATGAATAGAAATCGGTAAATGGAAATAAAAAAGGTAATCTTTTTTCAGTTCACATCTAGAGAGAAGACTGAAGGAGGTTTCAGTGAAAGGCTTTTGAATAAGAAGTGACTTTGTTTGTGTGTGATACTTCCTGGTGTAGAAGGGAACCTGTCAGCAGACTTTTTTCTGTCTTGGTGTTAGAGGAAAACGCATGTGAAAAGGATCTGAAAGATATGGTGGCAGTCCTTACCAGGGAAAAATAAGTGAATAATGATATATTCCATTTATTTTAGAAACTTACCTTGGGATGAATATTAGGCTCTAAGGAACCCAGTTGTTCCCATGGAAAAGGAAGCTTCCTAACTTAGACTAAAAGTCAGTCTTAACCTTTCAGCCTGCTAAAGTTAGTGTTTCTCAATGTAATTTAATATTATTCACTGTAATGTTAATTTTGCCTCACTGTCATTTCCTTCTTGCTGCACAGCTCCAAGTGTTGTGCCACTACCTGGCTGCCTCCTCCAAGCCTCTAACACGAAAGAGGAAGAAGCCTTTACCATCTTAGGGCACAGAAACACCAGATCCCACATTTTGGCTGGAGCCTGTTTCCATGGGATTTGCTGTCTCATACTCACCACCTTCTCTAAATGATATTGGACTAATAGCTTTGGTTTTATTGAGAATTATGGTAGCTCCCACCTATCTCCATAAACAAAAAACTTTGCTTTGAAATCAACTGGGAGAAGATCTGTATGCAGCATGGTTTAATGAATGGCCTACTTTGGGAACCAGAGCCAGAGCAGCAACCCTAGTGCAGAGTGGTGAGAGCTTTTGCAAGGCTGGATACCTCAGTCTTGTGCAAAGAACAAGCTGGTGCAGCTCCAGGTATCTCTCTGATTTGCTTGGAACTGCTTTGGAGTTCTCTGTGCAGCACCGCATTGCGTCAATTAAACATATTGGTTAAGTTAATATATGCCTAATAAGTATATTTGCCCAAAGAAAACAGCTTTTTCTCTTTTTTTTTTTTTTTAATTTTATGTAGAGAACTTTCTTAGAAGAACTGTGACAGAGAAGCAGTTAATTCAGCTGAAAAAATATATCTAAAAAGGCACAGCATGTGTTTGGAAAGGTATGTTCAAACTGTGTTACTTAATCAGGCGTCATGAAATGATTATTTTTGAAAACATTTTGGCAAGATATCCTGACATGTAACAGATAACTTGCAATTTCTATTGCGTGCATTCCAGTAATAGTTCTGAAAAAAAATACCTCTGGTTTAATAAATGAAGTTCACTTTCTTCGGAATTCCACTTTTTTCCTGGGTCACAGGAGAGATGATGAACAGTGTTGAAATAAATGGATCCAAATCACTGAGACAGCATATTCCCTCCCCCATGTTAGGGAAAGGAATACTGTCTGTAAGTTGGCCACCAACCCAAAGATAGCACATGTGGAGATGGACTGGAACAACCAAACGTATGAGTCATGCCTAGGTGTGAGATTTAGGATAGTCTCCCAGACCTCCAGTTATGGTTGGTGGAGAGGTGGGGATCCTCTGAAGGTAGTTCACAGCTGGAGCCTAATTTGGATTCCTGAATCATCACCCAGAAGTACCTGTAGAAGAGACATAGCCCAAATCTTACTTTGGCTAGACTTCAACCTCAGTTGAAGCTGCAGGTTAGGAACTGTGCCTATTTCTCTTCTCCCTTTTATGCCAACATAGCAGGTTCTCCATATGTAGACTGTCTTCTAGACCTACGGATAATGCAATGATTCTTGGCCTTGATATTTGTAATTCAGGGACTAAATTAATTTTTTAAGCCTAAATCCAGCTCTGCTGCTGAGAAAAACCTGTTGAAAATGCTGGTTTGAAAAACTCGGGTATCAGAGGGGAATGAGTTACTAGAACAAATTTAATGTACCTCACAAAAGTTGCTGAATAAAAACTGGTGACAAAGCAGTAATCTCAGTGTGCAGGGTCACTTCAGCATCTTCTTATCTAATGATAGGGATGTAGAAGTCAGGACCAGTCCTGTGGGCTTATGAGCCTGCTGTTTTTGCTGTCTCAGGCAGTGTGAATACTCCATTTGGGCTGCTAATCATAGGAATCATTATTCAGCTGGGTAGAATAGGGCAAGATTGCTGATTAATAAAGGCCTTCTGTAGTTAGGTATCCAAGGAACAGACAATTCCTCTGGTCTTTAAAAGGATATTTACTTTTTACTGACATTAAGAACATCTCACAGAAGTTGCACTTATTTTCATTCTGCAATGCAGAACTCCTTCCTGATGTGTCTATGTACAATCTCATTAGGGAAGTACAATTAGTGGTGGGCTAGATGAGAGAGGAAGTCTTCCTTTGAGGAACCTGAATCTTCCTCAAAAGTACATTTTTCTCTAAATACCTTCCAAGGATTGCTCAGGTACTGGTCTTCAATAATTTTGATTCAAGTTGCTTAATGTTTATATTTGTACAGGTGAAAGATGAGAAGAATCTTGATAAGAACTTTTACATTTTATTCTCTTTTTTCCTTTATTGGTACTAAACTATTTATGCCAGGTACTTTTCTTGTGAGTTCGTCATTTTAAAAGAGACGTTCCTACTAGGTATCAGTTTGTTTATTGTGAAACTTTGCATGTACCTCTCTGAGGTAAGAAAGTGAGCTAAGGATAGAGAGCTGAAATACTTTAAATTGTTCATCATCATTAGATTTTTGCATCCATAATAGTCTTCTGAAAACTTCTGGCCAGTTACTGCATAGCTTGGAGATGTCGAAAAGACTGAAAGTTGATCAAGGGTAAATCTGCTTTAGTTTGACCTCTCATCTGATTTACCAGGTTGTGAACATCACATGGTCCTACCTCTGGCCTGAAAACTCTGGGAAGGCTTCCAAGAGAAGTCTCACTCTCCCTTGCCTTTGCTTGGGAAGCTAATTCCTTGGGTACATACCAGGATGGAGTAGCAGTCACATCATGGGATATTGTAATCTCCAGCAAGTTGTTGTAATCCTGAGTTGTCCCTGGAAGGACTGGCCAGACTAAGTTGTGTTGGAAGAAGGACATGAGTTACTGAAGTTGTTCCCATCCCAGATGAAATATTGATTGTAGTTTTGCCTGTTTCATGGTGGCGGAGGAGCAGCAACCAGGAAGTTTGCAAGGCCTGCTAATTTAGCAAACAGCTCACCACACCACACACTTGTGGTGCAAAGGGCCATGTGGGAGGAGCCAGGATTGGGGTGGTCTTCACAGTATCTTAATAAGAGTCTGGCTAGAAGGTAATCAACCAAATCTGAAACACATGGTAAGTGATGCTGAATTAGAAAAGGTAGAGTGTATTTCACCCATCAGAGGCAATCTTCTGAGAGTGAATACACGAATTTCCTGTACTGCACTTTAGATGGGAATATAGAAGGTAACCTGACCTAAGCTATGTTGGGGAGGATGAAATAGGAAAGCCTTATAAATATGATTACCTGGCAAAAGATGCTGAGAATAGTGAAATTGAAATGAAGACAAGCTTTGAGATACCANTCCTACAAATCCTACAAAGCTAATTATTTCTCATGATTCCCCTGGCCTTTTGAGCGTTTTTGTCTATTTGTACTCATTTAGTGAAGGCAGCTGGTAGAACACGTGTTTGCACAAGCACTGTCTTGGGAGACAGGCTGCACTGTACTGTGAGGGCCAAGGTGAGCTGTGACCCTGCTGAGCTATCTGTTGTGCAACTGAAGAATGGCTTGTTAATTGACTATGGTTTTGTTTAACAACTCATTTAAAGAATTCAGAAACTATTCTTTTCAGTTGACATATTTGCTTCCCCCAATGTAGATTTCAATTTTTATCAATTTGCTTCTCATTTTTTCAGCATCCTTCTTGATTTTTTTCAAAACCAGCCAAAGCTGACAGCTGTTCTAAACAGGTTTGAAACCAGCTTATTACTTCTATGCTGTCAGCACTAGAGTCTATGTGCTTAAAAGTATATGCATGCATATATATATTTATATTTACACATATTTCATTTTACAGGGTGAAATTATAAGGCAGAAACCTTTCATTTAATATATCAAAATGCTATGTGCAACTCTTGCACTATATCATAGAAACAATACACAGTAAATCACTTATATTTGCTTGTATATGACAGCCTATTTAAAACTGGAGTCTCACCTACTTCAGGTTCAAACTAATTAAAAGTTGTCATTTAAAACTACTGAACTTGTGTCTTGGCCCCACAATAAATCAGAGTTTCAAGGTTCTGTGATTTCAACTAGCAGACTGTGAAGTATTTCTGAACCTGTGCACAGAAAGAAAAGCAAAAATCTGCACTTCCCAGATCTCCATTTTATATTTTCTCCACCTGATAAAAAGGGTGGTGCTTTATCATGACCATTTTGCTGTGTTATTCAGACCACTTGTTGCATTTTCTCTCCTGATTAGAGGAGGCAGAGGAGTCACTCTCAGCGCCAGACTTCAACCTCTTCTGGCTTTTAAATCAGGAGCTACTACCAAGACCAAGGCAACAGACTGGGTAAGTCCATGTACTGGCCTTGCTGCTGGAATGCCAAATGTGCCATGTACTGTGCTGAATGCCATGTTAATTAATGAGAAGCCTTTGACTCTTTTGGCAGGTTTATTTCAAGCAGCTTATTTTCAGCTCTGCTTTTCAAATATATGCATTATGTTTTGACAATACATAATTGCCCCAGATGTCCCCCCTTAATTTTACTTCCATCAAAAGCATCTGACACACCAGGTCATGCTTTCGTTATTGATATGATAATATTCGTGGTCGGTTTTGCTTTATCTTATGGATTGGAGAGACCAGTGATAGGACACAGCTCTTGTCTGAGGGAGAAATGTCAAAAGGCCATTGCTGATGCATTTCTGATAAAATATTTTGACTTGACTGGATTCAGGCATGTGCTCTGTGCTGCTGTGCTGGCTGACTTTCAAAGGTCTTGGAAAATGTGCCTGTGCCTCTGAGTGCCTGTGCCAATTCTCTAGCTGTTCTGCAGATCAGAAGGGCAAGTTTCAGCCGTTCTGCTCTCCACGTGCAGAGTTGTAATTCGTAGTGCAGGCCAAGTTAATAGCCTGATTAATTTACTTATACCTGGCCTTCTGCCACAGAGTGCAAAACATGAATCCTGAAGTAGGTATCAGAGCATTTGCTCATGAAACACAAGTCACAAACTGACAATTTTTTTGAACTTAAATTCAATATCAATATTGATTGGGATGGGGAGGAATGATCAATGCCTATGTGTTGTTAATAATTAATGTAGTACTCCAGAAGCTCTCTCTAGTAAAAAGCCATCACAGCTAACTTATTTCTCAAAAAATTGGGTAGAAATAGAAATGCATATTGTGGGTTTAGTAACTAGTTCTCCAATTATGGTGAAACTGTAAGGATAAAACCCCAATGTCTTCAAAGATTTGTACGGGAAATGTTAGCTTTACTGTTTCCCTTGCTTGAGAACAATTTTATTTTCCTTCAAGGTTCATCCTTTGTTACTCCTAGGCTTCTTATTACCACAGTGACTTTCAGCAATATGTGTCCTTTAAGACCACACAAATATTTCTGCTACCAAGATAAACTGCATCTTTAAAATCCCAATTTTCACAGTTTTGCACCCTCTTGAATTTGCATATACATGCATATATGCATACATGCAAACCCCTAAATCCTTTTTGATGCCCTTTAAGTTTCTTCTTAAACTTTTCTTCCTGTGCAACAAATATTCTGAAGACATTGGCTATGAATACTTACTCACTAGGTCTTAGGTTTAGCTCAAAAGAAGATGAACATTTTAAAGTCAAAAATATAGAAGGTCATTGCTTCTGGGAGAAATGGGCTGTGTGCAAAGCATAGCAAGAGGCTAATTCTTTTCTCTGTCACTGACCAGCTTTCGAAACCTGGACAGATTTGGAGCCAGAGGGGCTGGCTTTTTATGGAAGCCTGTGGAGCTACCACCTGTCTGCTGAGCCATGTCTCTTAGCTCTTCTAATTTGCAAAGTCAAACATATTAGCCTAAAGGACCACAAACATGATGAAAACACAGTACAAGAAGACAGTCTTCCTTTACAAATTTCAGATGGCTGTTTGATTCAGGGCCATGTGGGCTCAGAAACTCCACAGAAACTTGTAAGCAGGATAGAATCCTGTAAAGTGTCAACAAACAGGTATTGCTAAAAGAGAGTGAACCCAATGTAATTACACAGAGAAAAATTATAGAATGAGTAATTAAGGCTTACAGCTGTTTTCAAGCTTTCTCTTGTAGGTCTGAAGACAGGATGAGGCTCCTTCCTGTATCAGTATAGAACATCACCAGGTATTGACTTCAAAAGGAAAAACATAATTTTGCAGCTATACAGAATTTTAGAGCCCCCATACCTTGAATGTTCTAATTTTTGCATCTCAAAAAAGTCAGAGTGGACTTAAAAGTACAGGGAAGCTCACTAAAATGAGTAAGGGGGTGAAAGAGCTGCAGACTAACTTGGGACTTCAGTTTGGGAAGGTTATGGGGTGTCTGGCTAAGGCTTACAAAACCATGGAGCTATGGTTAAGGTGACTGCGGAATGGTTATTTTCCTTAAATACAAAGATTTGGGGAAGTCATTGAAACTGGGGTGAGAAAGTATTTTAAAGGACGTAAAATAAATTATGTCTTTATGTTGTGGGACATAATCATAGCCTTGGAAATCAGTGGAGGCAGAAGGTGCCAGCAGCTTCAAAAAGGAATGCAGTTACAGGTCCATGGACAGATACTAGAGGGAATGGTGAAGGAATATGGAGAGTTCATTTTCCTACTTTTCTCATAGTCCTAATTTTCTTCATATTCCTCAGAAAGAAATTTCTCAAGGAATTATATAAAAAATGGTGACATTCTACTTGAGACTTCCTCTGCAGTGCTAAACTAATTACTAAATATACATATTTATATGTGTGTATAAAAATGAAAGAGTCATTCTCCATAAATTTGTGCATTTGGCAGGTAGGTCCTATTGCCATTTCAGACCCAAATTCAGGTAACTCCTGTGGAGATTATTTCATACAGTTTTTGCACAGGTGTAATTGTGCTTGGTTAGTTCAAAGGGGGCAGATGTCAGAAGCTGGCAGTGACTTACACTCAGAAGGAGTGACCCAAAGGGTTCCAGTGACCTGCTCCCAGGGCTGATTTGGCTCAGGACAGGTGCAGAAACAGGTACCTTTGCATGCATAGATATAGATATGTACATTTCTGTGTGCATGTGGGTGAATTGATTACGGCATGAATGTTATCTTGCATCTATAATTAAGTCACTGTTATAATTATAGTAAATCTTATTGAATCACTTTATGAATGTCAAATTAGTCAATGATTAAGTGCTTGCTAAACCCTTTTGTACCCTTATCTTTCTGCATCCATACCATTTGTGCCCTTCCCAGTCTCTGTGTAAATCATTTTGAATTGATTTCCTTTTGTGTGCTTCATCTGTGGGGTAAATAATAGAGTGAACCTTGCCATTGATCTCTGTTATGTTGCACTTTCAAAAATTTATGTTGAAAACTGCTTTTCATCTATGCCTTTGATGGTGGTTCTCTAAGCCTCCCAAACCACCTATTCAGGACAGAAATGTCCCAAAAGTAGGGTCACAGCCCTGCCCCTTGCTCTGTGACAGGGTAATTTGTTAAGACAATGACAGTAGTGTATAAGTGTGTTGAGGGGAGACAGTCTGTTATGTGCATCTATCCTGATTTAAGTTGTTCGTTGGCTTGCACCACACAACTGGAAGAAGAAAGTGAGCTGAGGAGCAGGGCCAGGAGCCAGGCAAGCTGTATCTGCATTCCAGATGATGAGCTGGACCAGTCTCCAAAACCTGGATTTCTCTGTCTTTCTGGTAGGATAACTTTATGAACACCTGAAACTGCTCCTCCCCATGAGAGTTTATGAAAGGAGAAACAGGTTTTTCATTTGGCTTTTGTCCTCCCTTGGATCAAATCTGTATTACTCACAGGTGTTTTTGGAATAGACTTAATAAAAGCTCACCGTCCCCTTGCAGAGTGCCATAATCTCACCAAATTTGTGCTATGTTGGAAGCCCTGTGCAAGATGCCTAAAATCTGAATCTGGAGAACAAACCAGGAATTCTTCCCCCTGTGCTTTGTGGCTGCAGGAGACGTGTGCCAGCACAGTGCTCACACAGGATATCCCTGGGCAGGCTCATTCTGGGCACAGGAAAGGTCCATTTACAGCACTGGATGAAAGCCAGCAGCAGGAGGAGCTGTTAGGAGCTGTCACAGCTCACGTAAAAACGATCTGCATCCTCCAGGGAAATGAAACAGGAGTTCACCCACTTGTTCTCCTGTAATCACACATCTGTAAAACAGTCTAGAAATGAAAGACAAATGACAGCTCCCATGTTGTGCTGCTCATCTCCTGGTGAAGACAGAACTGAGCAGCAGCTGAAATTTGATGGACAGATTTCCCAGAAATAAGAGGATAGGAAACCAAACTAATAGCTATAGATGAAGGCATGGCAGTGAGTATTTTTTCATCTGAGCTCAGTTTCCTGTGGGTGAATATGATTATTCCAAGATTTGAGGCTCACACCATGCATACTAGCAGTGCATTGAAATCACATAGCCCATTGATGTGGCCAGGCAGAACGGGATAAATGATTTCAGGCTAACAGCTAATGGCTGCCTCTTCCTTATGTTGCCAAAGGACTGGGAAAAAGATCTGTGAACCTTTCCTCTGTATTTGTCAAAGATTACTTTTGTGTGTCCACTGGGTCTGAAATATTTGTTGAGTGCTTTGAAGGTATTGTCAAAATGAAACATATTATTGTGTTTAATTCTGCAGATCATGCGGCAGAATTATTTCTGATGCCCAACTGACTGATGTGTAGACCTAACTTTCAGAAAGAGCACTGATGTAAAAGTGCAGATATAAGGGATTTTTTTTCAGAATTTAGATTGATATGAGGTTAAACATTGCTTATTTGAACATTATCCAGACTCCTATAATTTTAGAAGTATTCACACAAAATTAAAGGGCATTCATACAGTAAGTGAATGTGTGCATACACATATGGGGAAATTTGACGTGTTTACCCATGACCCAGCAGTAGTGAGTGGTATTTTGTGGTGTGAACATCCCACAGAAAAGACCAGCAACACCAGTGTTCTTAAAAACACTGACTTGCTTATTAAAACACTGACCCCTTATTTTTATGAGATTCACATCTCCCCCACCTCCCAGCCACCTGGTTTCTCTGCCTCTATTCTAAGGTGTCCAAATCTTGGAGGTGATACCTGGTTCCTGAGCATTCTCAGAGGGGATGAGTCCTGTTTGAGGTGTATTGGGTTTGCTTGACAAACCTCCAGAGATGAGAGGTGGTAGCATACCTGTTGCCTGCAGGCTGCAAGGACTTCCTGCCCAGTGTGGGGGGGAGGGAGGCAGGCACATGTGAGAGTCCTCAGCCTGAAGATGCACAATCTGCAATGGCTTCAAGCCTAAATGTGGAGTGTGGAGTCCAGGAACTAACCCCATATCTCAAAGCTCCTAGTACTTGCTGCTCAGCACAACTTCTACAGCAGCAGGCTCCATGCCAGACAGAACTGTGATGTATTCCTTGCTCTCAGCTGGCAAACTGCAGTGCTGGGTACCCACAGCTGCATGCTCTGTCTGACCTCTCTTCTCTTCACCCCATCAATTTGATGCAGTAGCTGCTGTGCATGAAAAAATCCCTGAGCTAAGAGGGTTAATGCCAAACCTGTGGGTGGTGGAAGAGCTGTGAGCACTGTCTATGCCCTAAACCTGACAATCCTGACTTGTGTCTTCCTGTGAACATTGATATTGCTCCTGAGAGGGTTGGTGTTCTCCTGACATCAACTGCCATGAAACCACACCCAGTTTATTTCTGCCATGGCTCCATCTCTTCTTCATCCATCTTCTGGAGCCCAGGCCCAGAGCTTCTGCTCATCTCTTGAAGTAAAAACATTGGTAAGTGAAATTGTGTTCAGTTGACAAAAAACTGTTCTCAGCAGTTCCAGACAGTGCAGCATGTAGATTGGGTTTCAGAGGTTCAGGTAAAACTGTAAGAAAAACGATTTCAGCAGAACTGCAGTGAAGCAGTTCATAGGGGCTGTCAGACCTCAACCTTGGATCTTTTCAAGATGAAGGTGATGGTGCAGTTTCAAAGTGGAAGTTGAATTAAACCATCTTCAAGCAATATTTCTATATTTTTGTGATTGTCCATGCTCTTAAATCATTAGAATGGTCCTTTGAATGTGTTTGGCCTGGGACTAGTACCAGCGTCCTGAACCATCCCCAGGCACCACTTGGGAATTAGCCTAAGCCATTCCCAATGCAGTTTAAGTGATGCTATCTTGTTTATAAGGGAAAGAGAATTTTAAAGCTTGTTAAAAAGCTGTTCCATACAAGTTTTCCTCAGTGTCCAAGCATCCAGAAAACATATAGCTGTTTAAATTTCCTTGGATAGATGTGTCCTGTCAAGGAATCTAAAGTGACAACCGATGCAGATGTGTTTCCCACTTGGCTTTGCCTCTGGTAAAGGCAATCACAGTGTGGCCATTTTGTTGGCTTTGACAGAGGACTAACAAAACGTGCACTTATTTACTGGAGCACCAGGATCACTAGTTTATTACTTTAAAAGTTCTTTAACACATGGAAATGACAACCATTTATCATTGCTGTCAAGAGAGTAATCTAGTTGCGATCTAGCAGAGATGTTTCTGAGGATTCTGCAGCAAAATAAAATTTATCATTGTCTTTCTCTATAGAGATGCAGTGTGATGTTAAACTCAGTTAGGATATACAATAAGAGGGGGTGCTGTCACAAAGCAATTTAATTTCCAAGATCCAAAGTTTATTGTCTTGAATTCTTGGAGAGGGCTTTCTGATCAAATAAACATAAGACTCTGGCAATCTTTGTTCAAGGTAGTGTAGTTCTTGGGCTCTAGTCTAAACGTGCCTGTAAGCAAGCTGGTAATTCAATGTTTTCACTTTAGAATTTAGCTATTGCTATCATTTTAATTCTAGGATGGATCATGAGAATTCTCTTTCTGGGCCACAACAGGGTACTTAGTCCAACATTCTGTCACAGGCACCATCTAGGTTCAGAATCAGTGAGAGCCTGAGATTCTGGATAACAGTGGACACAACCATTAGTATGAGATGGTGAAGAAAAAACTGCAAATGGCCCTGCAGCAAGCAGTCTGGAGTGAGAGATCAGGGAAATTCACAATAACCGTATTCAGACCTTTGTTTCTGACCATTACTGGTGGGTTTGCATTGCATCTGAATGTTTCCTCTGTTTCTGTTCATGTTCCCCCTCACCAAATGCTAAATGCAGAGGAGCTTGGTCCCTGGGGTGCTGGGATCAGGCTAAGAGGAAGAACAGCCTTGAGACACAAATGTCCTCCAGTTCCCTCATGGGGCAGGGAGACAGAGCAGGCTTGGCCCTGGGCAAAAGCTCATACAAATGAGCTGGTTCTCAAAGCTATGGGTAGGGTCTGCAAGCAGCCCTGCCTCAAATGATTCCCAAATTGCTGTTTGGGATTCAAACTGGGAAAAGTGGATATTTGCACAGGCACAGGATTAGCCAGCTCTTCCTACTAAAACTCTCCCAAAAAAGAAACTCTCATTTCCACTCCGGAACTGGTGAAGTTGCAGCTGTAAGGTTATGTTTTCTCTAAAGGTGCATGAGGATTTAGTGAGAAGGTTTGAATTAGTAGCTGTCTTTCCTGCCTTCAGCCATGAGCTCAGTCTTGCAGAAAATGCTGCTTTCTTCCTAATTTCCTGTTTTCTTTATCCCACCACATCCACTTGGAGAATGATGAAGACATTATGTCTCTTCTCCAGGTCCAATCCCTGTATATTGATTCAGCTAGTACAGGTTTGCTTTTGATTTTAACACAGCATTCAGCTCATCAAGGCTTTTTTTTTTTTTTTNTTTTTTTTGGTGTTTTAGTATTTCTGAAATTAAAAAAAAAGATGTTTTTTGGTAGTGGCACTTTGCAAAAGACACCTTTAATAGTAACACATAATTACACCCTATAGTTGTCAAACAGAATGGTGGTTAAGTGGCTGTCCAGTAACAGACAGCAGCAAAGATATATCAGGCGTTAATGCTGCTTACCTTTTTGTTACAGTGTAATTATTAGTATTTTAGTCTGCATTTATTCCCATGTGAAAGTGCTGCTGTAATGTGGGAAAGGATTCTTAAATCATAATGCTTATCAAAGTTCATGTGCATCTGAGTGAAATTTAAAATGTCAAATCACTTAAAAAGTGTAGAATTGCTCATACTTTCTAAAATCAGTTGTTTAAAAATACCATAGGACTGTATTAGAGGCACCTGACTCTTGTGTTCTGGAAAAAGTTCTGCAAACATGGTCTGTTCCCTTACTTTATAGAGTAATAGAAGGGCTATAAAAGAACATGATGCTTGAACATAGGGGGCAGTGGAACATAATAAAGGTCATTTGACATTACTCAGACTGGTAAGTTGCTGATAGTATTCAGCATGTTTTTTATAGCACGTTAAATTAGACATCCAAAATTTTTAGGAGGTTGTGTTTGAGCCTAAAAAATAATGCACTGGAAAAGCTAAGTCATCTCTTACATTCTTGAGGTCAAGGTCTGTTTTCTGTAGTGTTTTGAAACCTGGATGCACTGAGAAGTCTTAGCAAAGAAAGCCCCACATGTAAGTGTTTTGGGCATCCTAAGTATATGTTTCTATAGGGATTAGTTTCCTTCATCAGGATAAGAGTGTAGGGATTTGGGGAGAGCAGCATCCTCCTCAGACATTGCACATACTTGTGCCCTTGTCATTTGACAGCACTTGCAGCCTATTAACCTGTAATAGGCCAGACTGAAAATACACCTGACACCCTTTCCTATGTTATTACACAAAAGCAAAGATGAAAATGCACAGGGAAATACGATAGCAAGTAAAAATGGTGCATATTAGAAGCATAGGGGAAAAAAAAATGTGATCATCTCTTAAAATTTCCATTGGCTGCTCATACAGAGTTTCTTTACTAAGCATTTCAGTGAAAGGGTACTTGCCAAGCAATGTCTTTTCTATGTCTGAATACCTATATTCATGTCAAAATAGTAATAGCTGCAGAGGAAGAAGAATACTGGCTGGTTTTAGATGGATGCTATTTGTCCAGTGTTGTTGTGCTTGAATCTCTAAAAAGATTTATCTGGAGAGCAGCAAAAATATGTGAAATGTAGCCAGTCACATGCCAAACAGAGATGAACTGCCTATTTATAGATTACTTGAAACAGGCACTTATTTATGTATTAAATTTCTCCTCTTGTTCTCAAGAATAACTGACAAGACAGGATTGTTTGCAAAGAGGTTAGTGGCTAAACGTGTCAGATTTATTCACAGTGAATCCTTCTAAACTACCTGACTCAGATTTTTTTTTCCCCCCTTGGAATAAAGAGCTGCTATCAGATAGAAAGGAAGGTTTACTGTCCAAAAGACGGAACACAAGGCACTGGTTGGAAACATAGCTTTTGTAGGTATGCAGCTGCAGTAAAGGTGCAGAAGTGTTATTTGGTACATATATTTCAGAGATACTTACAGGTTCTTTTAGGTGGCAGCTCCCTGCCTTGTTATCCAATGTCCTGAAATTAGTAATGCTATCTGTGAACCCCAACTGTGACCTGTATATTCCTAACAAAACAGGAGATTTTCATAGTTTTAGTAAAATGTGGTGAATATTCCAGACCAGCAGGTGAGTTATGCCCTTACTAAATAGTGGCAAGCAAACCTTCTTTGGTGTTAATCCTTTTAACTGCAAACATTAGGTAAGATCAGAAGCTGACTAAGCTGGAAACAAAGTGGTCTTGCCTACTGAGTCAGCTGGTAGCTGGTGACAACTATCTCTGTACGGGATGAGCAAACTCTTTCTCACAGGCTTCAGTTTGAAACATAAGGTTGGAGATCACAAACAATGTAGCATCCACAGCCTCTCATCCTGTCAAAGAAGGGAGCATAAAAAACCTGACAATCAGAAGGAATTAACAGGAGTTTTTCTGGTTGATTCTTCCATCCTTTGAAGCTTGTGGAATGAGCTCTTGCAGTTTTTCACTCAACTTTTAAAGTCTAATCATCCCACCATTTTTTCGTATGACACCTATGACATACGCATATCAAAACTTCCTGGTAAGAATCACCTATAACTTCAACTGAGCTTCCCTTTTACTCCTGAGGAATCTTTGAAACTTCCAAATTGCCTGGGAGCTTACTGGGACCTCTTTGTGCAAGAGAGCAGAGGCACTCTTAACCCTTTGACATCAATACCCTCTTTCTTCCCTCCACCCAGGTACTCTACTCATTCAATTACTTTTCTCCCCAGCTACGATGAAGTAAGCATTTGGCACCAGAAAGTGCTCCCAAAGTGCCATCAGTTGGCTTTGAGGCTGAGGGACTATGGAAGACCAAATGTTTTGGGGAGAGACATGGGGGAAAGAGATCTTTCTGCTTTGCAGCCCCGACCTGAGATTGGTTCAGCTCTGTAGAGGCAGAAGCCGACGCAGCTTTGTGCAGACAGTTATCTCTGGCAGAGTCAGCCCTGAAGTATTAAGTGCAATCAAACATAAGTCAGCAGGGCTATATAGTTCATTTCCCTGTGGTATTCTATTCAATCATGTGCTTAATGTTTTGATATATTTCAGAACCGTGGTAATAAAGAGATATATCTGTGCAATGTCATCTTTCACTCCTTTCAGTGCAGCCACTCTAGGCAAATTCAGTATCATCTGTCCAAAGTGAAGCACAGAGTAAAATTAAGCATCTCAAAATCAGAAAAAAATATTATTTAAGTCCTAAGTCAGGCATAATTCTGAGTTTGGACTGATATGTCCTCATACTTGGCACATAAGTTTTTTCAATCAGTGATTCAAAGATGAAGAAGACCATGACCAGAGACTATTAAAGAATCAATGATCAAGTAGTTTAGCCAGCATGCTATTTACTTATTGGGCTTCCATATAATGACTGATTAATTAAAAAACATATAAACCAAAAAAAAAATCTCGTAATTTTTTCTTGATGGCTGAGCTGTGTTTTTTCCTTCTTGTAATGATTGTTTATTGACCTCACTTATGTTTTATTTATTGAGGTTTGCAAATGACCCACTTGTATTGGTTCTGGTACAAGTTTTCTGTGTTACAATATCTAAAACTTTTCCCATTAAATGCAATGTCGAAACTCCCAGGTCTTTCAGCAATCAGGGCTATGGGATAACTGTCAGTGTGGTGACAATAGTCTCAAGTGCCTCCTGCTGATGTGCACCTTATGGCTACAGATTCGGGTCTCAGAGGGACATAAATGGCTATAGCATAGAGTTATCAAAGTAAGAAAAACATGCATTATTTATTTACTAGAGTGGAGCTGGAAGAGTTACAGTAAGGCTAGATAGTGTCTCAGATATATCCTTATTGTCTAATCTCAGTTGAAATTATACCGGCATCTGTCCCATTTGAGGAACTAAATTTGAACCATGACTTGATGGCAGAAGAGCATTCCTATTGACCAAAATAAGCTTTTTTCTTCATTTCTGCAGACTGCAGACTCAAGTAATTTAACAAACATGCTGGCTTAACACAAACATAGTGGGGAGGTCCAATATCTTCACAGTTACTTCTTCCATGTACTGAATCTTGGTTAAAATCTCGGGTCTCATCTTGAAGAAGCTTCTTAGAAGCTTGGACTTAAACTGATCTGAAAGATTCTGTGAACATAAAAGACAGAACATGGTTGTAAACACAGCTCCTTTAGCACTATAGTGTCTGTAGAGGTGACATGTCCTTTGCTAGCTTCTTCCATCCTCGTCTAAGGTCCATTATGTGCCCTACAAGCACAGCTAATCATTGCTTTAGGCACACAATTTGCCTTTTGTCTGAAGTGAGAGTGAACAAACACCAAACACTGTGTTGTTTAATGCAGTTGCAGAAGGGATATTGACATTCTGGGAATGATAAGGCTGCAGGGATTTCTGCAGAAGAGAATGAGTGGCTGATCACTGCTCCGAAATCCCTCAGAGCTTTGTACATGCAGCTGCTGAGGTTATGATGATGAGTCTGGTCCATTAAGAAAGGTTTTCAGAAATGTCACTCAGCTTTATTTAACAAGCAGAGTGTACTGGCAAGTCTCATGGCATAAGAGAATGGGAGGTCACTGAATATCACCTATGTGACAGGCTTTTGGTCTGAAAACTGGGGTAAACAACAGCAACACAGAGAGTATTTAAGTGATTGAGAACTCAGCTCCAAACCATACAACCAACTGGCTTGGCACTACTGTCTCAACAACAAATGGCTGGCTAGCAGTCACAGCCCAGCTGGTGTTCAGAGTTCAGATGCCCCTAAAACTGATTCCAGAAGCAGCAGCCAGGAGATCTGACCTATCTGAAAGTGCCAGAAAACTCTTGGGCTTGGCTGGCTTTACACAGAGCTTGTTTCAGCAAGAGGTGGATGGAGCTCATGTTTTGCTCTGCAGATTTTATGTACTTACAGTGCCATTTTGTGTCCTGGGATTTTGGATGCAGGCTGACAGATGAGTTTAGCTTTTTATGCAACTTCTCATGCTTTGCCTGTTTCATGTTTGAAACTTTTATTTCATCAAAAGGGAATACTTCTGTGTCTCAAGCTTTCTGGTGGATGTTCCCTGACAGGTTTTGTCCAGCTGACTCAAGATCATAGAATCAGAATGGTTTGGATTGGAAGACAATCTTGTTCCAACCTCCCTGCCAAGGACACCTTCTACTAGACCAGGTTACTCAGAGTCCCATTCAACCCTGTCTTGGACACTTCCAGGGATGGGGCACCCAGAACTTCTTTAGAAAATCTGTGCCAGTCCTTCACTACTGTCTGAGTAAAGAATTTCTTCCTTATATCCTTTTTAGTTCACTGTGATTACTTCAGAGAAATTAATTATTAATTTGAAAACTGACTAGATGCCAAACCTAGCTCATACTCACTCACCTTTGGGGCTGGATTTTCTTTTTTATAAACACAGGTAACAACATGCTGAACTATTTTTACCTGTGATTCATGCTAACAATAAGGTATTGTTATTTTCTCTCTTATTCCCTGGACACCCATTACCACTCTGATGTTTGCTAGTTCCAATATACATGGTAGATGAAAATAGTGGGACCAATTTAAGAGTAGGCAGAGAGGCAGCCATCTGTGGTAACATTCTGTAAACACTGCTAAAGGTGTGATGGTGCAGGAAAGCCAGGGTCCTGCATCTGACTTTGCCAGGGCTGGTGCCTTGGAGAACTAAGCCTGTTCTTGCAGGAGACACGAGGGCTATAGAGGCAAAAGCTCCTACTAGGAAAAAGGAGTCTGTACTCTAGATGAGATTTTCCAGCTGATGAGAGGAGAGAGATCCCTGCCCTCCACTTGTCTTACCACCAAAATGCACTGAACCCTCTCCTCCAACCTGGCTCTCCTCTGCTGCTTAATCACTGCGTCCCAACCAATTTTGTCATGAGAATTAGTGGGCCAGTTTTGAGAAATAACAAGTTAATCCGAGTATATTCCCTGCTAAATTTTTTTAATCTTAAAATACCTAAACATTAAGAGTTCAGTCCTATTCATTCTGAGTCTGTGGTGAGAGGAGCCTGGCATTGTTCTCAGGACGTGGTCTGCAGCTCAGATGTCTGAGAGCACATCTATTAAAATGCAGCTTACCACCACAATGTATTGACAAGCTATGAAAGACTACTTTTTCCTTGACTTTCATCCATAGCATTAATGTGATGCAAGTATGATCTAATGAAAGAATATCAAATCCTATGGATTCTCAGAGTTATTGTGGATGCTGGCTTTGCTGCTGAAGAGTTACTCTTGTCTATGGCTTCATAGTCATTTTTCTGGCTCCCGCATTTTAAATTCCTACCACAAATCCATGAAGAAAAATATTTATAGCGCCTGTGGAAGGTAATAATTTCAGATATTTATTAAAAAACAAAACCCCCTGCAATTCTTCTTCTAAAATAAGTAAATTTCCACCCTCTACTTTTTTTTAAGAGTAAGCAGCATCCCAGGCAGTTCTGGTGTTTAATATTCTGTGCTCCTAGTCTTACCGAACATGGCACGAAAGTAAACTCTCTAACATTATAATTTTCATACTAGAAAGCAGACATTCTTTATTACAATGCTGGATGCACAAGGGAATATTTCCACCAAAATATCATGCATGTGGATATAGAAAAGCTCCTATATGTACATACACTATATTTTACGTACATATTCATTGTTTTTCACAAAAGAAACATGTATGGTAATCATTTCCCAGAAAAAATTAGCCTATTTCCCCTCCCATTGGTGTTCTCTTGTGCTGGGGGTCTCTCTGGTGGGCTTTGGTGGGCACAGACCCTAAAGTTGTAGTTGACTTCCTGATGAGCTTGATGTTACTTCCCAAATATGGGGCTGAGTTGGCACAACCAGTCTAGATCATTCCTTTGGAGACCCCTGACCAACAAAGCATGTCCTCCTGTTCCTCTCCTTGGTTAGTGTTTACCTGGAATTTCATCTCAAAAGATTCATTTACAAAGGTTTTTCTGTCCCTGGATGTTCTCAGAAAGTTACTGAAAAGGGATGAGGGCATCAGCAGATTTATCTGAGAAAAACATCGAGTTGGAATCTCAGAAGAAATATGTACAGTTGTACACTTTGGATAGTCTAAGAGATCTGAAATTATATTTTCTTTGTGTTATTTTTGCACCTGTAACTACCAACAAGGAAACATTTCCCAAATTTTGCCCATTGGCAGAAGCATCTATGCAATGGCAGAACAGGAAGATATTGTAGGGCCATACTCCGAAAGAAATGGATCTAGAAGACAATTTTTATTATTTAATGCAAAGCTCCACTTTGAAAGAACACTGGTAACAAGTTCCAGTTCAGATTAATTTTACCTGGTTGAAAACTGAAACTTGAAAACCTTAAACTGTTCAAAATTATTGGACTTGGCTGTAGTATAGAGGGGAAAATGGAAGGTGCACAAGAGGTCTGTGTGCACCCCAGTCCCTCTGCAGAAGATTGGTGCTTGCCTGGACATGCTAAAAACAGTGTTTTGCTGTGTGAAAGATGAATTAACATTTTTCAACCTTCCCATTGTCTCTGGGAGGACCAATTGTGGGTGCTGGACTGATCTTAGACCTGCTGTCATTATGCTGTCATTAGCACTGCCACCCTCAGACAGTGCCAGTTTGGTGCTTGCAACCTCAAGACTTTCCTCTCTTTGTTGGTCCCTGAGTTTAACATCACTATTGGGTTATCACAGTGGAAATGGACTCCCTAAACCACAGCTCACTGCAATGGGACCTTTTCATATAACTGAGATACTGACGAAAATTTTTCATTTTGGCTTTGACAGAACAAATTTTTTGTTATCAATGAAACTCTGACTCTTGAAGGAAAAAAACCCCAAAATTATGTCTTCTACAGGCAACTGGGCTTTCATTTAAAGAAAGACAACATTTATAGCTTTTCATTTCATTAGCAACTTCTTCTCCTAAATATCTGCTAAAACAGGTTTAAGCTCTCCCTCACCCCAAACCACTGGCAGGAAATCATATAAGAATTCCAAACCTTGGTTATAACAATGACAGTTCCATCTGGGTAATTTGATTTATCAGAAATTACAGCCTTATCAAACTTACACACTTACCTGTCTAGCCAGGGAGCATTTTTTGTGGTCATATGCCTTATCATGCATGGCAGAAATGCTGACTGTGTAGTGTCATGAGGAGAAGTTGATGCAGGAATGCCTCAAGGTACCAAAGGAGTCAGGGAAGTACAGAGGATGTGGGTGCAATAGCCCAAATGCCTGCTATGCCATACTGACATTAACATATTACATATGGGTTCTCTGAGGAATGAGATGTCTTGGGCAATTGGAGGCTGTGGGAGATCTTTCTCAGCTGGAAATGTTCTCACAGCCCTTTTATAAACAGTAGCTTCCATGTAGGTATTTCATTCTTAACAAGCAAGTAATGTTCATGCAGATGAATCATAACAACGATCTTTCTAGTCCTTTAGAATTTCCTTTTTGCCAGGGGAACTTGCACCAAAGCAAGTGAATCTCTGGAATTACTGCCGGTGTTCTGGTGTGACTGTGTTCAATGGAAGAGCAGCAGCTACTGAGGCACTTTATTTTTATCTGGATTTTCTGAGACTCAGCTGGACAACAAAAGTGGGCTTTGGTACAGGCTGTACCTACTTATGTTATTTTGTCAGATTATGTGGTTATTTTTGAATGACCTGCAAAAGGGGAGGATATGCTGGGCTGGGTTGTAACATGCATAGATTAGAGTAGCTCCCTTTCCATTTGCTAGTAGGGAACTATGTTGTAGCTCTGGCCTAGGCTTAATTTAAAAGGAGCTGAAATTCTACATAATTTTAATTATTGTTGTAATTGAATTCAAATTCTTCAGGATTTTTTTTTCATAGAGGGTAGATCAAATATGCTTAATCTGCCTGTGGTCTGTGATCCTGACGCTTGTGGTCAAATCAGTAACATTGAAGAATGAATTCACTTCCTCTGCCTGTCACAAAGCAGGGATGTGGATAGAGCAGCAGAAGAGAAGGAAGTGGACAAAGTGTGGAAAAGGCCATGAGGTCTGTGAGAGCCACCACATACCCTTGTCATAGCCTCAAATATTTTGTTGAGATGAGCTCCAAGAGACTGCAGTATTTTCATGATCCACAGGACACACTTTCTTCCAAAAGCTGCTGCAAAAACAAGCCTGATACATGAGCATATTTTGAATGTCAGATACAATTTATGACATGAGGCTTCAAGCCTTATTTCCTTTTATTACTGAATAAAAGTTTTTCAAATGCTTATTAAGATAACCTGAGAATCAAGGAGGAAAACAATGAATAACTTGCAAAGAAGAAATGAATCTTTAAGAGAATCCTAAAAAAGAAGCATTTATCATTCATGCTTCTTCATTAATCTCCCCAGGCTGAGTTACAGTCCCATCTGTATGACTGATGCTGTCTCTGAACAGTGTTTTTCCCCACATCCTGCCTTGCCTTTCCCTTGTTAGTCAGGCCACCCACCCACCTGGATAAATTGAGTAGCTGGAGCTTCTTCAAGGTGATGTGACACTGTTTCTCTCCCTTCCCCCATTGCCATTCATATTGCAGCCAGTTCAAAGAGTGAATACAAATCAATACTCTCAGCTGCTGAAATCAAGCAAACCTTATGGGCTGTTCTGTGTTGCCTTTCATGATTGTTTTCCAATAGTGGTTTCCTAGGCTGCCATTACAAGAAGGAAAAGAGCAATTTCTCCAGCTGAAGACTTGAAAGATAAAGTCAAGTGATATTGTTTGATCCTGGTCTTCACTCAGTAACATCTGCATGTAAAGCTTAAAAGTATTAAGACCTTCTTAGATGGTGTGATTTGCATGCTTATGATCAGGTCAGAGGTAGGGTACCTATTGTTTCAAGGTGCCCCTTTCTGAATGATCTGTTTAATCTGCTCCTTCTGTTTAATTGCTTGTCCAGTTTAAAATTATTTTGTTCCTACAAATCTCTCTCTTATTACAAAAGCACAAACAAATTGCCAGCTGTACTCATCTGCACATTAGCTCAGAGATTGATTTTTCCAGCTCCCATCATCCGTAACAAACTGAAAAGTTTGGAAGTGTTTCTGCAATGCACTAATGGATCTGCTCTTCATCCCACTCGGTGCAGGACTGGACTAGTGTTGCTAGTAATTAATCTATAGCTCTGTTTCAAAATTCAGGAAGAGAATCAGGGGTCTAAAAAGTTTTCTGTCCACTCTCAGAAGCTGTTAAATTTCAGTTTCTGTGAGTAGTAGTGGCTCCAGTACTGGAACTGGACTCCCTCTGTTTGATATGGCACTAGAGGGAGGGCTATCAAAAGTATTATTTGTCGTAGTTGATGTTGAGCATGAAAATGTCAGTCAGGGAGGCATTGGGACCCTGGATTTTCTGTGAATATTCCTTGGAGATAAGAGGCTTCCTATGTATTCTGTTGAGTTTGGAATAGGTAGTCAGCAATTAAATTGCATTAATTCTGAAAATGAGAATTAAACCCCAGGTAGAGGAAATATTGATTTAGGGAAGAGCAATTCAGATCTTAGCTGAATCTCTATGTAAGCATTAGAACTGAGTTGTCTGAAGATGACCCGGGGGACTTTTAGGGATTGATTGTCTTCCATACTGCACTGGTTATTCTTTCTTTATCAAGAATTTTTATATCAAATATTGGCACATAACTCCTGTGTGGTTCACACACACATACACATACACAATGGCAAACCTCTTTTTATTTCCATAATCTCACGAAGATCTCTTCCCCAGTTTTTGACAAAGATTGATCTGAACTTGTTCCATCTGTTGATCCACCTATCTTCAATATGTCTTCCCTTACCTTGGCCTGGCTTCTGCTGTCAATATGTAATTATCCACTGGAAAGTGTTTCTTTTTAGAGTTTCTAGAGGACAATAGAGCCAACACCCACATCTTTTCCCAAGGCCATAGATGAAATACTGAAGTGAAGCCAAAATCTACCACAACAGTAGTGGTGGCTTTGACATGTAAAACTACAGCACTACAGCAGTTTGCAGGACTCTAGTGCAGCAAATACGTTCTTCCTCTTGTGATTTTATGTATTTTTGACAGTGCTACTATGAAGTAAAGTCTCCTGAGGCTGGATCTGGGCTCTGTGGCAGACCTATTCAATGGCCCACTTCACAACGCTTTTAGAAATCTCATGTACAGAGGCAGTGGATGAAGTCTGTAGTAAGCAGAGATTATCTGGGGCTGTGCTTTTTTGCCATTAAGTTAGTAATAGAATTTTTGGTGATTTACTTGTATGGGAATGAGAGTCAATGATATCTGTTTTAAATGTTATATACAAATGAGAAATATTTTATTAAAACATTACAAATTCTGTTGAAAAAACAGATTAAATGGCATGCTACTACACCTGTGAAGCAACCCCTCCCCCCCCCCCCAAATAATAGGTCAATAGTCAAATACGAGATCATATTTCAAAACATATTGACTATATTGATTGGACAGAAATGAGCAGGATGAGAGAAACTCCATGTCTTCAAATAGAAGCAAACCAAATTATGACAATTTCCATTCATACCCTGCAAAACTATACCTTAAACTTAGTTCTTTCTGTTGTATTTTTAAAATACTGAAAGTTGTAAAAAGTCTTCAGGAGATGATCTGAATGATTTACATTTTACCAATATAGTTTTTATACATATACTGTAGCTGTCACAGTTCATTACAAGGCAGTACACTGCACTATACCACTCCATGCTACACTAATACAATATTGTGTCCCAAACTATCACTGATAAGGTATTCTTCCTTATATTGTAGCATCATTTACTTCCTAAAATGAAAAAACCAGAAAAAAGCACTTGATTTCTTCAAATTGATGAAGTTCTCTCCTTACCCAGCACCACCAACTGCACTTGTCTCTTTGTTTCTATTACTGGAAAGGGACTATCAGAAAGGAACATTTGCAGGAGCAAAGAAGAGTGGTTTTAGGGATATGAAATCATAGCAGACATTCCAGTTATCCCATTAAGATAAGATGTGACCTTTAAATGGAAGACTGATACTTTGGAGGCTGACATTTGGTTTCCCAGCATCCTGTAATTTGTTACAAAGCAATGAGTACCATTTATTTGAGGCTAAAAGTTTCTTTTGCAAGTGCACAATATACTGTGAAAACAGCAATTGCATTTTATGACTTGCCAGGCACTCTTTCAATGTGCTAGTGAAATTATCAGAAAATAAATAGGAAGAGGTTTATGAATACTGCATGAGAGGAGCTGTACAAACAAACAAAAAATCTAGGGTTACAGACATATTACCCCTCTTATTAAAGCAGTATTTATTAATATATTAAAGAATCGCATTGAAATATTAAAGAGTTTGGTCTAAGCTGGGAAAACTGTAACCAGAGCTGCTTCAATCTCTATACTCAGTGTCCTCTCCCTCACCACTGTACAGTTCATACTCTGCTGTGGACATAACTCTTCCTCTGGATGTAGCTCTTGGTATTGTGGGAAATCTTTATAAACACTCTGCCCTGCCTCAGCTCAGGAAAGGAGCTGTTACCTGCAGGTCATGTTGGTTCCAACAAATGATGGATGCTCAAAGCGCTAAAGATAGTTGGGAAATTTCTGGGGACAAGAACTTGTTTGTTCTTGGAGGTGAGCAGAGGTGAGGTTTTGCCTTGCAGAGCTGTTTCCCACTCAGAGAACTTTGGTCTTTCATTTCTGGTGTCTCTTGTGTGGCACTTCCTGGGAAGAAAATGGTACTTCCCTGCAGGGATGATTCTGTGGTTGGATATGTGCATTGCAAATTCTGGTTCAATTTTTTCACCCCATTTCAGCGAGGCTGGCAGATGGCCACTCTATTTTACCTACTGCCTCAGCAGGAGTCAGCCCATCCCCTGCAAGTCCTGCTGTGCCAGTGCCCCACAAGAATGGCAGCCCTTTCCCCAGGCTCACAGCCCTACAGGTCACACTTTTACAAGCTGATCCTTTGCCACTCTGAGACACCTGCTAGGAGATCCTCCTCATCCCACCATCAGTATCTTCTTTTTAGAAATTCAGAACAGAGGATTGGATTAATATTTTGCACCACTTTTTTTGTCGAGTTTTTGGTGGAATGAGCCCTACAAGAGCCAGGTTGTCTCACCTGTGAGAAATAGGACAGGCTGTGTTTTAACCCCACATTCTTGTGATTGTCAATGGGGACTGCGAGTCAATGCTCTTCTGCTTGTAGTTTGTGCCAGCAGCCACTCTCCCAAAATTAGCTGTTTACACAGTTCTCTTGCAGTGAAGGAGAAGCTCATGTTCTGCCCAGCAGTTTCTTTATCTGATAAATGAATTATTAGGAACTGTAAAATGTTCAGTATTGGAAAAATGTGGGTTATTAGAAGCTATCCCATTTGGGATTCAGCACTTCTTGTTCCCCCACAGAGCAACTGCAGAACCCACAGGCTCTAGGGTGTCCCCTGGCCTTGGGCAGGAGCTCAGGGACTAAAATTAACAGCAAATGGCTCCTGAGGGCAGGTAAATAAAAAGAGAGCAGGATGGACATATCCATCTGTGCACACTCCATGCCGGGAGGGCTGGACCCAGGGAGAAGTGTGGATTACTAGGGTCATGCCACACTGGCATCGGAGAACAGCTGGTGTCTGTGACAGCTGCAGGGACTACAGGAAAACAGAAAGGGTTTCACTGAATTCTATTCAGAGGTTTTTTTTTTGTTTGTTTGTTTGTTTTTGTATTTTATTTTGGGGAGTAGCTGGGGGTTTGTTTCAGGAACATTTACTGAAGACAGAAAGCTGACAGAACAAAAAGAATAAATGCAAATATTCGTCATTAGTAATTTGCATCTTTGTCTCGCAGAGTGCCAACAGGCAGCAAAACTGTCGGCTCCAGAAGGGTGGGTTTGTTGTTGACAGTAGCTGGCTTGGAAAGGTTTTTCCACCTTTATCCACTGAGACCTTGAAAATATATGAGGTTTGCTGAGTGTGAGTAAGCTGGCATGTCACACCTTCTTGGGTCATTAGTATCTCCACGTTTTTGACAGCCAAGGATTGTTCTGTAATCAGTTTTCCATCTCCACACAGTTGTTAAATTCTATTATTCAATACAAAGTGTTGCTCAAAATGTTTCTGTACTTTCATTAGTAATGCTAATTTTCCCAAACAAGCAAAGCAGAATCAAGCCTCAGTTTCTCTGGAATTATTACAAAGGTAATTATATTAGTTCCACTGGTGCCAAATAGCATTTATATTAGTGTGGGGTTTTTTTTGTGTCCAGTCCAGTTATTAATTTTCTTTAATAATTTGCAGTTTGATTGTCATCATGGCACCACTTTCCTTTGTACCTAGGAATAATGGCACTGTAGCCAGGAAGCTGGCCAAGAAATGAACAATAACATCTAAGATCTGAAGCCATAACTAGGAATAGAATTTTGAATGAAAAACACCCAAACTCTGCCAGGCCAGACTGCCAGGAGGATGAGACTAGGTGCTGGAGGTAGAGTTTCCCTTCACTGCATCACTGTGTCGGCTCCAAACTCACTGTATTTAGGCAATACAAAAATGACTAGATCATTTAAGCCTTAAGCCTGCTAAGTAATAAAAAGTATATGTTGACCTTTGTAATATTGTTTAGCCTTTTAAAATTAATTTTAGACAGAGGATCAACAACTCATAATGAATGTCCTCTATTCTATTTGTACTTTGAAACTAGGGAAGAAGTTGAAATTGCCTTCAAAACCCTACCTTCCTATGCTGTTTTACACTGAACAGTGATTTATTTGTCTTGTCAGGAGGCAGCCTAAATGATCTGTTAGTAAACACCTGTCCTTATCATCATCATCATCATCATCATCATCATCATCATCATCATCATCATCATTATTATTATTATTATATTTACTATTATCTCTATCTCCAGAGGAACCAATACATTTTCTGCTTTGGTTTTAAACATTAGAAGAAGAATGATTGCAGACTCCATCTGTTAAGTATCTTCTCTGTCAGAGTTGAAACATAGTGTATTATTTGCATGAAAATGAAACAGAAAAAATAAGCAACAAAAAAGAAAAGAGGAAAGGAAAAGCTGAGGAAGAAAAAGAAAAAGGAAAAAGAAAAAGAAAAATAAGAGGAAAAGAAAATAAAAATAAGAAAAAGAAGAGGAAAAGAAAAAGTTTTCAATTTTCAATCAGAAAAACCTAAACGATTCCAAGGCCATGTCTTGATTATGAATTTATTGATGAGAAAGCAAGCCTCTTTAGGTTTTTGTTAAATTGTTGCATAAGAAAATGACACATTTTACACAATGTCAATAAAGCGTCTGTGGGCAAAGCTTGATTCAGGATATTGGTTTTATTCCCAGTAGAGGGCACTGGAGAACTAATTCCAACCCACAGAGAGCTGCCAGGACACACTCTATTGGAAGCACGAAGGGCTGGGTATTTCCCAAAAATGCCTATTCTTTGAGGTCTTCTAATCTGAATGCATATCAAAGAAATCTGTATGCTGTTAATACACATCTGAACATTTTTATCTATGTGCAATGTTACATTCTCTTTTACAAGGTTTTAAATGAACTCTACAGACTTGCAACTGTTGAGCACCATTTCTGTAATGAGTGCTAAGCTACCTCTGCCTTTTAGTTTCTGCAGTCCCAGCTTCAATGAAAACTTTTATCATAGAGTGATGCTGCACAGGGAAGCATAATTTAGATGTGTCTGCTTCACAGGGGACTTCAGCCTGTCCCTGATCATTAAATAAACCAATTTATATTGCTTTTCATAAATACAATGACCACAAAATTTTACTTGAAATTGTTAGGTGAAAACGTGCTACCTAAAGTAATCTAAATATTAATTTTAGTTTTGGACTGGTCAAACAAATATGCATTACAGAATGTTTGTTCAGATGCTTTTGGATGGTTTTGACACCAAATTCAAATTCTGGTCAGATTTCACTAAGATTTTAGGTTAATCCTTCATTTTTAATTTTCTGGTGGCATTTGTGTATTAATTTGTTATTAGACAGCACTAGGAACAAGGCTTTTTTTTCAATTTGAAATGTTTATTTTCTGGATTGTTTGTGTTTTGTCCCTTATATAGTTAACTTTGAATGCAATTTTTGGTGAACTCCTTCCTATTTGTGACAGATGTATTTTGCAAGTTGGTTTTAGGCTAGGCCTTCTTTCCTGATCCTATTGCTCCATAAAGGATTGAGTCTAGCATTGTACCTGGAGTCTAAGGTGAGATTCTTGCCTAGCCTGCAGAGCTACAGAGCAACGGAGTAACAGCTACTGAGATGCACATTTGACTCTTTTTGCCAACTAAAGATTGGTCTGGTTAAGCACAAAAAAACTCCTCTTGCTGAGCTAAATAGAAGGTGGTCATTCAAGGTAAGCACTATTTCTCGTTACCCTTTTCCTTTTCCAAGGAATAGCTAACAAACATAATTAGGCATTTCTTCTGTTGCTTTGCAAAAGCAGATGATGCTGCAGGCATAAACAAACAACTTCTCTTTTGATACAGCTTACTAGTTTGGAAACACTCTCTGTAGTTAGTGTGAGGAATGTCACTGCAACCAGCAGCATTGCTCATTTTCAGTTGAGACCAGTGCTTGCATCTTACTGATTAAGTCATAATTTAACCAAAGAGGAGCCTGAGTTTCAAATGAAAACAGATCACAAGGTGTCTTCCTCCTACTTTCCTTCTGCCTTCAGTTCCCTGTGCTTCCCTTTCAGGTTCTTTTTGCCCATTTTGCCACCTCTGTTCTTGTTCCCTCCATGTGGCCCATCACCACTACTATGCTTTCAATGCTGCCACATCTTAAGCAGCCTTCACCATCACACCTCTAGATCTGCCAGTGAAGATCCAATTCCTCTTGTGATGTCTTCCTGTAAAATTGCTGTATTTTTCTTTGTTATTTCTTGTTCATCCTATGATATCCCAACCTACCCTGTGGTGCTTTGCATTCCCCTCCTCCAGGAGCTCCCCATTCCCCTCCTCTAGGGGCTCCCCATTCCCCTCCTTGGGCTCTTCCATGTTCTCACTAGAGTGTGATATTCTTAGCTGCCGTCTATAGTTTTAAAGTCTTGCTCCATGGGAAGGCTTCTTTTAAAGTGAGCTAATATGTTGGTGTTCCTGCTCTCTGCTCCTTCTCCTATGGGCTGCCCTGCTGTAACCCCCTTTACCTTTGCTCTCTTCTGGCCTCTGAGCCTCGTTGTCTTCCTCTCTCCCCTAGCTGTTCCCAGTGTCCATGCTCCTACCATCCCACACTCTGTCTGATAGCCTCTCCAATAGTTTCAATACCCATCCTTTACATGCTGTGCAGGATACACTTACAGTCAGCATTCCCTCCACTCTCCTGTGTCTCAGCTTATAACCTGTGTGTCCCTCTTTTGGGATCTGTTGCTTTAGATCAGCAGGGCTACAAAAATTAAGGCTGTTTCGACAGGCTTTAGGAGGCCAAAGACACCTGACATTTTCCCCACTTCAAGTATGACTATCTTTTGGGAAGAAAAACAGCTCCTCAATAAAAACTGAAGCAGAGTGAAATACAAAAGTGCCTTGTCTGAGCTCACTATGCTCCAAAAACCTGCTGGGACTCAAACTTGTAGAGTGGGGTGTAGAAGACAACTTATTTAAGACTAAAACCTACTCCATCTGTATCTTCTGGAAGGGGAGCTGGGACTGCTCAATATTTTTGACAATTGACCCAAGAAGGTCATGTAATTGGTCTACTTTTTCTATATGATCTACCTTTGCATCAGGATGTTTTGTTACATCTGACTAGTATGCTCTGGCTGGTGTTGTTCATTTGTGACCTTACAGTTTCACGTTTGCATTCATGCAGTAAAGCAAGCCCCAAGCAGTAAAAAAGTTATGAGTGTTCTGTAAAAATACTTTAAGGGATGAAATGGGACCTTTATTTTTTCTGGGGTTTTTTTTCTGCTCAGTCTGTACTGTAGCAGAAAAATAAAAGTTTAGAATGAGATGTAACTGAAGTTGCAAAAGGATAAGCATTTTGAATTATCTCTGTTGAGCAGGCCCATTTCAAAGAAACACCAGCCTGCATTATTGTTCTCTCTCCAGTCCTAAAAGCTCTCCCTGGCATTTAGACAACAGATCAATCACTTAAGCACTTCAGCTCCAGGCTAAGAAATCCTTCCTGCAATATTACAGGGCAGGTAGGCTTTCAGCTTGACATTCTTTTCAGCACAGTGATTGCAACTTGCAATTATAAATTTAATCTTGCCTTATGAAACTGTAAGATCTTATTCTGATGTGGAAGCCTAGATGCTAAAAATTTGCACTTTCTTGTGAAATTCTTATGAAATACCTGAATTCCTAAGCAATGCAGCTTTATTGATATGCAAAACCATTCTGATGAAACATGATTAATTTAGAGCTGGGAGAGAATGACTTATCTGCAAAAAATAACATATGCAACACATGACCTCCCTTTACGTTCATGGTATATAATTTTGAGCATATCCTGATTTCTTTCTCTTAATTTGTTATTCCAAACAGTTTCACTGTAAATTTAATTCTGTTGATCTGCCTGGGATCTATGCCTAGACCTAGAAGGCCTGGCAGAGAGGTTGCAGCTGGGATATGCTATTACTGGTTATTGAACTGAATGGAACTTTCTCGGCTTCTCATGAGATCCATACAAGCACTTCCAGCAGGAGGGCTCACAACTGCCAGTCTATATCCTTGTTTGTTGACTGGTTGTGAAATATATTGCTTTGGATTGCCCTGCTAGGAACATAAGTGTTTTTTATGTTCTGTGGCACTGGTGCTCCCTGTGACTCCTGCAGGTAACCAGTGTCCAGGGTTTGTGGGGCAGCTCTGTCTGGAATGAGGAATTGCTCAGCCCTCTTTCTTGAGAAAAAGTATTCACCAGATCTCACCTGAACAGGGAAGAAATAAAAGTGAAATAATTTATTCATTCACAATTTCAAGCTTCTGTAGAGGCAACACTGTATCAAAATGCTTCTTTTCTTTGAGGACACAATTTCCTTTTCTTGTTATATGGTGTTTTGTTTTGTTTTCTGCAAGCTTTCCTGTTGCTATTCAGATGCACACATTGCTCTCTAACAGGACCCATCTCATGCAGCTCAATTTCTGAGCAGCCCTGTGCAGGCTTGTTTTGGACTGCTATCTCATCCTGCAAGCAAAATAGCAACTCCTACTCAATCCTGCATGAAGGAGACGTGTCCAGCAGTTCTCTCATTCTCCCCAAAGGAATAAAGGTAATGCTTTTGACAAATGAAAAAATTCAGACCGTAACCAGAACAAATTAATGTAGTCTTTCCCAGCTAATTAATTCAATATTCAGATATTGCTATTAATTGCTACTGTTAGAAAATACATTACGTTATTTTTTTATTCTGAATAAAAGAATAAAAACTCAAAGCAAATAAAAACAATGAAAACAAATATTCAGAGAATCTAAAGCACATTCACCTGTCAATGAAGCTTATAACTCAGCCCAATTCAATGCAATCCAAACTATCCACATAGTGAGCCTATGCCCTGCAGAAGGTACTTCTGCACTTCATTTTGGCCAATGTTGATTAAAGACAACAGCAGAATGCTTAAGGAACTCTGAAAGCCTGACTTGGAGCATTTTGTCTTAATATGTCTAATTTAGGAGAAAACTGATATTTTTAGATGGGAGAATAAAAAAAATAGTTTCAAGAAAAGTCAAGGAGTCAAGTTAAATTGATTGCTTCTCTCCTGCTTTCATCAGCTCCTCTAGAATTCAAAAGATACACTGCAGTATTTGCACTTCCTGAAGTTTTCTTTTCTGCACATTTATGCCCCCGATTTTGATAATGGAATATTACAGATTTTTTTTTTGAGTAATACACAAAGTAGTTGCTATATCCTCAAAGTAGCAGTATTTTACAGGCTAAAGCTGGAAGGAATTCCATAGACTTGGACAAATATATTGGAATTTTCTTTTCTACAAACAGTCCAGCATTTGTTTGTGCAAACTTCACATTTTACTCTGGTGTCATGGCAGAATGTTTTGTCCTATATTTGAGAAAAGGTGTTCAAGAAGAAATATAATCCTACCCATCCTAGGTGTGTGTGCACGAATATTCTATCAAGAGTTTCTTCTACAGTCAGTGACTGATAAGGATAACCTGCCCTATACAACAGATAAACAGTAAACCAAGAAACTGCAGATTAGAATTGAAAAAATTAAAAACTAAAATCCCATTTCAACATTAGGTTTCATGTCTGACAGGATTTTTCAAGGCAGTTTCCAAGGTTGCCTTAATCAGGTATTCATGCAAATCAGGGAGGAAGGGAGGGAACTGTGGTTTAGGTTGTAGTTCAAAGATTCTAATCTGATAAACTTTCCATGTAAGCTTTGTTAGATTTGCTTTCTTTGTGCCTCATTTATTGTTTGAATAACTCCCTGTCTTGTATACTATCATGGTAAAGATTTAATAGATAGAAAGACATTGTAAGCATCTGTTTCATGATAAATATTATATAGACGAAATCACATAATATTTCTCTCCCAGCTAGCGGCTGGTCTACTATGAAAATCAAGCCTTGGACTACAAACTGCTGTAAAGGTAGAGCTGTTCCAATTTTTTTTTTTTTTTTTTGAGAATAAGGTGCTGGCTTCCTCTCTATTTACTAAGGAAGATGGATTAAGTTTTTTGTGATCTATCTCTTTTGTCTTCAGTAATTATTATTGGAGGTCTTGGGCAGGGAGTTGAATATGAATTCTCACACCAATTGCTTTGTCTCAGTTATTTTGTCTGTATTTTTTGTTTTGCTATTTTTTTGTCTGTGAAGATTTTTAGCAATGAACACACCAGATCCTTAGTTCCAAGAGGGAGCGTAAACTAGTGTATATACTTTAAGCTGTAGGGGATATCAGTAATACCTAGATGTAATCTGTACTAATTAAAGATTATGATAGTTAGTGCATTCATGAAGCAACACAGACTTAATTTAAGGAGCAGAGGGGCTAAGTGGAACATCCACATGGATGATTCCAGCAGTGGGAAATGAGTTGGAGTCCCTGGAAGGTACACGTATACACCCATGTGAGAGGAAAAAGGTCAGGAAAGTCTTAAGGGAACTTTCGCTTTTTTCTAAGTCAGAAACCTTTTCCCTAAGCATTTAGATTTAGAGGCTGGTAATGCTGGGATGAAACAGAAGTATGGTGCAATTCCCCCTAGAGATCTCTTCTGTTCTCCTCATGCAATCTGAACATAACTCTACTTTGGAAAAAAATGTCTCTGTTGTAAAAGACAGATTACAATTGCTGATTCCTACATTTTCTTTGGTGTCTTGATTCTGTCTAAGGACCCTGTAGAATTTATTTTGGCAAATTTGTCAAACAATTTTGAGTTGACTGAGCCCACAACTTGCTGTGGCCATATGAGGGACAAGGAGCCAAGAGCCAAGGATGGGATACCCAGGTCTCTCAGGGGATACAATTATTTCTGAAGCTCATCATACTGCACATGTGGAATGAGTGAGAATGAGATGAAGAGCATGGCATGAGGGCCATTTCAGTACCAGCTGCATCTACAGTACCACTGGTTGGGGAGGGAAGACAGCAACATGGCTTTGTATTTCAAGGTATTTGTCAGGCTGCATCAGCAAATTACCTTTACACCAAGATATGAAGATATCCTGTAAATCTGCCATTACTTTTCATTGCCCTTATTTTTTGAAACCAAGTTGCTTATAGCTGGTATGAATTTGACTATAGGGTGTTGAAAGTAAACCATTAAAATATCTGAAAATAACCTCAAGTAACTTATAGACCTAAAACTTTTCATGTTTTATTATGATATCTCAAAAGATCTTAACAAAATAAAATTTCTGCTTGTGGGACCAGCTTCGATGAGATGTGAAGCAAAGTCTAAAGTTCTTTTGATGTTAAGGAAATTAACAGCAAGCCCCAAAACATGGATCAGGGCTGGAAGAAGGTGAGGGATTCAGGTGATAATAATATTGGTTGTTAAAATATTAGGCAGTTTGGTCTGCAAGGATGGAAAATTTTCAGCATGCGTCTCTGGTAAGGCCAATGTGTTTGTCGTCCTCATTTTCTACATTTTTCACTGAAAAGGCCTGCTGAAATCAGGCAGCTAATACAATTATCATTAAAAACATAAATTTCAGGTTAGAAGAAGACAGAGTGCATGGATACATTTGAAGTTTACTGTTCAGCTGGACCTGTTGATCTACAGGCTGTAGCTTTTTGAGTCTGAATGAGATGCATCTGACCAGCCCCAAATGCATTACAGTCAAAGTGGCATTGCCTATGCCCACGAGTGTATAAACTTACACATGTGCTTGGGGTTGATTAGGAAACCGAATAATCAGATACCACAGAAGAAGGAAAAGTGCTGAAGGTAGAAAATAGTGACATATTGAGTATGGGCTGGAGGTAATGGTATCTAAAAACCAATAAGGAAGAGAAAAAAATATTCTGGGTATTTAAAATTAAAATATCCAATGTTTATATTGACTTGATTGCTCTTTACAGAAATAGCTCATTTGCAGCAATTCTATTTTTGATTGCTACTTCTGTCTTCTGAGGGCATTAATATGGTGCAACTACCTTTATGAAAGGGCCATTAGACAAAGACAGACCACAACAAAAAGCATTTTTAAACAATTTATAAACTAACAAGATAATTGAGGCAAGAGGATTCCACTGAAGAGCCAACATTTGTCAACATCTTCTGATCCACATGATCAGATGCTGCAGGATAAGGACTGTCAGTAAGTACTGACATTAAAAATAATGACCATTGTAAAATGATTTTCTGTTTCACTTGACTCTCTAAGGCCAGTAATGTGTTGCTAATGAAGCACCCAGGGTATATAGCACGGCCTTTTCTGGGACTCTAAGAAACAACCAGCCATGTGTACAGCACATATTTTTGGCAACATTCTGTGGCCTTAACTGGAATTTCTGTGCTATTATAGTTTTATGACTCAATCATAATATTATTTAAACATCATTTTTCTTTATCTAATTTATTTATTGTCTCCAGTGGTAGACACAGAGACTGGTGAGCTAGATTATGTTAACATTTCAGAGTAATAATAGAAGAAAGCAATTATCTTTGGGCATAAAAATCATTTTAATTAGACAGTCAGTAAAGTGGGGATGGACAGACAATGATGAATTATTCTTTTGTAGTTTAATCAGCCAGTCAGAGAGCTGATCTGCAAGAGGAGCTTGCACTCAAGAAAGTGCTTTGGCTGATTGAGTCAAATGTAGACAACAAGGAGAAATGGCCAACTTCCTTGATCATCTTTGCACTACCAATAAAAAAATACATTAGCCCATCATTTCTGTGAAGTCAGAGTGAAGCCTTAAAGATCTAGAAATAAAACAACACACTTTCAAGACAGTATTAATATAGGTAGTAATATAAAATCTGATCTTTAATTGGAGGCCTCCAGGGGCAAGTATGGAAGAATGCTCACGTGATATAGGCCGAACACAGTTTTATAAGTTTAGCAAATTTCCATAATTGACAAGAATCCCCAATTAGAAGCACAGGTGATATGGTAATTCTCCCCCTTGGTTCAACCCTTTTCTGGAGCCCTCTTTTTGCTAGTTGTTTATGAGAAAGCATCTTGGGAGAGTGGCTTGTCCTTATTTCCCAGAGGAATCAAGACAGGATAGGGGCCTTTAGGAATGTGCTTTGTCTTTCTGTCTAACAGAGTGGGTAAAATGCTGGCTACAAATCTGTATAGTTATACAATAATAGGCTAAAGAGCTACAAGTATATGTGAAGAATATTTAAAAGCAAGAATCATTTCGACATCAATGGAAGACTTGGAGTTTGCTAAAAGTTAACGGAGATATTTTCTTTAGACTGTCTTAAGATCCTATCAAACCAAAAGTAACTTAATATCTATGGACTGTTCCTCTGAACGTTCACTGGCTTTTCTTCCACCATTTGTCAGTCTTTTTTTGTCACATCAGAAAATTTGAATGGACACTCCTTCTATGGCAGAGTCACCTGACGTTACTTCCAGGTAAACCAGTGCATAGATTTTTGCTGTGGCCTACTTGGTACTTGCTGTTTTCTCGATCTGAAAATGAGAAAAGAGAATTAGGTCTGAAACTTGCTTGCCTCATATGAGTGAGCAGAGCTTCTTACCACTTCAAACTGCATCCATGGCCCTGCTTTATTCCTGCGCCAATTTTCAGGTCAAATATAACATAGTGATCCTCTAACATAATGAAAGATTAAACCAGATGGTATTGCAAACTCAATGTAATTTAGGTGCTGCATTGCACAGTATCTATCATATGATAAACAAGACCCATTTGCATATTGAGAGTCTTGATAGCTCTACACAGAGCCAAAATGAACTGGATAATCCATCATGATTTTTTATCAGCACACAGCAAGGTGCAGGCTAATGCAGCTCCAGTGTGTACATGCTGCTCAGGCAAACAAAGGCAGACCCACAGCTCGAGAGAAGCTCCTGAGCACTGGCATTTTGAGGCTGTGTGCCAGGGCACAGCAGGCACACTGGCTTCTGTCATGGTTTAATAACAGCCAGCAACTAAGTACCACACAGACTCTCCTCACTGCCTCTCCCTCCTAGCGGGAGGGGAAGCAGAATTGGAAAAAACGTAAAACCCATGGGTTGAGATAAGGGCAGCTTAATAACTGAAATAATGTGAAATATAACAGTAATTAATAATAATGAAAGGAGAGATAAAAATACAGAGAGGAATAAAACCCCTGAAAGGAAAGTGGTGCACAAAACAATTGCTCACCACCCGCTGACTAATGTGCAGCCTGTCCCTGAGCAGCAACTCCTCACAGTATATAAACTCCCCCAGTTTATATAAGGGGCATGGTGTTCTATGGTATGTAATTTCCCCAGGGTGTGCTGTGTAGGGCAAGGCAATTCCTGACTTTTAGATGTGCTGGCATCTACTGGGATGGCTTCTCTTTGTCTCATGAGGTGCCTGGGCACCTTGCCATAACACATGATAAAGCAAGGTACCTGAAAACAAGGAGCATGTTGAGTTGAGAGAGCTCTTGGTTAGCCAACAAAAATCCCTGGGTGCAGTGGTTGGGAAATATTTGCATCTCACTGTATTTTGCAGTCTGAAACCCCTACCAGGGCTAGTCACCCAAATGAGAGCTTTCTGAAAATTGGTAGTCCTTTCTCCAATTTCCTTTGATGAGAAGCCTTAGGTGCCTGCACTGAAAACCAAGCTGAGGACCATCTAGATGACACTGGCAGCCACCAGACTAGTAAACATTTTTGGACTGCTGTTCTCCATCTTGCCAGATGATGACATTTCATTTTCCATTCTATTTGCAGTGGGCTAAAGAGATTCCCAGGGCAGCTGCAGTGAAGAGGTCAGCTCATTTGGAGGAGAATGGCTGCTTTCATGTGGTACAACATACATACAGGGTGAAAGTGTTGGGAGTCAATGTGGGATAAAGATGACTACCAGGATATGCCTACTGGTCTCTGTCCTTGATAGCACCGGTGGTTGTTTGAATGCGTTAGAACAATCGCCTAAAGGAAAAAAAAAAATCCTAATTGAAATCCACATATTTTTTGTTTTCCATATCTGATGTATGAAGATCCATTTTAAGCCCATGGATACCCTCTCTGAAGGACATCCTCAGGGTACCTGGATATCCTCAAGTAACAAAGACCTGTAGAGATCAAATCTCTCCTGCTGTGAGAGATCTCCTGCAGCCACTGTGGCTGCTTTCCCCTCTTACTGTGTTTTGCAAATTAAATCCCCAGGAGAAAACTTCAGAGGCAGAGAAGGGCAGTTTGGCAACTGACAGAGAGGGCGTCTGAAGGCATATGGTGAGTTCCACCGAGGGCAACTCTGAGAGACAAAAGTCATCTCTGAAAGCAGAAGAAATATGAAGTGTGGAAAGAAGAGTAACTATGCAGCTTAGAAAAAGGATGTTGAACATATTAGTCATTAACTCCTAGAGGAGGTACTGGAGTTTGAAGGGAAATTGAACTCCCTTTCCAGCAATATAAATTGGTATAGGTATAACCAGCTTTATTAAGGGCACCAAAAGAGGTTAACTGATGGCTGACTTTCAGACAAGGATCACAGACACGCTTTCTTTATTCAATATTGAGGCTAATCTGACCAAAGGCAGCTTTTCTCAGGCAACTACAAGGAGGGCAGTTAGTGGCTCCCACAGTCTAACTCACTTGAGAATAGCAATAAGATCATGCTGACTGAATCTCCAGCCGAGCTAAGCAGCACAAATGAATTTTATCTGTGTTTCTAAATAAGTTTGTGAGAAATCTGCAAAATCAAGAACTTTCATCCCATGTCTGTTAACTGATGTGGTGGCCATAGGGTTTGGGCAAGCCTTGTTGCTACCAGAGCTTGGGCCTGAGGGCCTCATGGAGGTTCTGGGGTCGGGCCTTACCAGTGAAACCCTGCTAGTCCCACTGTCACTACTGTTCCTTGTCAGGCAGCTGGCCTGCACTGGCTGTCCGTGGCAGCTAATGGGGTCTGAGGCGGTGAAAGAGCTCCCAAGGGACATCATAGTGACTATGGTGAGGTCTCTGGAACTAGTGGGAGCTTCAGTTAACATGTGTGAAACAGCACCAGCCATTCCAAGGTCAGAACTACTAGGCAGAGCTGATGACTAATGTAATTTGGTTCTGTTTTGTGTTTGCTAATTATCTGATTCCTTTTAATTTATTCCTTATGCATTGAATAATTTCTACAAGTTTTCAGTCTATAGCTTGCACAAGAATTTGCTGTTTCAGCAAATGCTCCTCCATAAACCTGCAGGCTAATCAGACGTAGAAAATGGAGGTAAAAGGAGAGTGAAAATACCAGAAGAGGATAAAACCAATTTTTTTGATGGTATTTGTACTTGTTTCACCCTCCCAGGCCACTCTGAGGCTGTTGAGGAAGCAACACAGGATCCTGACCAGTGGGAGAGCAGCACCAAGCTGCTTGCAGGGCTGCTGGGCAGACTTTGTTGCTGTAGCACATCACAGGCTGTGATCTCCTGGAACAGCATAAAAGCTGCCTTGTGCATTAATGGGGTCAACAGACTGCTGAATATTAGGAAAAAAATGGCCCCTCAATTTCTTCTGGTCTTCACTTTGTCATTACTGCGGATTTATCTGTGATGTGGTCACGTTTGAGTGATCTGCTGGCTCTGTCACACAGGCAGCACCTTAAATTCCTCACTTGAGTTCAGTGTCATGACTGTCATCCTGAGCAGCTCATGCTGGGCATGCCCAGGTGCCCCTCCTCTGCAGGACTCAGCTCGAGGCTGCACAAATTTGGCTATATTGCCAGATGCTTTTTTCCCTCCTCTCTTTGCATTTGCTCACTCTGTTATCGAGCTTCACTGCCTAGGCACTAAACAAACACTAAGTATTCAGTGCCAGCCCTTTGTTTCTGCACTTACTGCACATAACTACCTGTGGGATCAAGCCCTAATTGAAAGACTATTTAGGCATGACTTCTTGGTGATTGCTTTTAAGGACCTTATCCTAAGCCCCTTCAGAAGACAAAGGCAGCTGAGGGCATTAAGGCTCAAGGATGCTGCTTGATGTCTCACAAATTTGGATCTTACAGTGACTAAGCTTTCTGAGTTATGTTTGAATCAAGCTTGGAAGTTAAGCAGTGATTAAGTCTCTGTTCCCATATCTGAGGAGGCTAAAGAACTCAGCCAAGAAGTATTTTAAAATTAATGTAACTAGTTTCTGCACACAGTAGGAGATCAGAAACAAGGAATGCATTTTGGAGAGGATGTTTACCATATTTTCACACTTACAGCTAGCAGGATAGCTGGAAGGAAAAATACTCGCTTATTCCTCCATTCAAGTTATAAATGAGTGTGGGTTATACAAAGGGAATCGACTGAAGCATCATCTCTTCTCCCTTAGCTCACCAGGGCTGCTCTATATCATATTGTCTGTCCTCCTTCACATTTGCCTCCATTTCTTATTCCAGTCTTTACTATTCCTTACCTTATTACCCTCTAGCCCTGATTTTGTGTACATATGCAGGCTGTGAGTCTTATGTATAAATACCAATTTACAGTACTAGGATGATGTAAATTGTGTGCAAGGCAAAATGGTAGAGAAGGTGAGCAGTGCTAGGTGCTTAATGTACAGGAGCAGATTGGTGTATGCAGATTGGAGGTTAATATTACTTCTCACAGCTGACTATAAACTACTGGTATTTACTGCGGCTACAGGGTTTTAAAAACATAATTAAAGATTAACGAACCTTAACAAGATCTCTGCCTGGCAGAGGAATGTTAATAGAAATGCAAAATCCTGCGCAGCGGATTAGTAGCTTAGGCAGCCCTACTGCAGTTAACAAAGCTGAAGTGTTGGAAGTACTGAGGATGGTGGCATGTTCACTGTAATGGCAGAAGTTAGTCAGCTCTGTCCCTTCTGTTTGTGCTTCCTGGACCATTTAGGTATAGATAGTTGTGAACAGAACAGAATGGTGTTATTTATTGTGTCACGTCTACCTGTTTCTAAGAAAAATTTGGCTGGACATACACAATGGTGTGTGCATACTCCAAAACCAAAATCATATTAGTTGGTATTCTGCCCAGTCTCTCTTTGCTCTCTCCTAATGAATCTCACAAAGTTACTTTTCATCCAGTTCCTGACTATCCTACAGCAAGGAAAATGGCCTTCCCAGCAATGTATCCATAATTGTAGCCGAGATGGAGAGAAATTTCTGGTACAGTCACAGAAAAATATTTTAAAAGCGAAATTCTGTTACAGGCCAACGATAACATTCTTTCTCCCACAAGAGCCCATGATTCGTCTTCTGCTTCACTTAATGCATGTTATAAAACACAGCTTTATGAGCTAACTTTAAAAACCAACAAAAACCCGTGACTTTATTTTAAGCCAGGCTTTGAGTTTTCCTGAGTGGTGCAGATGCCTCTGCCTCCAACAGCATACCTTTTCCACAATGTCTAGTGGTGAACGTATGTATATGAGGAGTGGGAGCCAGAACTTCTTTAGCCAAGGTTTTTTGACAATTTTCCATATCTTCTGTGGGATCAAACTTTTTGAAGAGTGTCTTGACTCTTTCACTTCCAAATTGACAGCTGGACAGCTGTGTAAAGAAGGAAAAAGGAGAGAGCAGAAAGAGATAAGCAAAAGAAAGGTATAAAGGAGACTTGCATTATCCTGAAGAATATGAATTAAATGGGCTTTTCTGCTTTCTGTATTTTTCCTGACCAGTGAAAATTCTTATCCATTCTACACATTATCCCCCTCTTCCCTGCTGTCTGGAGAAGAAAATGGCTCTTGATTGGCAATTCTTTGCCCATGATTTGCCTTGGGATAAATCTGACAGTTGTTATGCAGTCAGAATATACCTGGATTTCTTTTCACTGTTCTTGTCTTATCATCTTATCATGGCTCTTAATATTTTTCTATCTCACTTTTTTTTCTACCCTGGTGAAGTACATGGAAAAATCCTATTTATTGCTCATTAATTGGAATTCCCTGTTTCTGTTGGACAATCAGTGTAGGCAAGTGCTGGTGAAACAGATTTGGGGAGTCTATTGGAATGTTTGCAACTCTGGACATAATTACCTGCTGTGTAACTGACTTGTATAATCAGAATTAGCAGCCAGTGCTGACTGGGAAGATAAATTGCCCAGAAGTATTATTTTATAGAGGCCTTCAAAGTCTCTTACTTTAAGCACTAATGAGTTTGACTGGTACTTGTCCCTTTTTATAAATATCATATCCAGAGGGTGACACTTGAGGCAATCTCAGGAACACCTACAGGTTGGGCAGAGAGGACTGAGGATTGACAGCAGTCCTGTGGAGAAGGACTTGGGCGTGATGGTTGATGAATAATTCAGCGTGAACCAGCAGTGTGTGCTTGCAGCCCAGAAAGCCAGCAGAATCCCAGGCTACGGCCAGAGGAGGGTGGCCAGCAGGTTGGAGGAGGTGATTCTTCCCCTCTGCTCTTGGGAGACCCCACCAACAGTACTCTGTCCAGTTCTGGTGCTCTAAACATAGAAAAGACATGGAACTGTTGGAGCCAGTCCAGAGGAGAGCCTTGAAGCTGATAAGAGGAGTGGAGCACCTCCCCTAGGAAGACAGGCTGGGAAAGTTGGGACTGTTCACCTGAAAAAGAGAAGATTGTGTGGAGATCTCATAGCAACCTTCCAGTATCTGAAGGAGGCCTACAGGAAAGCCAGAGAGGGACTCTTTGTCAGGAACTGCAGTGATAGGACAAGGAGCAACAGGTGAAAGAAGGGAAATTTAGGCTAGATATTATGAAGAAACTTTTCACTGTTAGGGTGGTGAGACACTGGAACAGGTTGCCCAGAGAAGTGATCGGTGCCCCAACACTGGCAACGTTCAAGATCAGGCTGACTAAGGCCTTGAGAAACCTAGTCTAGCGGGAGGTGTCCCTGTCCATGGCAGGGGAGGTAGGGACTAGATGATCTTTAAGGTCCTTTCCAAACCCTTAACATTCTATGATTCTATGATTGTTTTTCCAGGGGAGACAGAAGGGTTGCCAATACAGCTGATCTAAAATGATCAAGTTAAGGTAGGTACTGGAGAAGATCTGTGGACCTGTGGCTGATATACTTTATTTACTAACTGATAAAATATAAGGTATTCTATTACCACTACATCTGGGAGGTCCTGGTCAGGAGCATCCCTAACTCAGAGTATGTACAGAGGCTGCTCAGAAGTGCAGGACAAACAAAAGTAGTGGGAGTGCTCACCACGAGTGGTTGTTGGTGACATTGTTGTCAGGAAGGCAGGCTTTGCTCTCTTATGGCAGCAGCCTAAATGTTGTTCAAGATCCCTGTGGTATTGTGGCAGAGGAGGGAATCTGTGCAGTGATACAGCATGGCTGACTTGGGCACCTCTGCCTAGTGAACCAAACACTGGGTGTTTGTACCCCTTTCCCTCTTCCTCCTGTTCCAGTGCCAGTGGACAGTGTGGCAGGATGACTACCCTATCACTTCCTCCTCCTGTGTGTCCCAGATAACTGGTGCATAAAGAGATAACCCAAGGGCACAAAGGCCCAGAGGGGTCATCTCTGGTGCTAAGGGGGGCTTAAGCCTCAGCTAAGAATTAACATCTTAGTCTACAGAGCTGATGGAAGGAGAGATAAAAGAAAAATTACTAAGAGCCATGTTTTTACACTATAAAAGATACACGAGCAATCACTGAGGCAGAAAGAAGTCTCTTACACCCCGAAAGTGTTTTAAGCTTCTCCCCAAAAGTCCTGGACACAGGTTTTGTGGTTACTTCCCCGGGGATTGAGGGAAAGGATGTTGATGTGCTGCACCAGCCATTGGATGGTAAGATACATTGAATCCTAAGTTAGACTATTTCTTTGCTAACTGTAACTGAAAAAGGTACCATTCTCATGCACTGTATATTAACTACTAGTAGTCTTTCTCTTTGTTTTATTCCTATGTAGTATTGGTTTACTTTAAGTCGTATGTTTGTTAGTTTCTCCTTCTATTAATAAATGATTTATTCTATAATAGACCGAATCAGTCATCATTAAAAGAACTTATACACGAGAGTGGGTTTTGGGGTGCTGGTAACCTCAATAAGGTTACTACCTACTGCCGAGGCCTGGGTAGAAGGTAAGGACTGATTTTAACTCCCACATCCATTCATAGCACACAGCCAGCCTGGAGGCTCCAGGGAAGTGGCACTGTCTTCCTACCCATTGCAATAGTGCCAGCTTTGGGAAAAAAAAATCTTTTTTTTCCCCTCCTATCAACTGATGAAATGCTGCTGCTGTCCACACTTTTTACCTTTCACTCCTGGTCTCTCTTTCCTTGCCAAATATGATTTTTCACTTTTTGTTTTTCATGCACAGGAAAACCATTTTCTTTTCACTCAGTCAGAGTAGAGAAGATATAACAATTTAGCTCTACCTTAGTTTTGTGCTCCTCAAGTGTGTATGTCCTGAAAACTCTCCTTTAGGGTATTGTGATTTGAAATGATGGCCAAACAATGGCACTTTTCAATTTAAACCGTAGCCATTGTGCATAGAACATCTGTGCTCTGCCATTAAAAAGCTGTTCCTCACAGTTGCACTTCATTATGCCAATGTGTTGGTTTTATTTTTTCACAGCCTGAGAATTTTAAAGGGGCATTTGCAACTTAAACAACTGGCTTGTGCTAGGTGTGGAGAAGTTAGGCTATCTTTCCAGCTACCATGACTAAGACTGAATTTCCTAGGCTGGCACAGTCTGGAGCAATTTCTCAGAAGGACATCCAACTCCTACCCAATTCATGTATCAGTGGGTCACTACTTTTCAGTTATGATTGTAATTATTTTCAGATTTTTCTGTTTGTCTTAGAAAATTCAAATATTCTCTTTAATTCTCTACTCTTAGCTCAGCTCTATGTCGTCATCTTGTAATTACTTAATTGAGAAAGGATACCTGATCTTTGACCCACTTCTTAGATATACAACATTGTTTACAGCTACCCCTCTGGAGAGTTACTTCATCCTTAGGCTTAGGTTGGAACTGTTGATAGCCGTTCCTGAAAGAAAAACATTACATGGGTGAAAACATCTAAACATTAGAGGATGGGACGTTCTCAGGTCAAATTTTGAAAATTTTGATGGGTTTTTTTTCACATTTCACACCTCTCTTTATGCTTTATTAAAATTTTAAAAATTCTTTTCCTCTTTAATAAAATCCCAAATGAATAAAGATTTGATGCTCACAGTGTTCTCTCAGCAACTTGTCTTCAGCCAGGTTTTTAAAACTGTAGGAAGTGAAAAGCTCTGAGGAGGCAAGGGAAAGTGAAATTTTTTACAACTTTAGCAGGTCTAATTGTTTGATCTTTCTCTTACAGGTCTGCTAAAAGAAAACAATTGCTGTGCATACCAAACCTCTGTATAGGATGAAATCCCTGTGCATAACGTACCTGCTACTAGAGGGTACTGTTAATCTGGACCCAGGACTTAGACCCAGTGTGTGTGTAGTCAAAGATCTCTACAGTTCTTGGTTTTATATAAGTTGGTGTAAAGTTGGGTAAATTATCTGGAGAAGGAATCCCACATCTCAGAGCTCCCATTTTTCCCCTGTGATTTTAACTGCAACATGATGGGCAGCAACATCATAAAGCTATGTTAAATGGATTGCAGTTAGCAGAAGGAAATGAGGAAATGGTGGAAAGATTTCACTCCCAGAAAATGCAGTCATAAAATTCACTAAGAATTTTGTGTGTTACAGAAATGAAACTTTTGAAAAGAACTTAATTCGGTGCACTTGAATGAAATGTATTGAAAATGTGGTGAAGTTTTGCATGTAAAACTGAAGAAGAATTGATTAGTATAATAAATTTTTCTCATTCAAAGAGACTGTGTTCTTGATGGGATTTTACCAACTGAAGGAGTTAACACAGTCTGTGGTGCTCTCTGGTTACTTGTTTGTGTAGGTAACAGTCATCCTCACTGCCACGTCTTCTTCCCCATCCCATCTCTCCCAGCACAATAGTAGATTGCTTCTACCTGGTGAGGTATGAGTTTGCTTATGAGCACTCATCTGCAAGGTGGGAGGAGGCTGTCATGAATCCAGCAAGAGCCAAATGTGGCAGAAATCTGGGTGGACTAACCTCCTCCCCACCACATGATACGGTGTGGTCTGGTTTCTGGGTTTTATGGGAATGGTAAAAGTCTTTGGGAAAGTTCCAAGGAAATGAAGTAAGTTGCTCTTAGCTTTTCCTTTTAATGTAGGATTTCGGAAGATGATTTCAAACCTATTAAAATTTTGATTTTTAATAAGCTTAACATAAAATACTGAAGCTTATTAATCTCCTCAGCCTCTGTGCTGAATAAAATAGAAAAGAAATGCATTATATGGATAGGATCTAGCATTTTTTACTCAGAACGAACATTACCCTTATGGTAACTGTTGTGTCTTTGAGCCAGACAAATAAAGAAAAAACCACCAACACAATGTAATTGCTTATTTTAAAGGTATTTTCCTTTGCAAACAAATTAGTATCTTCTAGGTAAGACAAAACAGCAGTTAAAGAAATAGACTATTAACACCTCAGCCATTGACTATCTACATGCATTGACAGAGCTTACTACAAGCTATTTTTATGTAGCCTTTTCCTGACAATTCCCCATACGTTCTGTGGGAGTTTTATCACTTGATTGCGTGTTGCACAAGTGTCCCCAGATGCAGGATGTACAGGAACTCTTGGGTAAACTTAGCAAGTTGTAGAATTTAGTCTTTAAGGTCTCTGTGCATTTTATGGTAATTAATCATGATTTTAAATCTCAGTGGGCATTTCACAGTAATTAATCATGGTGAGACAAACATCTCATTGACAGCCCCCCTGCTTCTGAGGAGCCAGTTACCCTCAGTCATTACATGATCTGTCTCATGCTTAGGTGGTGTAAAATGGATCTGTGGATCTGAAATAGACTTGGGCAGCAGGGAGCAGTAGTGTGACATAAAGAAAAAAATGTGTACTGCAGAATTCAGAGACTGAAATAAATAAATGACAATGACCTTACATACATCTGGAAAAATTTGGTAGCTAAAGTGTGTTTGAAGTGAGACAAGTTGGAGTGTGAATTCATTGGATGATTCTGAAGACAGTCCAGGTATTACAACTGAGACTGCTGCAGCTGGACTCCTGGGGTACACAAGCTCAAGTCTTTATCTTTGCCTACCATATAATATCCCAAATAAGAAGAAAAAGCCGAATAGAAAGAAGAGGAGCACATTCGTTTATTTAGATTAGCCAGCAAAGTGACAAATATTTCTTGAGGCCAAAATGAAGCTATGTAACCCATCCTCCTGAAGTAGGCATATGCAGGGAAGGTGATGGAGCATTGAACCATGTGGAAAATGATGGGCAGAACAAGAAGCTGTGACTTGCTGTGAAGTTGCCACCTTGTAAGTCCTTCTTGACTGCAGTGCTCTGCTTAGTGGCCCACCTTTCAATGTTTAGCTGCTTCGTTGGGTCTGGCATCAGCCCTTCTAGGCCACCAAAAAGGAAAATGAAGCTAAAGTAAGACTGTGTGACATGCTCTAGAGACTTGTGACACCTGGCACTGGGCATGGAGGACCTTGAAGGGAAAGAGAGGTCTGTGATTATGAATCCCAGACTGTGTGAATTAAGGCCTCTGTAGTCTACTCACTGCTCTCTGCTACAGGCAGGAGACAAGACACAGGCAGTGCTTGAGGAAGCACAGGAAAACAGCCCAGGTACTGACTCCTGGAAGATATCTGGGCTGCTTTTTACTGTATTTTGCTTTTAGGGAGAGGGATGTTATTACCTGCAGGTGAATGTACAAAATGTGTTTCCCCTGTTACTTCTTAAGGCAATCACAAAATTCTTAGTCCAAGAGAAGCAAGACCAAGCATGGAAAAGACTGACTTTTCTTCTTCCTTTCCTCCCTCTCCTTTCTCCTTTTTTCTCTCTCTCTTCTTTCATCCCACCCTCCTTCCCCTTTGCTCCATATCACTGATGTCCTCTGTGAGCTTTCATTGATTCAGAAGCACCCGCAATAAGAATCATTAAGCCAGTCTTCTGGCTGTTGCATTGCTTGTTTCTTTCCTTATGATCTCCAAATCACTGAGTGCTCCTGAAGGCCCAAAGCTCATTTAGCAATGCACAGTGTTTAGTCTTCCTGCCAAAACACCCTTTATAGATGAAAAATACTGTCATTGTCCTTTATAGTTTGTTACAACATTCATGTAATTAAGTGAAGCCCCATACTTGGGAACCTAGAGATCAGATGCTCAGGGTGAGCAACTGTAGCTGCTCAGCAGGAAATCAGTGGTGTGTTTCAGTGCTTGATATGATAATCTCCAAAATTCTCATGCTTTTCAGAGACAGACTAGGAATATGATCAAGAATAGAGGGAACATAATCACGTACAGAATCTCTCTCCTTGGAACAGGAACAGGCTCCCCAGGGAAGTGATCAGAGCACCAAGCCTGTCTGAGTTCAAGAAGTGTTTGATGATCCTGATGGGTCCCTTTCAACCCAGCATATTCTATGATTTTATGATTCTGTAATGAAAACCAGGAGATTTATTTTTAGAGAAACACTAGAAAGAGCATGGAAGGAAATTGATTAGTAGTCTAGAGGGAAGAAAGTAATTTGATATTGAGAAAACAGTGCTACCTGCTGGGATTGGCTGTCCATTGGCCAGAACAAAATTGGCTTCACCTATTCTGAACTTAACGCTGAACTAAAGCACAAAGACCAAGGTAAAGTTACTGTACTGCTGTTGTTTGTAGAGAAACTACCTGAAGATAGGCTCCCAGACCCTGCAAGGTCTCCTGTGACCATGGTAGCTTGGCTGGATGCACCCGTCTATCGCTGTTGTACAACATTACCCCCGTCATGCCTGGGATAGCTGGTCAGCTGCCTGAACCATTCCAGCAAGCAGACTGGACTGAGCTGTGATGCAGAGCAAGTCCAAAGAGCCCTTTTTGGGCTCATCTTGTGCTTGATGTCCAGGATTGTCTTTATTTGTCTGGAGGCGCTACAGTTATCATGATAAATGGTTATCTTTCTGGTTCTGGATGTCTCTGCTTCTACCTCCAAGGTAGGGAGGCTTTCCATGCAGTGAAAGCCATTATTACAAAAGTCTTAAATTGCCACATCTATTTCTAAGTTAGCTAATTATGAATCTGTATATTATTAGCTGGCATTTATATGACACAATAAGAGTTCTAAAACAGCAATGCACTGACAAGGGATACAATAAATTAAGACTCTTGGATACTACAGTTTACAAGTCATCTTCACCAAGCTGATTTTATTGCTATGTGTCAGAACCTAGTTATATCTCCAGACCATCTCAATAAGCTTCCCTCTTTTTCAAAATCTTACCAGAATTTTCTTAAAATGTCACACAATTTATAGAAATTTTAATATATGTATTCTTAGAATTATTCAGTAATGATATTTTTGTGTTGGCTGAGGTTTAATAAACCACCTGGTTTACTTCTCCAAGTTGCATAATAATGCCAGAGATGACAGGTTTTACCCCTGTATTTTAGGAACCCTTTAAAAAAACAAATGGAGAAGTAAAAATTTCGGTTACTTGTCATTTCAAAATAGCGAGGACTAAATTGAAGTAGCTGGTAAAAGCTATTATGGTCATAGTAAGCCAGGGGAGCTTTCTTTCTCTAAATTCCTTTAAACTCATATATTCAGGAACTGAATAAACACAGTGATTCATATAAATAGAATTTTGTATGGTCTTCCAGATCAAAAAGTCTGTTTTATACTTTGCTGACATTTATTCCTTTGGTAAGGGTTGTCCAACCCATTCCTGCTGAGCCTCTCCATACTCAGTACTCATCCATCAAAACAAACTGTTTACGGAATAACTTTGCACAAGGCAGGGCAGACAGAAAGATTCCTCAATAAATGCTTAGACAGATTTCCTCAATGTTAAAGGATGCTACATAGAAGAGGTTATTCAAATAAAAATCGAGGGAAACACCTGTTATAGGAACTTCTCTGTGTGAACAATGAAAAAATTTACAACGCAGTCACATCAAGTCCTCTAAGTAAAATCTGTCGTTTTTCCTGGTATGGCTGTCACACTTTGCTAGCACCGCAATAACAAAAAACAATAAAGAGGGATCATGAATTCTGTAAAGTATTGCAGTGTGATGATAACAGGGTCTGAAATTCAGGTATTGCAGCTAGTAATGTCTCCTATACCTATAAGTCAGGTACATTCATCAAAGACCTGACAGAGGCTGAATGACCTTACCTTAGACATTGCCATTTGATGCTGTGAGCTGACCTGCTTCAAAGCTCTTCTTCAGAGTTGAAGATGTGTAAGAGCCAGGTGCCATAATGTCAAAACAAGTAGTTAGGGATACCATGATCAGGTAGCAGAAAAGTTTAACAGAGCCAACCAAAGGTTTTTCTGTCAGGTGCTACATTACATCTCTAGTCCTTAGCAAAGAATCAACTTCATTTCCTTGAATGAAGGATAAACAGATTCCTTGCATAAACAGATTCCTTGCAGAGGATCCAACCCTTTATGGGTTACTGCCTTAAAGGCACTGTCATCCAGCATACTGACCAGATTTTACACTAAAAATCTAGGTGGGCCATATTTCGGCCCCTCTCAGAGTGGCAATTTAGTTTTTAGTGATGATTGGATATTACTAGTAGCTACTTCTAATTACCTTTAGCTTTATCAAATGAGTGTCTGTATATGCTAAAGCAATTAAGGAAGGATACCAAAACTTCAGATGAGAAACATCTGTTAAGTACCTGCAGATTAAGGTGTACACACCTTATAGAGAACAGGGTTATAGATCATCAATGGTTTCAATTGTACAATGCTCTTAGACAAATGAAGTACGGCTCCAATTCCTGTCATTTAGGCCTTTGACTTTTTAAACCTAGCCTTAATTTTGCCTTCATTCTCAAGACTATGAGATGGCAATGTTTTAAAGCCCTTTCATATTACCTTTTTTCTTTGGAGACTGAAATTTTCTGCATGTTTATACCACAAAAGGGAAAACAGACTTTCCTGGCTTTCTGAACTGAAGTTTCCTTGTTTCCTATTATCTCTGTAAAATCATCTTCCGTAACACTCTGTTCCTTGTATCATTCATCTCAGGACCCTGTTTCCCCTATCATTTATCTGAATAGAATACCTGTTTCTAAGTTAATACAGTCTCCCAAAAAAAGGGTACATTCAGATCCATTGCATGCTCAGCATCTTGGAAGATTGCCTTTATGCTGAAAGGAGAATTTAGACCTTTCTAGAGTGAAAAGAGACCTATCCATCTGGGAGAAATTCTAAGCTGGATGTGCTAAATTTTGGTAGCATTCCCCTTTTCTGGGACAAGTCAAGGTTTGGAACATGTCATTGATTTATTGCTTTCATTAACATGATGGAACACAATAAATAGAGTGCTGCTGTTGAATTTGCTGCGCCTGTCCTGTAATGCAATACTCAACCATTATCAGATGTAATTAGCATGTTTGAGGCAATATATTAGTCCACCACAAATGCCTTTTAAAAGGAGGAGGGAGATTATTTTGAGTGCTTTATGACTTTCCTGAAGAGTGTAAAAGCTTTTTAAAGCAGTTAAAAATGCTCATATTAGAAGGGATGAAACAAGGCTCTTCAGGAAAATATTGTTATGGATGGAGAATTGCTGTTAGCAAAGCAGTGACATGGGAAACCAAAAGGCATAAATTAAAAAATGTTGATACCAACAATATAAGAAGAAACTTCTGGAAGCATCATTCATCCACAGAAACTCCACACATTACAGCTTGTACAGGAAGATCAATATGGCAAAAGTTGATGGAGGCCTGAACCCTAAACAATCTGGACTTTTGAATCTAATGTACAATTGAGTAATGAAGAAAAGAGACAGTCAGGGTGGATGGAGTATGAACACATATGATATCTTCTGCTTTGTGCATACAACAAAGAAAAAGGGTAAGTTTTCTCTAATTTGTGGAAGGTATTGAGGCACAAACCAGTGACTGAGGAAAGCTGTGAGACCTCCTCACAGAGGAGGTATCCGATTTGACAACTTGAGGTTATAAAAAGCAGATCTAGGTGCAAGTCTGAAAGTAGCCCAAGATGATCTGCCACCTGCAGTCTTGGGCCTGATGCATGTGCTTTTGTGCATGATCTCAGCAGAAAATTTACCTGCACACAAGAGGTTGTTGTACTCATGTAATAGAGAAAGCCAACACCAAGTCTGTCTTTTCAGTTTCATCTCCTACCTATGGTACTCACAAATCCTATTGCACTCACCTTCTGTAGAAAATATGATTGTATTTTTTGATCAGCGATGAAAAAGGATTTTCTGATAATTTGAGAACTTCTGTTTCCCCTTCCAGTGCTAAGAGAAGACAGAATATATGAACACGTTGTACATAAGTGATAATGAAGGGAGCAAATCCTTGTTCATTTTCTCAGTCCTCAGCCACTGTTCTCTCCCTGTCCAACTCAGAGACTCAAAGACTTCATCAGGCTGCTGAGAAACTAATGCCTGTCCCACAGCTCTCTTTTGGGCTAAAGTAAGGAGCAAAGAAGCAGAAAGAGTCTCAACATTTACACTAACATCTACTAGCTGACAGTTGACCAAAAGTCAGGACAATGAGCATGTTTTTTCTTCACAGTTGGATCAAATATCTACTGGAGCAATTTATGAGATGTTGTAATGACTTCCTTTTCCCTTGGAATGTTTTTGAAATAGGATAGTTTTCTGAGGAGATGCTCCACTGCTGCTGGGTTTGAGCCAGCATCCAGTGGCCTTTGCTTGCTAAGCAGAAGAGAGGAATATATTGGTGCCTTGGATTCTGCTAAAGCTTCATGGCCATTTCAGATTTAAAATATGCAAAAGGTTGTAACACAAGTATACTAGCATTTAAATATCAGCCTATTTTGTCTGGCCCAAATGTTGATGACCAGCACAGCTAAATATCAGCATGGCACTGGGCTCAGAGCAAAGGACTCTGTGCTTTCTGCTTGGATCTCTTTTGTTCACACTCAGCTGTAATGGAAAATTCTCTTTCTGTGCTGTCCGTTGCCTCACAGTGTTTGTTCGCAATATTGTGCTGAGGAGAAATGTTCTAGAGAATATTACTTTGTCCTTTCTTCTTTTCATAAGATATTTTCATCCTGATTGATAGCTTATTGTTTTGATAGCACAAAGTGGAGGAGCTGGTACAAGAATTCATCTGAAGGCAAAAAGCAAGAGGTGATTTTGTGTATGTAAAGTACTCTGATAGTGGAGTGACAAACACAGCAAGAAGGCCAGCCCTGAAGAGAATTTAATTCAATTTATTATGGAAAACAACTGGCAAAGCTGCAACGATGCTTGGCTGTGTGGTATAAGTAAAACTATAATAGTTGTCATTTATATACTCTGACTTGAAAACAGGCTGTTTTCAGGTTGATATTGTGTGTTTTCCATACAAGATTACTTTTTCCCCTCAGCATGCCACCTTCTTGGAATCAATCAAGAAGATTACTCCAAAGTGACCTTGTTGTAATAGTATGTATATTAAATTTATACATAGCTTCAAATAAAGTGCAGGTTTGCATTATTGAATATATGAATAGGGCAAGCAGTAACAATATTAATTTTGTTTAATGTTATGCCTACTATATGGAGTTAAAAGATAGCAAGATTTATGATCTATTTCAAGGGAAGTTATTGCAGTTTGATACTAGCATTCTCAGCATTTTCTTTTCTTTTTCTTTTTTTAATCTGTAGCATAGTAATAGAGAAATAGAGAAAATTTCTCAGGTCATTGTAATACAGTCAGCAGGGTCCTGGCTGCCTTGTAGGGGCTGAGAGTGAGAGCAGGACTGGACAAAGTCAGTAATGGGGTCACCCAGGCCCCATTATCCCCCAGGCTGGCCTGCCACGGTGGCTCTGGGAGGTCCAACACATGGATGTGCACTGGAAGCAGTGGGGCTGCAGCCACAGCAACCCTGTGGGCTCTCTCTGTCCCCTGAGGGGTGGGATTTCTCCTGGCTGTGTTGGTGGGATGCTGGCCCTGAGCCCTGGCATCTGAAGCCTGGGAGTCTGGATGCTCTCAGCACCTCTTCAACAGCAAGGAGAAGTGGGCAAAGCATAGACACGACTATGGAGAACTAACATAGTGATCTTTGGGGTATGCATTTGTTGCAGCATATATAAGGCACAGTCTGCACTACTGAATGCATGTGTAGAACAAGCAGTAGCAATATTAATTGTATTTAATGCCCTCCATACCATTTAATGGGCCATTTAATGTGGTCCATTGCACTATGAAGATACATCAATACCTACTGCATGGCTCTTGTGCTGTTCCACACTTTCTCACTATACTCATCACTGTGAGACTGCACCTTGGGTGTTGTGTTCAGTTTTGGGACTTTCACTTCAAAAAGGACTTTGAGGTCCTGAAGTGTGTTCAGAGAAGGGCAACAAGACTGGTGAGGCTGGGAAAAGGTCTGGAGCAGCCAGAGGTCGAATGAGGAGTGGCTGAGGGAACTGGTGGTATTTAGCCTGGAGAAAAGGAGGCTCAGGGAGACTCCTGTTGCTCTTTACAACTACCTGAGAGAGAGTGTGGTGAAGTGGGGGTTGGTCTTTTCTCACAGGCAGTAAGAGATGGGGCAAGAGGAAATGACCTCAAAGTGTGCTAGAGGAGATGCAGGTTGGATATCAAGAAAAAATTGTTCACAGAAAGGGTTGTCAGGCATTGGAACAGGCTGCCCAGGGAAGTGGTGAAGTCCCATTATCATGGAGGGACATGGTTTAGTGGTGGACTTGGTAGTGATGGGTTAATGATTGGACTCAGGGATCTTAAATGTGTTTTCCTACCTCAGCTATTCTATGATATTATGATTATTTTAGCACAGATATTTAGATGGCAATTTTCTCTGTCACTACAGATGTGCACCTTTACTTCCTCATTTAGTCTGAGAGGAACTTTGGGTAATGTTTAATGTTTAATTAAGAGCATTTAATTACTGCACGCATCTGTCCAAAGCTAATAATGATGAGGTATGATGTCGCTTTTCCTACTTACCCTCTTGGAGTGCAGACTGCTCCCAAATCTAGGCTCTCTGCCTCCTAGCTGGTTTGCAGTTGCACACTCTTGGCCAGTGAAACCCCCATGAGTGCAGGTGGGGGCAGAGCAGTGGCTGATCAACCCAGGTGCCCACAAGCCACATGGCAGGTACTAAGTCATATAACATCCTTGTCCCAGTGTCACTGGGTATTAGGTCCTCTTCCTAGAGAGCTCTGATCACTCTCCTCCTGCCTGGGTGCACAATTCTGCTTCTTTTCTCCTCTCTTTCTCATTTCGAAGTTTTTCCTCTGCCTTCTGACTGGGGTGGATGAGTGCCAGGCACGTGGCTTTGAGAAAGGACATGGGTATGCCTCTTTGAAATCTCTGTCAGTAGCCACAGAATATGACTCAGTCTGCACATTTGGGTACAGGGCATTTCACTCCCTAAACTTTGATTCCCCATGTGAAACAGAATCCTATTTTCACAGATTTAAACTTGCAACACCAATGAAAAAGCAATTACATTGTGCAACACATATAAAAATTATGACAGTCATCTATCTTTCTGAAACTTTTGCAGTTTTATTCAGATTTATTGAAGGCTTTTCCCCCAGACAACATCTTTCTGTAAGTCCACTTTGTCTGCTAAAATATCGAGTCATCAGAATATGCTCAATGATGAATCATTAGAACATACTAAAACGTGGTCCTTAGTATCAGTCATGGTCACAGGAATGCAATAAGCTAAGCCATGGTAGCACACTTAGAGTAATCTAAATGTTTTTTGAAGGCTAATACACTTTTCACTTAATTACAGTTTCAAATTATGCAGCCATTTTTCAGTGATTCATTGCAATTATCATCTGTATTTAATTTAGAGCAAAAAATTGCACATAAACATTTTTGGCATAAACACAGTTTAGTCAGTGGGTTTGTATCAGAGTGAAATTAACCCCACAAAAACATCTTTTCATGACTCAGCTTTCTTATACAAAATTTTAATTAAAATACTCCCAATACCAGTACAAAAGGCAACACCAACAAAATCATATGCCAAATCCTACTTAAGCACAAGGTGACATGACGTGTGGTGAGGCTGACCATGTAAGCTACTTTTTGATAAATTCCACAGAAGAGGTTGCATCCAAAGAAGAATTTGGTAAGATATAAAGCATATATTACCTCTATACTCCTGCTGCTTACTGCACTGGATTCTAGAGCCCAAATAAAAACAGTCCCACATCCAACATAAACACATCTGAGATGAAAATCATGACCTTTCTCTGTTAGTTTTCATGAAGTTCCACTGAGCATCCTCTGTTTTGGTTAGCTCAAAAAGTGCCACATTATAAAAAAAATGTATGGCCGGTTTCCAAACAGCAGCTCCCCTAATGATTCAAGGTGGATCATTCTGTGTTGGTATAAATAAGAGCAGTTTTAGTCCTATATATTGTGATAGTTAATCTGTTGTTATTATGGCAGCTTTTTGTTCAGTGCTTTTATCTGCTCACACTTGAAGGAAGTTATTATCCCAGATTATCTGCATCTGAACACTTCTAAATCTATGAAGTTACAGAGCAAGAAATTTGGCTTATTGTTATAGTTATTTGTGCTTTCAGGGCACCTGAGAAAGGAAGAAATTCTCTTGTAAGGGTTTTTCAGTTATATGTAATAGAAAAGAGAAAAACTTGTTAAAAGCAGTACAAAAAAAGGAGGATATTCTAAGAAACTGGTATGATTCTAGGGTTGGTTAGATATGCAACCTAATGGTCCTGAATGAACTGGCCTTATGAAAGATGAAATAAATAAATAGGGACGGCACTTTCCTATTGACCCTCATTTCTTTATTGCAGCAAATGGACCATTTACAAAGAACTGAATGGCTCATTGCTCTCTGCATTTAGCATTCTGCTGTTTGCCAGGACATTTGCAATTGAATCAGACTGACTGAGCAGTTGCCCTGTGACTGAAGTTGTTTGATGATGTCAAAACTCAGTGCTTTGCTGAATGCTTGCTGTTCTCTGAGCACAATATTGTCCTCAGTCACATGTTGACAAAATTTTCTTACGCTTTTCCACGTCAAGATTGGTGAGAGCAGCCTTCTGATTCCTAGGTTTTAAAGGTTTGGCCACTTAACAGCTTTCTGAGCATGGAGTCAAACTTGCATGTGAGAAGCTGGTGTGAAGGAGTCAGTGACAATTCCAAATTCTGCTATGGTTCCTTTCCCTACTGTTCTTTTATGGACACCCTTCCACAGGCATTTCAGGAAATGCTGCCCACTCTCCTTAACATGGAGCACTTGGCTTTGACCTGGAAAGTTGTCTTGTACTGATTGTGGCTGCATTTGTGTCTTGTATGATAAACCCTCAATTCAGGTTTTCTTGTTGCTTATTGTCACAGGAAATGAGGAGCCTGGGCCTGTGTAAGGTTCTTTTCAGAAGCAGGACCTAAGACAGAAATTAAAATGATATAAAACCTCTCCCTTCATGAAATATAGATACTGTTCATGATGGTGATGGTTGTCAAGACAAAGCATAGATGGAGTACAGCAGTTAGCTGAACAGTTGAGTACCTATGGAATAAAACAGTGAACAGATAGAACGCAGCGGATCAGCAGATCAGAAGTTCAGTTTTGGCTTCTGTATTTTGTGGGAAAGGCCTTCGGCCTGTCTGTGTGCAGTCTCTCCCTGGCACTGCTGGATGGTGTATATGTGGCACAGCATCAAGGCCCCAAGAATGTCCCCCTTCCGGGAAGTTTGGGGGACAGCTTGGAGGCAGCGTGGCCAAGGGCAGCCCCTTCTTTTGGTGAACTTTGAGTCAGACTCCCAGACGGTGTTAGGGGATGGCCCATCCTGGGCTGACCCTGCTTCCCATGGGAGATGCTTTTAAACTGAGCAACTACCAGCTGGCCTGCGCTGTGCCCTGACATCATGGGAAAGAAAAGTGTCAAGGCTTGCATCTGGGTATCTGTTTCTGTCAGTTAGAGCATCTAAAGATGTGGGATTTTTTTTTAATTTCTGGGTTTTTTTTTTAATATTTTGTTTTGTTTTTGTTTTTGTTTTGTTTTGTTTTTTTAAAGTAAGAAAAAGGACCAGTTACATTTTCCACAAATTGCAAGGAAAAAATTGCACTCAACCTATTTTCATAAATTGCCAAACTGGTGTGCTTCAGCTTGGAGAAATTATGATCTATTTGTCAGCACTACTTATACTATCACCTGGTGTTTTCAATCAGTCAGTTTTGCACAAAGAAGGAAAGTTTTTCAGAAAAAACTTGGGAATTAAAGCCTTGTGAATTTTTTCAGGCTCCTTACACAGAGCAAGTTAATGTAAAATTGCCATTCTTCTGTCTACCTCTTCAGTTGCTGCTGACATGTCATGTCAGGAGCAGAGTTTGTTAGAGATGACAAAGTAGCTTCTCATAACTTGCATTTCTGTAGTCTTTTGATAAGTTGAATGCCCACATCTGGTCAGAAAAAAGAGCCTTTGTCATGTCTGGACTGAGGAATTGTCAAGCTTAGATCCAGCAGCCCTGGTTTTGCTTCATGTCATGTATATCCTTTTGGGGGTTGACAAACTAGTTTTGTGGAGTTAAAGAGTTTGGGTTCTAAGTAAATGAACACTAAATCACGACCTATTCACTGTGTTTAGGCTGTTCAGATGCCTTTGCTGCTTTTATTGAACCGAAAAGCTTTATAGGTCATAGTTAATGTGCAACTCATGTTTCTGGAAAGAAACATGGAAGGGCAGCAAAGGAAGATATTGGTCTCAGATTAGCTAAAAATCACTGAAGATAAGAAGGTGATTTATAACAATTCTATTCTCTGAGGGTTAAAGACCTTTAAATCAAAAAGGTCTGGTCATACCTCTCCAGCTCTGAAACGTTTTTTTTTTGAAAAGAATTAAATTTTGACCAGGCTATATTTCAGTAAATAATCAAAGATCCCAAGTAATCTTCTAAAGTTTCTCAAAGGTGTTTTTTTTTTTTAAGTGGCAAAAATTAATTTTTGTTGAGTCAAGTTTTCTTCCTGACTAGTATTGACTTGTGCGGAGAGGAAGATTGGCCACATGTCGGTCTTTAGATACAGTTTTGTAGCATTTTACTTCACTTTCTTAGGGTGTACTTTAAAGATGTTCGTGCTCTGTGTCCCTGGGACGTTTTTCATTTTGTTTCATCATCCTTATGGAACTTGAGCTAAGCCAATTCCCAGAGAAAAGAAAACATTATTTCTATGTTGGATTAGCTGTTTATTTTGGGGATTTCCAATTGCTGCTCTGGAGAGGAAAGGTATAGGTAGTCATGGGCATGTATAATGCCTTCTAGATATCCCAAGATTGCAGTTTTCTCTGTCTATAACTGAAGATGAAAAAGAAAAAATTATAACTAAGGCATTTATAGGAATAATGGGTCAAACCCCAACAATAACAAATGAATGAATGAAATATTCACTTCCTAATTTGGAGTAGAGGCTTGCTATGTTTGAGGTACTAAGGAAATGTTTCAGTAGTTATATGCTTTAGCCACAGATGAAATTCCAGCCATTTTTGAAGTAAGAATTCCTGTGAGTATTTTGAATTCACATATTGGGTCTGGCTGGAGTGGAGCTATCCTTTCCTCCAGAATCCCTCCTAGTGCTGTGGTTTGTATTTGTGGCTGTAACTGAGTCAATAGGACAGCAGCATTTTGGCCACTGCTGAGCAGTGTCCACACAAAAGGCTGCCTCTCCAATCCCATCCACAGGACAGTGGGACGGGAGTGGGTGACAGGTTGGGATGGGACACAGCTGAGACAGCTGACCCAGATTAATGGAAGCAATATCCCATTCCATGTGATGCCATCTTGGCAATAAAAGCTAAGAGAAAAGAGGAGCAGAGGAACGCTTGGTGTTATGACATTTGTATTCTAATACAACTGCTCTGTGTGCTGGGGCACTACTTCCCAGGAAGTGTCTGGACATCACTTGCTGATTGGAAGTTTTGTTTTGTTTTCCTTTAGTTTTCCTTTGCTTCCATGTGAGACATTTGCTTTTCTGTTATTAAACTTTACATTGACCCAGAAGATTTTTATCTTATTTTTCCCTGTCCAGCTGAGAGGGGGAAGTGATAGAGTGGCTTGTAGGTGACCTGGTGTCCAACCAAGGTCAACCCAACGCACTTCATTGTGAAACGGTTTTAGTTTCATCTCAAAGTGTTGCAAAGCATAACTAGGTATGTGAGGTGCCTTCAGGTAGTTCCAGATAGGAAGAGAACAGAAATCCCTCATTCTATAATATTACTCAAATCCTATATTTAGGAGAACACCCTTCTATTTTCTGTGATTGAAATGTCTTTCTAAATTGCTAGAACATTCGGCAGAGCAAGAGATCCAGCCTAGAAACTTCAACAGTTCTTGTTGTAAGCAAAGGTCTTTCATGGAGTTATTTTAAAATTCCCAAGGGTTCTCATTCTGAAGATGTTCACCTGCCTCTGTAAAAAGAATTTATAAAAAAATGGGATCAAAGTAGTGTAAAGTTAATGGTTATTTTTCCAAATTTAAACTGCATTTTTGGTTGCTCAACTAGAAATGAAAATTGGCTCTATTAAACCTTTTCAGTGGTACATTAAGCTTCATAAAGTAAGTTTTATATAGGTCACAAATTTCCAGACACTGTGTAATGTTACGTTATGTTACACTATGTCATGTTTAGAACCAATCTAAGTTTTCAATCAATTTTGATTTGCAAACACACTTCTTGAAGTCAGAAAATATTTACACATTACGAGGTTTAGTTATATAAGTAAAGAGAATAAAATACATTATTGTTATATTATTTGAGTGTGGGAAACACATATGATGGACCCTATAAATATAGACATAATTTGCAATGATAGTCTAAGATCCAGGTTGTTGTTTAGTGAGATTCAGAAAAGCACTTAAAATATTGATTTATGATCTGTAAGATTCATTATGATATATCAAAATAATTTATATTTTGATATATAAAATTAATACAAGATATTTTAAAGATATTTTAATATACATTTAAAAAATGTATATTCTAGAGCCATGTNAATTATATATACCTGCGTCTTGGAATGGTTCATTGAAAGAGGTAGGCTGTCAGTCTTTCAGCTCTTGTTACTGTGATTTAATAACACACCAGATGTGGCATTTTTAGATGAATAGACAGCATAAAAAAGGAAGACTAGTTATTATATTTAATTAATATAAATAATTTTTAAATGGAAAGCAATGACTTAATGCATCAGTAACTGAATATCAGCATATAGAAAATAGATTTTTACTTATTTGCATATTTCATTAAGTATATGTGATTTTTGGGTGGAAGAGGGAGAGGTATTTCAAATTCCAGCAGCTAAATCTATCTGAGCAATATTTTTCAAGCACACTTGGTGGAGAGCAGAGCCCTGCAAAGTAGCTTACAGGAAGGGGAGGCTTCTCCTCCTGCTGGGCATGGGAACTTCCCCAGCACCACTGGGAGGAGGAAAAGTCTGGCAATATTTTCCTGCATTGGTTGTGACTCTGGAGCAGGCCCAGGCTTAGTTCTGCCTGCCTGGGATGTCTCCCCAGTTGTCCTCTGGCATTTCCCAACAGAAAATATTCCATCAAAACCAGATCTGAGAGAAATTCGCACACATGCTTCTTAAAAAATATCTGTCAAAATCCACCTCATCATCTTCCCCCATGAGCTATTCCAGAGCTGGGCCTTTTGTGCCTCTTTTGTCCCATCTCCTGAATTTCCAGTGTAAACCTGTTGTGCTTGACCCTTTATTCCGTCAACCTGGAGAAGAGCTGTCCACAAAGAAAATCAAAGGATCAAGAAATGAAGCACTAAGGTGTGAATTAAGAAAGACAAATGTGAATTTGTAGAAATGACTCAGGAAGAAAAATCAGAAGTGTTTTCCTGTTTTTAAAGATATTATTCCATTTTGGTATAATGTGATGGTTAATGACCTCTTCAGAGCAAAGGTGATGTGATAGTGATGTATGTTAATGTCCCTCTGCACCAATAAGACATGAGATCCTAAGGACAACAAGACAAGCTCATACTGAATGGAAAGATGGGCACTCTCCTCTCTCCCCAAATACAAGAACAATCAGAGCACACCACCACAGAATTTGATTTCTGGCTCCTGCAAAGTGCCTAGTAAGTGCATTTTCACAAAACAGTGCCTTGCAGTTATTGTTCTTGTCCTCTTTCTGTGATTCTTGTAGATCTAGTTTCAACTGAACATGTGCAGCAGGAATAGGAAAGGTAGTTGTTGACAACCAAAGCAGACTGAGTAATGACAATTTATTACTCAGCATTTTAGTCCCTGAAATGGAATTTCAAAGGCAACTCTCCCCTCCCCATCTTCCCTTATTCCCCTCAGAAAAAGGCCTGGTGTGTCTAATAGGATATCGCACTTGGAAAGAGATTAGTTAGAGCAGATTCAAATCTAATTGTTTTTATAAGTCACTTAGTCATTTGTCTCAAACAATGGAAGACACAAGATTGTAATTAAGGTTTCCAGCTCATGGCAAGATAAAATGCACACCGTGACAGCAAAGCAAGCGGTTGAACAGTGTAGCATGTCATAAAGTTATCACCTCAGAGGGAGACTGTTGTTTCCTTCTGAGCCTGGGAGCTGTTCTCTAATTGACAAGGAAATTAGGAACAGATGATGATTTTAGAGGCAAATCTGCTTTTCTTTAGGAAATGTTAAATTTATCTCAGGTAACAGCATCAACTTAGCAGAAGAGAACACATGTAAACAAAGAACTGCAGCTTGAGGTGTGGCCACATCACCTAGCAGTGACTCCCTGGGTCACACCAAGACCAAGCAAAACCAAAAGCTGGGCATACATATGTTTTTTGTTCCTTTAAGACTACCTGGAGGTATTCTCCAGATTGAGAAAGCGGGATTTGACTGCATATCCAGATAATTAGGTGACTGGCACTCTTGCCCCAGCAGTTGCCTCTGTGCATGCAGAGACCAGGCACGCAGCCTGGGTGCAGTTCCAGACACAGGAGACACTTTGTGTAGGGAAGGGTTCCCTTCCATCACCTTGCACCACCACGTTTGTACCGGAGCTGAATCAGCCTCTGGCAAGGCAAGTGGCTGGGTTGACAGAAGCCATGGGCTAGCCCAGCCCAGCCTTCCCCCAAGATTTTAAAACCAGTCTGTGTATCCAAGTTGTGCAATTTTTTATCTCCTGCAGAGAAGGAGGGTTATTTACTTCCTTAGCAGAGGAACTCAGTAAGTCCAGCAATCCTTGAGATGCCTGAGAGACAGAAATCTCTGTAAATGCAGCAAGTTCCCCATCTAATTTCACTCCATTAAAGGGTTTATCTGTGAGGGCAGCACCTTTCCTGATGGAAATCGCAGAGTGGAGTTCAGTGAGAGTGTCTTAGCTGTCAGGTGCACGTACCAACCACCAGGCTACAGCTTATTTAGAAATGAGGTTATTTTAGACTGCAGTTTCTCACTACAAAGCAATGTGTTGCAAAACACTTTTGAAATATTCTTTCCCTATTCTTCCATCTCTCATCCCTCTCCCAGACCCTCTCCTTGTCCTCATCTCTATGTGCTTGCTTTCCAGCTCTGCTTCCTGTGGCTACACTGCAAACTGGATCTATTGATTTTGATTTGAAATAACCTCTCTTTCCTTTAATGACTTTCTTTAATGACTGGCTTATTTTTGAGCTGGGTAATTTCCTAAGTCACAAGCCACACAAGCAGCTATTCTGGTCCTGCAAAGGAGCAACGGCACAGAGCACCAAGTAGGAGTGAGCTGTAGGGCATGAATATCTTAAAACTCCTGGATGCTTCATCTTGTGAAACCTGAGCTCAAGTCTTTCTTATTAAAGTTGCTCTTCTGGGCATAAACTAAGTACAGATTGACAAGCAGTATAAAAGCACATAAAAATGACATTCTCGCCTACTGTTTTGGAAGCTCCCTGGATGATGATGGATTTCCAGGCCTGATTTACAATGGTTGGAACTGTTGGTTGAAAAGAGGGAGAGTACTCCCTATACATCATGCCTGCAAATGGGAAATATGCGGTCCAATCCTCAAAAGCAGCAGCAGCAATCAAATCTGTAGTGCTGTAAGTCAAAAAGCAACACAGAAAATATAGGCTTTTCTTTTTTTGGCATTGCTGGGGGTAAAGCCTTGTATTTTCCTAGACTTTCTTGGACTGACATGTTTTGTATCAGAAGAAAGGGAAGCTTGTGTTTGGGATTCAGTTCAAAACCAAGATATCCAAACTACAGTTCGTACAAGTAGTTATTGGCCAGGAGTTTAGGCTCCTGTGACAGTCGATGCAGTCATTGATGCCTGTAGAGCAGTTCACCTCACCCCCAGAGCAGATGCTCGGGGTGGGACTCAGTTTCCTGAGCACAGGCTTTCATGGTGCTGGTGATGTCCAGGAGATCTACCCAGGGCAGGCAGATGGGGCAGGCACAGCAGAACTCCACTCTTTTGTGGCAGCAACTGAAGACATGAAAGAAAATTCACAGCATCTAAAATTACACTGGATACCTCCGTTTAGGCTACTCAATCTTACTATAGCAGTTAGTTAGCTAAATAACTTTACAATTTCAATATCTGTTTGATAGCTTGTGCCCACAAACTTCAGTACGGTCTTACATGGCCATATTTGAGTCCCTATACATAGATGTATAAATTTAGATGTCGTACTCTTGGCTGAATCCCATTCTATTTATCAAATCAAGCAAACAACAAGCTGCTTACTTTTAGAAAAAATCAAATGTGGTTTAATGTGAATACTTTTTGTAAATACGGGAGCTCTGCTGATAAACCGAGAAATCAGCCCATTGTGGCATCTCTGGTATAGCTTGCTGGGTTTCTTCTGTCCAGCCCGGCTATTCAGACAGGTTCCAGCTGGCTATATTTCCAGGAGTGCCCCTGTCNGGGAATGGACAGATTTGGCAGTGAGTCTGTGCAGTTCTGATCTTAAACATTGACATTTTGGACTTCGTCACTTACACAGGGAACCTTGTGAAAATCAGCTCTTATTTTGTGCATCTGATTGAAATGAGTAATAAATGACAAGTGGTCAAAACCAGCAGATATTCATGCTCACATGAATGCCTATGGTCTTAGAGTCCTCCACAGATCTTCCTGAACAAAACCTCTTTGCCTACATGACTGAATAAGGAGAAAAGTTGAAGGAAAAAGCTCTCCTAATCCATTCAGACAACACACAGCAACTGCAAGAGGTCATATTTAATTGTGTATTTTAATGTTTCAGCCTTTCACCCAGATACAGCGAAATCATCCAAAGTTTGAATATCCAGTTTTTAGTATGAAAATAATTTTTCCATGCTGTGTGAGAGTAGCTAAAAACCTTCTGTGTTTCTAGAACAGGGCACATTCCCCATTTAACAGCTAAGTAGGCAAAAAAATGAAGCAATAATGAGTGCTCTGAGGAAATTTTCCAAACTGGTTAAAAATAGTATTCCACTATAATTTATTTCACTTTCTTTGTTTGTCACTACTTAGTGTCAGAATAATTCAAGAACTTTTTTAAAGGTGCAGCCCCAGGAAAGTATTTATGTCAAAGCACTGTGACTTATTCCTTTAGCTGATTGAGACTGACTAGGGGAAATGTGTTTAAAACATGATGAAACACTGGATGTCTAGTCATAAGTTGAATAAATGATAGTGACACTTATATGCTGGGCATTAGCATGGGCATTAGTGCAGAATTCCTCCTGTTTAAATTTGTTAATTTTTTAAAGCAGATGTTATTTAATTTCCTGGGGAATTTTTTTTGGTTATTCTCTTGCTTATGTTTCATTTGGGCAGTGACAGGCTTTGATGTTTAAAGTGAATATTTTACATCTGATACACCATCTTATCAAGAAGAAAAGAGCTACTGGTCTACTCATAGAAAAACTGTTGGCAAAAGCAATGAATCCTGGTTTCTCTTTCCTTCTCATATTGATCAAGGGTGACAATAAAGAGGTGCTTTATTTCACTGCTCTTAGAATTTGAGCTTCCCCCATCCTCCTCAACTCCTCAGATTTCCTTTAATCTATCTTTAGCCTCAGACAATGTTTCTGGTTTGGAGAAGAAAAGCCCTTTCAGTATTGCGCTTCCAATGGGGGAAATTGAGTCCTCAGACACCCTAATAAAACTGATATGTCAAGGCAGGCCAGAAGTGAAGAAAAAGGAAAGAAATAAATCACTCTAGAGCAGAGGAAATTACCAGCACAATACAGAAGTACTTGAAGCTAGAGGAATACATTTTCTTTTGATCTATTATTGTTAGTATGTAGTCCCTGAATAAAATGAGTAGATTAATTGGAAAATAGCCCATAGCCCATTCACAGATAATGAGCTAATTATGAAATCTTTAAACAACATGCCCTTGCAGATCAGATGACTACAGGGCTTACTGAGGCATGGCTGCTTCTGATCTGGCAATAAATAAATCTTGTTTGCAGTAAACTGACAGACTTCTCAAGCTGCCACGTGGCTCTTGTGTAGCCCGCAGCTTTTAAAACTAGTTAAATGTTTGCTATTAAAAAATGTTCATTCTTTAGTACTGCTTGAAGTGGCTTGAGCAGCAATGGAAATGAGAAAGAGATGCGTTTGTTTGGCCAACTGCCTTGTGGAGCCAGCATGGTTGTGCCATCTCTAGAGGGTGCAGGAGGGGCCCATTCACCATTATCATTTGTTTCCACAAATCCCATGGTCCCATGACCCCCAGTCAGTCCACAAGGCTTCTTTTGCAGAAGCTCTGAGAAGTGGAGCACTACCATGCTGGCCAATGCCAGGCATGCAGAGGGCATGGTACCAGTCAGCACCACATCTTCTGGTCTGTCTGAGCCTGCTCTTCCTGGGGGACTGGCAGGAAAAGAAATAAACTCTGCCACAGGAAATGGTAGAGTGAGAGCAGCATTTTAAGGCCAGAACAGGCCATTAGCTCAGCATATATTACTGAATTTTAGGCAATTATTCTTATCTCAAGAGTTGTGACTTCCACCTTACTAAAATACAGCTGCAATGCTTCCTTAGCTTATTCACACTAACAGGAGTGCTCCAATTCCCTATTAAATTCTCAGAGCTCTTAAAATCTGATTTCTGGTGTGTTTTATGGAAAGTGAGTCTTGATGTTAGACTCCAATACTTATTTAAAAATTGCTGATTCTTTAGCTCTACCAAGTCGTGAAACCCATGCATTGGACTATTGCTGGACACAGATGAAGAGAATTCATTAAAAAATATTGAACCAATAATTCACTGACATTTCGTGCTGTATTTGCCTAGCTCTATTAGTTCTTAAATCTTTAAGGCCTTTTTAAACATGTGGAGTGAGACTGAGAAAATAAAATGAATCTGTTCTAATGGAGACATTTGTCACTGAAGCAGATCAGCAAGCCTGAAGTTAAAGAACAGATACCGGAAAATTGAGGACATTGCTGAAAAATGTTAAAGCCTATGATCACAAGAATTCATAAACTCAACCAGTCAAGAGTAGTGGATGGCCCAGATCCCATCCAACTTCACTTGTCTGAGCAGTGAGCTGGAGCAAAGATGATAGCTGAAGTGCTGGCAGTTTGAAATACAGAAATGCTGAATATTAGGAGTAATTCTTTCCTGAATAAATCCCATGGGAATGGCTTAAAACCCATGTGGCTACTTAAAATACTCATCAGTTACCTAAAGGTCAGAAGCAACTATCCTGAGATAACTGTACCTGAGTCAAGCATTCTCTGACCTTCAAACTTCAATAAATACTTGTAAAAAACAGAAAAGAAATGGTATACTCAGAAATGGTGAACCTGAATGATGAAGGGCAAATTTTCTGTTGGTGTAAATGAGCCAGTGTTGCTGATTTTTTTATGTGATACATAAATTTTTAGGCTTCTTTTATTTACAGCATAAATTGCATCTAGAAGATGTGTTTCTAAACCATGCTATCTCACTTTGTCAGAATATGGAATATATATTAAATGTAAATTAGTGCTTAATACTTACGTGTACTTGTATATATAGATAAGACACCTTTCTCCTCTGCTTCATATCTCTGCCTCTATTTCCTTTTATTACTGTTGGTCTTTTCAAGTGTATATGAAACAACATTCCAGGGAGGTTGAGGAATCTGTACTAACTCCTGCTTTTCAGGTGGGGTACCTCCAATATAATAAATCATCAGCTTCTCTATAATGAAATATTTTTTGTACCATAAGATAATCATAATTTCTAGTAGTTTACAAATGATTCATGTCAGAGCTATAACAAAGTGACATGTTTGCATTCTAAGGACAAAAGTGATATGCAAATAATATGGTATTACTGGGTATACAGAATATAGCACTATTTGGGAAATATTCATTCACAGAGCCTGCTTTCACTAGTAGAGGACAGCAGCAATATATATTCATAGCTGTACTCAGAATTGCTGGCATTCAGCTGCTGCCATCAGCATTGGCAGATAAGTGTTTTTTTTTCTTTAAGCTGATAATTTTTACATTTGAAGGAGCAGAAGTGACAAAAATCAGGGATGTATTTATAGGATGGGAAAGGAAACCAAAAATGTGGCCACTAATAGTGTGCAAACACTATCATATTGCTCTAGAGATAGCAGCCTCAAATGAATAGGCACATTTAAGTTTTAAATTAGAGAAAACAGGCAATGGGATAAAGTTTTCATGAGGTAGGGTGATAAGAGGAGGAAAAACAGGTAAAAAACCCCTCAGTAGTCGATTTTGAAGCAAATATAAGGGCACATGGAAGTTTGGATTATAAACAGTAAGAGGAAGCATGTCAAGTCCAGTTTGTTAAGTAAGAAATGAGAAAAAATGATAGCAAGATAAAAGGCTGCAAGGAACCATAATTTCTAATTCTGGATTGTGCAAGTTGTGGGATTTACTGAGTAAGACTAATAGTATTTTTTAAATTATCATTTATTTCCATATGAATGCACCCATAAAATAGCGCTTTCCCAGAATGGTAGAAGCTCTTGTTCTCTACATGGTCTTATGACCAAAAATGACTCAACATCCATGACTCTCAAATGACTCAAAAATGGCTCTGTGAAAATAGGGACAGGGGCATGGGAACTGTGATGGCAAACCCTCATTTCAGGACCTTCACCCACAGACTTTCATCGCTTGGCTTGAGAAAAGACATGCTTCACTGCAGTTGTCTGAAGGGTGACAGACAGGTCTACACAGAGGGGAGAGAGACTCAGAGCAGCCCCCATTTTTCTTCCTCTCCATACTCTTTCCATCAGCACGTTGCTAGCCCCGTCCTTGAAGCTTTTACTTCTTTTGAGAAGGATCCCGTTTATTCTTCCACCTATTAATCTATTCACCATGCCTTTAAATCTATGATGAAACACAAAAAATACATAGATATGGCCATTTTTTCCCGATCTAATAGGAAATGAATTTATCCCAGCTCTGTCAAATGGACATAAAAAAATAGGAAAAAGAAGAAGCAGTGATGAGATTTGAAAATATGACATTCTGGGAGACAAGACACTGCAGCCATCCTGGCTCTTTGCTGGTCCTGGGCACTTGCTGCTGCAGCTGACTGGACAGTTGGATAAGTAGGAGACTCAGGAAATGTCATGTAAGCTTTTGCCTTAATAAGCATAAAAGGTATCTTTACCTTTCTCTCAAAGGTTATATTTGATGAGCTAAAATACCCTTCAAACACAGAGCAGTAGCTATTTCTCTGCTCTTATTTCCTCCCAAATTTCATACATCTTATGAGAATAAAGTATAATATTTTTTCAAGAACAGTAGAAACTTTGCAATGGAAAAATGCCATTTAGACAATCATATCTTTATGCCCAGAACATAGCCTGTGTCCTTTCTTTCAACTCACTGTACTTTCGTTCAGAAGCTCATCTTACTGTCGTTTCAAAGAAGTGAATACCTCTATTTCAGTCACATTCTGTTTATTCCATGTCTCCTCTGATGTATATGAAAAATTAATTAGTTTACTTTAGACTGTGGTTTAGATTAATAGATGTCAATTCTTACTTGGAATTTCATACTGTAAAACTGAATTTTCTCTTAGTAATACATTCTCCTGTAACATGGTTGATCAACTTCTAGGATAGAGTATGGACATTCACTTGAAGTTACTTAACTTTCACAGTGCTGGGAAGAAAGCTACAAAGGCCATGTTTCAGTTCACCTATTTAATAAAATATTTTACCCTCTGAAGTCAACTGTTAGTAGGTGAGGGAAAGTTTGTGGATGTTGTCAATTTAGACTTCAGTACAGCATGTGCCCAGATGGCCAAGAAGGCCAATGGCATCCTGGCCTGTATCAGCAATGGTGTGGCCAGCAGGACCAGGGCAGGGATTGTCCCTCTGTGCTCAGCACTGATGAGGCCTCACCTCGAGTCCTGTGTCCAGTTCTGGGCCCCTCCGTTCAGAAAGGACATTGAGGTGCTGGAGTGAGTCCAGAGAAGGGCAAAGGAGCTGGTGAAGGGTCTGGAACACAGGTCCTGTGAGGATCAGCTGAGAGAGCTGGGTTTGTTTAGCCTGGAGAAAAGGAGGCTCAGGATGACCTTATCCTGCTCTGTAACTGCCTGAAAGGAGGCGGTGGCCAGGTGAGGGTTGATCTCTTCTGCCATGTCTCAAGTTCGAAGGACAAGAGGAAATGGGCTTGAGTTGTGCCAGGGGACGTTCAGACCAGAGGTTAGAAATTTTTTTTTCACTGAAAGAGTGATTAGGCATCAGAAAAAGTTACCCAGGGAAGTGGTTTATTCATTGTCGCTGGAAGTGTTCAAGAGATGTTTGGATGTGGCACTTGGGGATGGGATGTAGTTGAGAGGTGATTATGGGGATGCCAGGTTCATAGTTGGACTGGATGATCTTGAAGGTATCTTACAGCTTTGATGATTCTGTGTTTTGGTGCTGCTGTGTTTTGTAGCAAGTCCAATTTTTCTTCATTGGCTATGGATGGATAATAATGTCTGTATGGAGATATCTGTGTGGAAAAAAATCTGCATTCGGCAGATAGATCTTGTCTTGATGCCTAAATATGTGAGTGTTGTACAGCTGGCAACAGAAGAAACACGTGGGTCTCAGAGTAGCAGTTGAACCTCCAGGTAGCACCAACCAAAAGGCCCGCCCTTCTTTATTTACCTATTTTTATATGTTTCTAAAGACAATTAAGGATTGGTGAAAAGAGTCAATACCCCTGATGGTTTACAGGACAAAGACATGGTCAATCATCTTTCTCCACCCCAGGGAAAGGAATGAAAAACAATTTCACAAGTGCAAAACAATCCCAGCCGGTTAAGAAAAACAAGGACCATGTTTACAGAAAAAGCATGGGAAACTACAGTTACAGTGTCACAACTTATGGGGCCCTGTAAAACCAGGGTGACATGTGACAGCAATTTTTCCTGTTCTGGAAATCTCAGAAACATTTAAGATCACTTATGGCCTTTCAATACATAAAGGTGTTTATAAGAAAGACAGACTTTTTACCAAACCCTGTAGTGATAGAACAAGGAACAACAGATTTAAATTAAAGGAGGGTAGGTTTAAATTGGATATAAGGAAGAATTTTTTTTACAACGGAGGTGATCAGACACTGTAACAGGTTCCCCAGAGAATTTGTGGTTGCTCCATCCCTGGAAAAGTTCAAGGCCAGGTTGAATGGGACTCTGAGCAACATTATCTAGGAAGGATCCCTGACCATGGCAGGGGTGTTAGACTAGAGGATCTTTAAAGGTCCTTTTCTACCCAAACCATTCTGTGAGTCTATGATCATGTAATTGCTTCTTTTTGTCCTGTAGGTTTGTCCAGATCCCTAGGAAGATGTGTTAGTACCTATGAAGAGGTGCCAAGTGGGGGGCAGAAAACTGAGCTCTGTTGGAAGGGATAAGGTGATTTATGACACAGTATCTCCAGAAACAGACCCTCCTCCAACTGAACATCTTGAAAGGTCACTGCTATCACACCACCCTCTGCTAGGAAACACTTCCAGAACTAAGTGACTCTGCTTCTTCTCCTGAAGCCTGGCTACAGGCAAGATTGGTGAGATTTGTGAGTGGGAGGCTGGAAGCAAACTAGAGGAGGCCTACAACCCAATGGGGAGCAGAAATAGGTTTTTGGGAGGGTGTCTGACCCCAAGCCTGCATGCTTTCATCTGAGCAGTCTTACTTATCTGCAGAAGCCATAGTCCCTCTTTCTACACTGATGAGAGGCAGTGACCCCAGCTGTGCTGATGTGACATTTCCCAGGCAGCCGCACCAGCTCAGCCCAGCCACGGTGTCCGGCTGGTGTGGCTACCAAAGCAGCCCCCAGAGTCTCTGTGGGTGGTCATGCTGGAGTTCAGATGCCTACATTATCTGTAGACACCTCTGCACGTTTCTGACCTTCACAGCCTTATTGCCCCTGGAGACAGCAAACCCAAGGCAAGTAAACAGCACAAATCAAGAAGGAAAGGCTAAACATTGCAGGCAGGGGTCTGAATGGCTTCAGAGATTTTGACTGCTATCTAAGAAAAAAAATGGAAAAGGAAATATACCAATACCCCATACAGAATATTAGGGCAATTAGAATAATCTTGAAACACTGTGTGCAGTTAAAAAAATCAGATATTCTTTCATTGTGAGGACCCTTCTCTGTTTTAAGTAGTTAGTAGTAGAAGTTGTGTATGAGGAATAGGAATGCTGATGCTACCTATTCATACATGCCCTTTTCAATTCCTGGCAGATTGTTATCGTTATAGACACAAACTATTAATAAATCTATTTCAGAAGGTAAATTTTTCATATATGTTCATCTGTGAGCTTTTAATAGTTCAGTAAATGAAATCTGAAACACCTCTCTGAGGTATATTTAATATGATTCCACAAATCAGCCATGGAATAAATTTAAAATAATCATCAAATACTGAATAAAGTTGTAAAATGATTTATTGTAGGCACAGGGAGTTATATGGAAGATCTTACGCAGAAAATAAAATTATAAAGTGTTAATGAAATAGGCATTCACAACTGGAGCTGTAGTGTACAATTTATTCCATCATTGATGTATTGAATTACTTTTGTGCAATAAACCAGGATAAAGGTAAGGTAAATGATTATGAGGATGATGAGAACGGAAAGCAAATTACTATACATTGCTATGGTGTGGAATCAAATGGATACAAATGTAGCTGTATAGGTCCAAAAACAAGTTTTGCACTGAAATACCATATATAAAAAACTCATCAAAAGAGCAAGGTTGCATCTGCCACTGCAGGCATTTTTGAGATTTAAAATTTTTCCTGCCACAAACCACAATAAAAATAGTCTGAACACTTAAGTGAAAATAATCTAGTTTTTATTCCAAATAATTTCAATAAGAACTCTGTTTCAATATTTTAATTTCTGTTGCTTTAGATTAATGTTGGAAAGAAGTTCTTTTGAATCAAGAGATACTTCTCATCTAAATTGTATTGTATTAGCATGCTTAAAATGATAATAATTTTTAACTGTTAATTCATTTAAATGAAGTGGAATTCCAGTATCTGAAAAAATCCTGAACAGAATTGCTTAAAACTTTGCTCAAAGCAAAGACATATGAGTTTAAGAATACTGAGAAACAGCTGCAATTGCAACCTTTCCTACTGGTTCAGCCTACCAGTCTGCTGAATTAGGCTGCTGCTCTCTCTTAACTAAAAGCTAAGGGTGAGAAAATACAACAGTCATTGGCATGAAATTTTTGATACACATTCAAAATACTAAGTTGGTAAGATTGAGGAATAATGCAGTATTCTACAGGAGTGAGGGTATGGAGCAGTAAATAATTCTCTGCCTGCACTTTAGAAAATTGACTAGCAGTTTTGGGGACCAGAGGGGGTGCTGAGAGGGAAGGAGATGCTGAGATGGGATGTACTTTTCAGTCTCTCAATGCCCGAGTGAGAATCCTTTGGCAGTGGCTTCATCATTCTCACTGATTCTCCTGAACGGGTTCAAGTGAACAGGGCTTTGAGACTTCCTAATCCATCTTTCAGCCAGAAAGCATTCCATCCCAGAGAATTTCAGATCCAAACTCTTGAGACCATGACTGAGGTCTTGACAGCACAGCTGAGGCAGAGAACACAACCTCTGTGGCCTGAAAAGGGAGAGTAAATTAAAATACACAGTAGAAAAGGAGAGATAGCTAATAATAATAAACCTAAAGACTTATTCAGGGAAAGGAATAGGTAGCAGACATGACTATGACAGAAGCTTTAAACAGAGTATGATTGAAAGGAGGCAGAAAAGAAAGATGGGAGTGACCAGAGATGAATTAAAATAAAATAAGTGAGAACCTAATTAGTCGAAGTTCTTAGTAACATCTTAAATCTTTCTGGAGACAAAGAAGCATTTAAATGGTAAAAAGAAAAAAAATCCCCTACCTTTCCATTCTAAGAACTGTGGAGGTGGTTCAGGTGCCCAAAGAGGCATTCAGGCCCTGGAGGAAAGAGGTAGAGGATTGAAGATCACCCCTGTGTGGGAATCGGACTTGGTGTCCTCCAGGGTTGGGTTGGAAGATCTAGGGGCAGGATGTCCCCTCAAGACATTGGCCACTTCCACAGTCTATCAAGGAAACAGGCCTGTGTGTCATTCTTGAGTTCTGGAAAGTTCTGCGTTGTTCGGATGTCTATTGCTTCCCCTTATTGTCAGTCATCCCCTCTCCTCCCCTCTATTGTTCCTGTTGGCTCCTCTCCCATTGTTCCTCCCTCGTTCCTCCCCTGAGTTCGATGCCTATTGGATATTATGTAACAAATTAAGGATCGGTGCACCAAGAGCTCGGGGTCTCTCGACCTTGGTCGCCCAGAGTGCAGTCAACCCTCGTGTTTCTCTTTTACACCAAGGCGAGGGGCCTCTCCTTTTCCAGCTGGGTTACATTGTCTGCTCCAAGTGTTGCAGCCTTCTTGCTCAGAAAAACTTCTGCTGGCCGGAGAGCTCTCTGAGGCACACCGAGTCGGGTCCGCCTGGAGGTCTGCACCCACCAGACCAACGGCACGGGGGGGACGTGACAAAGAACTGCAGGTTTTTCTGCAAGGAAGCAAAGTAAAAGATTTAAGAAAAATGGAAGATGACAGAAAAGAAAGGAACCAAAAGAAGGAAGGGAAACTTAAGGAATAAAAGGCAAAATGCACCCAGCTTTAGGACAGAGGCATTCAATATAATTTATTCATATTCATTTCAACCTGTGATTTAGGAGTTGTCAGGAGGTGACTTACTACGAGCAAGGCCTCTCACAGCCAGGGGATTTGCTGTCAAATTCACATCCTCAAGCAAAACTGTGCTGTCAAAGCTATATTTTAATTTTTAAAAAAATTACATTACACTCTTTTCACAGTGCAAAACAGAACTAACATGGACTCAAGAGATTATCAAAGTGGAGTTGCCTTGTTTTGTTTGCAAAATAGCTTGATGCAAATGCTCTAAAACTTAAGTTGCTCCACTTAACATTGTCATGGAAAGTATATTTCAAAGTTTGGTCTTCTGACTGACAATATTTGTAATTGCATTTCCGTGCAATGTATTTATTGGCTTTCCAGTACAGAAATGTAATCATCCTTCAATTATTGCCAGATAAAATTATCTTGCAATACAATATTTCTGAAGCAACCTGAAAGTGAAACAAGTAAACCTAAAATGTATAGAATTTCACAGGAAAACCAGTGGCATGGGAAAATCTATGGCAACGTATTTTATTGGAACATTTAGTTCAATTAAAAATGACCATGATGCAAAATGAAGCAACATGACGATCAGCTTTCTTAAAATATCTGAACCCAGCACAATTCTACTGCTCTTTAACATGCAGAAGTCAGGGGCTTCTCTGCACATTTTAACAAAGTGGGTGAATGTTACAGAGACACTTGTTTTTGACATTAGACATCTCCTCAAATGACTCAGGTTTCCCTTAATGATCAAGAGAGTGAAATAAACTCTTCAGCAGATATTTTTAGTTTCACAGCAAGCTGGTGAGATTTTTTGGTGGGTAGATGAGTATACTGGTCAGACGTACTGAGGATATTAGCAATGTAGGATTGGATGCATTCTGGAGAAGAGCCACAAGGGCAATCCACACCTTGAAGAAGAGTTTTTTCTCATACTCAGCAATATCTCTCAAGAAGAACAGCTGAATGTCAATGGCCAATTTAGCTGGCTGGTGAAAGGCACATGGTAAGCAGTGGTTGGAAGAATCAGTCAGACAGAATTGAAGTGGAAATAAAGAACAGCTGTAACAAGATCTGACAGTGAGAGCAAACTCCCCAAAAGAGACATACTGAGTTGTTTGGATATCTGTATGTCTGCAAAGGCTCAAAGAAATCAGTGTATGGGGTTTAAGTGGCTAAATGTTCTTGGGTTTGGTTTGAAGGTATCTGGGTGAAATGTAATGTCTTTTGAGATACAGAAGGTCAGACTTCATTATCCTGTAATCTCTGAAGTTTATCTTCAGGAGCACAGAAATTGTTTAAAATGTTTAAGTATCATAATTATATAGAGGGGACTGGAACAAAATCTGCTGCTCAGCTTTCGTTAAAAAACCAGTCATTTTGCAAAATTTTTATATTATTTTGAAATGTGCATGTGAATATTTGGGATGCTATAGAGAACGGGAATCCAAGATTCTAAGAAATACATTGCATTTCTGCACTTAAGAGTTGGAAGTGCATTTGTCTGTTTTAATTTGCTTGGGAAAATTCTCAGATATTTGAGAATTTTTTGTGTCAGCACTGTTTGCAAGACTGATAGCACAACACAGGGAGCTTAGCATTCCTGTACATGTTTTATACCCAGAATCATGGAAATGTTTAGGTTGGAAAACACCTCTAAGATCAAGTCTCAACCCAGAATTGCCAAGTCCACCACTAAACCATGTTCCTAAGCGCCACATCTACATGTCTTTTAAATGCCTCCAGGAGCAGTGACTTCATCACTTCCCTGGGCAGCCTGTTCCAGTGCTTCATAAAACTTTCCATGAAGAAATTTTTCCTAATATCCAATGAAATCCTCCCCCGGTGCAACTTGATGATATTTTGTCTTGTTCTTTTTCTTGTTACCTGGGAGAAAAGACTGACCCCCATCTCACTACACCCTCCTTTCAGGTAGTATTAGTCTCCCCTAGCAGGCCTTAAATGTGAAAACTTTGCTAAAAGTAGAATGTTAAGATGGCTGAAAATGATCTTGAGACACTTCATGTGAAAGTGAGTCTTTCCTTTTTTTACTTCCTCTGTTAATATTTGACTTATCTCAATAAAATAGTTGCCTTCTGAATGATCATTGCCTGCTATTTTTGAAATTCCAAAGTACATTATAGTAATGAAATTACCCTGGAAAATGCTATTATTTGGAGGTCTAATTCACACTTGCTCAAATGAAATGTATTTTTGTTTTATAAACGCCATATTGAAGATCTGTCCTATTTGAACCTTACTGTTTTCTTCCTAACATCGCCACCCACATTTATTCATGTTTACCAGGACACTTTTAGAAACAAAATGCTGTACTGTGCTTCTAAATTGCTCAAATTTACTCAACCGCTTCTGTTTTATGGTAATAAATTGGAATGCATCCTTTAAAAGGAAAAGAGAAACACCCATTACTCTGTACTTTAAAATATGAAACATAAAAATCTGAACTGCATCTCATATTTTTATTAAAATCAGGTGGAAACTTTACATGGTGGGCAAGAAAGTTCCTAATGAGTCTGGTTATCAAGGTTTTGTGCATTTGGTTGTGTGCCTGAAATTAGAATAGGATAAAAGCAAGCCCTTTCTTCTGTACCTGCAGATGCTTTATCATTGGAATGATAGGTTCAGGTGGCTGACCAAGCAGCTGACTGTAGCAGTGCTGAACTGGTATTTAATGATAATAATAAATGACAAATCAAAAAAGGCAACACTGAAATTTGGTGCAACTCACTGATAAGTTTATCAAGCCAGGTGAATTTCATTCAGCTCCTTCAGTGCAAGGCAGCTGTCAGCATTGATTATTGACATATCCTTCACAACATCAGTTGTTAGCAAGAAAGTGAAGTAAAAAAATCTTCACAGACGAGACAGCACTATACAGACTTCACTTGTGCTGAGCATATGTTTGATTTTATTAAAATGTCCCTCTTTCTTCTGCTTCTCTTTCTCTTGTCCCTTTTTAGATTTCTTAAGGATCTCCTTTCTGCTGGCAAACTTCTAGGGGAAGAACCTGTGGAGTTTTTTGCTTCTTACTGCCTCCACTTTATGTCTAGGAGTTTCTGTGGGAAGCTGCTTCTCTCTTCATTTTCAACCACCATTCCAATGTTTTCCATAGAGTATTCCCTTACAAACCAAATCATGATATCCATGGTCTTTACTTTGAATGAAATTAGAGACAAAAAGGCCCCAGCAAAGAGCAAGCAAATTGCTGGCCCACTGTGGGCTCTGGGACTTGCAGGACAACCTTTAGTGTAACATATTGGCTTGAGGTAATACATTTCTTGAAAACAGCCATTGAACTATCTGCAACAGTAGGGCAATACTTTCAATAGGATGCTTTGCAATTATTCATGTTAGCAACAACTGTGATATCCAGCTGCTCTCCAGTGAGCACGGATGGTCTGTCGTCCAAAGCATTACATCTTTCTCTGAATGTACAAAATATGGTGCCCTGTGGCAGCTGCTTTTTCAAAGGTTTCAGCAAAGAACTATTCTGTAATGTACTTTTGAACTGCTTGTGGGTTAGAGGCGGGTTAATGTATTCTCTTCTGAGTTTGTTTTTGTGTGTTTTTGAGAAGGTCAGTGTCCTACCTTACTTAATGGCAAAGCCATCAGTTCTCTTGTCAAAGCAAATCACACAGTTGCTAAAATCCAAAATACATATGGAATGGTGACATTATGTGAAAGGCCAAATATTGGTCTGAGTGGAATGTCAGTAGAGGGCAGATGACGCAACTTAAAATATTATATCTGCCTGGTCTGAAAATCTGATTTTCTAAAAGAAGGTTTCTGCCCTCTGAGAGCAGAATTCACACAGAACTTTGCAGCATGGCTAATGTTGAGTTGCAGCACCATTATCACTCATCAGTCACTTCCTCAACGGTCCATTTTTCACATGAGAAGCTTAGTTTGAAATGTGTGGCCAACTTTTCACTTGGTTAGATTTTATGGCTTATAAGGCAACTGCTCAAAGGCAATGGCTGAGGTCTAAGGAGAAGTTTCCTTATGGCAGAAGGAAAGTTGATTGTAAACTACCAACCACTTGGGTAGGAGATACAAATCACTTCAGTTCATCTTAAAATCTGAGGTTTTGCAAGTTTCTGGCTTCCCTGAGCCAGAGGGTAAGCAGATGATAAATCTTAACCTTCAGACCACGGACAAGGGCCTAGTGAGTAAATTTATGGCCTTTACTTCGATTTCTGATATTTTTTCTGAAGGAACTTTGTATTTACTCATTATTTCCCATCAGCAACAAAAGACCATTTGTGAGGCACAGGGTAGAGCTAGATACATTTTTTTAAATTGATTTTTGGATTTTTTTCTTCTTTTAAGAAAGGATTTTTGTTTGTTTGTTTTGGTTTGGTTTTTTTTGTTTGTTTTGGTTTAGGTTTTTGTTTGTTTGTTTTTGTTTGTGTCAGGTACGTAACATTTGGGAAGTATTTTGTTTGCAAAGAATTTGCATGTTCTGGCAAGATATTCGAACAAATGCAGGGTCTGGGAGTGAGAAATCTGAGTTTCTCAAATTGTTGTTATAAAACACTGAGTACCATGGGATAGAACATCTCTGGTGTCTCACTCCCTGAAAGCAATTAGGGCACTCCAGTGGGATAAGAGAATGCAATATTTTTCCCACAGGAGGAAGTTTGTTCTCTTCTGACTCAAAAATAAGAAACATCCTTCCATGTTATTTTCCTATGCTGTTTGGCTTTAGTTCATGACAAAGCATTTATGAACTATTTACCTGCCCAGGAAATATCTATTTCTCCCTTTAGGATTTAAGGCATTTTTAAAAGAAGTAATATCTATCTTCCATAACTTACATATATATTTATGTGTTTCTAATTTGAGAATTCCTGCTGCAGATAAAAGTTACAATAGTTTCACCTACATGATATTGAAAAAGAAAAACAAGAACTTTTACACCATATTTTCATTCTTTTAATTATTTGGGATTTTCTTGGCTTTCATGTTATGATTATTTCTCTCCTTGCCAGTCAATTCACCGCTACCTTGTGTGGAAGCCTTGGCTCCCATTTCTCATGATCTATCTACCTCCTTGCAAACATAAGATCATTATAGGGGTTTTCTTCATTTGGAAGAAATCTCTAAATAATGTAAGGATTGGGAGTTCTAGCTGCACAAACAAATAATGTTTGCTCTCCAAGATGATACAACCAACAAACCTGTTATTTACCTTGGGATATGACAACCATGACTATATTTTCAAGGCTGATTTTGAAAGGTTGCTTTCTCAAGAGACACTAATGTAAAATCACATCTGGAATTTAAAAGAAGTTCCAATCTTGCTATGAGAAAATGTTTGCAACTTTTTTCCTCGTGACTTTAAAACCTATTTCTATGTTTATTAAATTTAAAAACTACCTCATACTTCCCAGCACTGACACTAATAGAGCATCACAAACTTGTTCCAAATATATAGACACAAGCAATTGCAGGAACACAAATTTCATGGCGTGTGTTTTAGCTTACATTCAGCAGTTGCCAATTTCTGCTCTTGTCTGAGGGATTTCTACAATGCACCATTTCCAACATAAAAAAGCACTTAAGCTGACAAGATACATTTTAAAAAATGAAGAAAAGAGTGTTTTTGTGTTACCTAGCTCCATATTATTATCATATATTTGAAAAAGAATAAATTCTCAATTCCTCAGAAACTAATACAGTTTTAAAATACTAAAATTCATCATAGAGCTAGATATTCTTGACTGTTTAAAATTTTCCTTTAATTTCAGTTATTTTAAGCCATGGCTTTTAACAGATAAGTTTAAAACTAAAATATGGTAGTTAGATTAACCAACAGGAGACTTTCTCAAGATTTCTTCTTTTTAAAGATATGCAGCCCTAGTGATAGGAATAGCTTATTTTCCCACAGGACAGCAGCCACAGGTTTATATATAATGAAAACTGGATTAAAGTTTTGGATAAAATAAATATGAAATACTGCTATAGGGAGAATGATTAATTTAGTTAATCCATGGAAAGAGTTAGTGAATCAACTACAGCACAGTCATTTCAATTGGAAAGGAATTTATCTTTTTCAAGGACTGTTCTTCATGGAAATAATTAATCATGAAAATTTATTATAAAATGCTTTTTTTTGGGTATAATTTGAAAAGATACTTTCTAATGGTAATAGGTTGTAAATCTTGTTTTGAATACTAAGGAGCATATGAATTGAACATTCTCTCCATTTAATGAGCCAGTGTTATTATTACTAGACATGCAAAAAAAGGTACTTTGAAAATATATTTCAGAATATTCACATATGAAATGACTATTTGCTTCCATTATTTGGTATCTCAGATTTCTACACAAACAAATATTAGAAGTAAAATTTATAATGGAACTTGCCCTGTGGCTATTTGCAAGCCTTTATAAGGTTCTGGAACAAGGAGACAAATAACTTGAGCAGAACAAAGAAATGGCCAGAAATACTTCAGCTGACAATAGAGATAAAAGCTATTACGAAGAAGGCAACATATTTTCATGTTTAGATCAACTGCAAGATTTGCCTCTGCACTCATGAACTGGCACAAAAGTTGCCAACCTCTCTGGCATGTTCTGAAGACCTGGGCAGCGAAAACTGCAATCCCAGAAGACTTTGTGTGCAGAAACATCTGTCGAACCTGCACCCCAGTGTGCTTTATGTGCACATGACATCTTTTTTTACATAGCTTCAGAGGGGTCCACTTGATGCTGCAGACATGGTAGAGCTTCCTTCACACAATTGTTTCATCAGGAAGGCACCAACCAAGGTCTGGCTATATGTTTTGCAGGCAGTTTTGTCCACAAGAGTCCCTTTAATTAGACAGTGGGACAGAAAACTGTGTGCAACAGATGTTGAATGCCTGGTAAACCTGGTTTTGGTCAGATTTGTCCCATGGCTATGAAAGCAACCAGCTATCCTGAAATAAGAAAGAAAGACCATTTGTGTAGTGAAATTCAATTTAATTTCCAGTGCAATCCCGGAAAAACATTGGAAGGTGAAAATTACACTGAGCACTTTTCTGATTCCCTGTTCCTTAAAAGGACGGCGAACTACTTTGGGATATAGGCCAACCCATCACATATAAAAAGTCCTATATGGCATCTTAGAAAGGCTAGAAATGACTCACATAAATAATCCAGGGGAGGGAGAGCATAATCCATTCACCTGATTTTAGCTATTTGAAAACTTCCTGTCTAGAATTACCATTTAGGCTGGTCACAAGACTGTTAGACAATTTAAAGGAGTTAAACATTTACTTTTGATGATTAGAGTTAAGTGCAACTAATTATAACCTAAATTATTATACATTTGATTTTTTTCAGATATATTGTGGACAGAAAAAATAGATCCAGTAAGCCATTAGGAATAAATTCTGGTAATTGCATGACAGTAGGTATTAGGGACTGTTTGAATGATCTAAAAATGCCAGCAGCTGAGAGTCAAAATGCCTGGGTCTATACCTTGGTATTGCTTAATTTGCTTTCCTCATTGAGGAAAATATCTCATTAGCCAAATATTTTTGCCTGAGCAAACTGTGTCACAAGTGGAAGAGCTGTGTTATGGTACCAGAAGGCACAGAGAAGGCAGACACTGAACAAGGCAGAGTGCCTCATTCTAGGACAATAGTTACAAGCGTCACCCAAAGCAAGCACTGGCTTGTCAAAGCAAAGCCCTGATCCACAGCTGCACACCCCTCAGCATGAAAGTGAAATTGTAGATTTGCTGTGTTGAGGTATTTGCATTTCTTCCCTGGTGATCAGAACCACACATTGCTCAAGGACACTTCTTAAGATATGCTAATTTACCAGCTGAAGCAAAATATTCTGTACAAACACATGTAACAAACTGCAGCTAAAAGTCACGTCCATCTTACTCCTGTACTCACCTTACCCTGCTGGGAGACCTGAGTAGATTTGGCTTTGTCAGAGTCCTCAGGGAAATGCTGGGCATCACCCTCATCTGGATGTAACCAAACTCCCTCTAAACGAAGCTGTGCTTTCTGGTTTTGAATATAAGGCTGTAAAAGAAAAAAACATTAGCTAATGATACAGAAGCCAACAGTTATGTCATTGTCTCAACAACGTCCTAGAGTTGGCCGAGCAGTACTTTGTTTCTGAGCCATTCTTCCTTCTTCCTCCCTGTTCCTCCAGGCACCTGCCAAGCTACCACCACATTAATTCAAGTTACATCTAAGTTTCAAAAAATATATGTATTCAAAACTAAACAGAGCAGGGAACAAAGGCATGTGCAATCATTCCTACAGATAGTTTTCTTAATATAGTTCTGGTGCAATTTTGGTAGGACAGCTGCTGCTCACCCAGACAATGCCTGGGAGAACATCTGAATTTTTAAGCACTGGGAAACATTTTGCTGCTCTGAGAGGTGCTGCCTCAGCTTTGGAGAAAAGAGAGTTTTGTGGTATAGATCTGATCCCTGCCATACCAATAACCATTAAATTCTATGCTATACAAACCACTTACCACATTTAGGAGCATCATTAAAATAGCTGATTAGAGCTAGTACGCAGACTATAAAATGGTACCCTTTAAATTAGAGGCCATTTACAAAAGCTGTAGTTATCTTTGTGATTATTTCACACAGCAACATTTTAATGGTTTGTTTGACAGATATTGTATAGTTTAAGGCCAGAAGGGACCATTAGATCATCTAAACTGACCTGCATTTTACAGGCAATTAAATTTCACACAGATACTCTATATGAGCTTCATCAGCTTGAATTAAAGTAAAACATTTCAGTCCTTCTCAGACTACAGTGTGTACTACAGAAAAAAGTGAGAGCAGAGCCTCAAGACTGAAACAGGAGGACCTAATGTGTTCAGATTATCTTAGAAGGCATACCCCATGCTGCAAGGGAAATGCTCTGTCTGACTGAACTTCAGGAAAGGATCCAAATCTGGATTTCAGCTTGAACTTTAACTAAAACATACAATGTAAAGTATGCTGGTTGTCATAATTTGATGGAGATGTCCTTAAGTGTATTTTAGATATATCTATTGTTCTTTTGTTCTAAACTGAGTAGTAAGTAAAAAAGCAGAAAAAATTATGTTAGAACATATATTCAAAAGAGATTATAATTTACCTACTGGCTTCTTGCTTGAGAATGCAATTTACAATACTTAAATTTTATACAGAAACTGGACTTATTCCATCTTTTTTTCCTTTCTTTTTTTTTTTTTTTTCCAAGGAAAAAAAAATAGAGTTAGAAATAGCCTGAAACCAATTGAAACATTGACCCTTGATGATCTCTTGTTAAAGGCAATGAAATATGATATTTAGGAAACCAAGATCTTACTCCACAAGTGGCTCTGAAACTGCTTTGCATAATCCAGTCTTCATGGTTGATGAAAACAAGCACCATAAAAAAACTTCCCCACAAGGGAAGGGCTGGGAAGCATTCAGGTTGCTGCCAGCTTCACATCCCCATAGCACATGGACCAACTGGGACATTTAGGCCTAACCGTTGTCTTTTAATAAGGCCATTTCTTCCATAATTGTGCAATGTTCCTTATTTAACATGACACTTTTGGTTGTGCTTGACTTTGTTGAAAGTCTTGTCTCTGCTGCTCTTGCTTCAAAGGTTTTCTGAGTTTCTTTTATAAATCTAAAAAATCTTTTTATAAGCGAAATACAAAAATTATCTTCTTTTCAATGTTTTCTTTACACCTAGGGATAGGAAACACCCCATTTTATGTTACCCTCTTTTCTAAGCAACCCTGCTTTCGAAGCTGAGATTTGACTCTAGAGACTTTCCTGTGTTAAACAAAGAAATTAATCCATCACAAATCTAGCCCAGAGATTTGCTTCTTCACTAAATCTGTTCCCCTCTTTCAGGTCTTTGTTTCTTCTCTTAACTAAGTAATTCATTTCAGACTTTGTACTGTCAAACTAATCAAATGAGACAAGGATTATTTTCCAGTCTTGCATCATTTGAGCTCTCTTCAACTTAGGTTGACTTCAGTTTGTCCCCCTGAATGTTATATGCTTTTTTAGATGAGTTTGGAGTGTAAGTTTTGTAATTCTTTTCCACTCTCAAACTGTCTGCATACCAGTGCTGTTTGCTCATTTCATGTACAGCAAAGATTTTACTCAAGAGAGCTGAAAGCTGTAGTTTTCTTCCCTCTCTGGTGATGTTGTTTTTACCTCTCTCAGGCAAAACTTTCCTCTCAGAAGCAGGAGATGTATCACTCATTAAAACATCATTGCTGCTTCCTGTAGACCTTACTAACTCACTTCAGCTGGCTGCAGGTAAAAATGCTGTGATATATTTATGCTCCTTTCTTTGATGATGGTTCATGGTAGTGACTGCATTTATGCAAAGCAGCCAATTTTGCAGAGAGTGTTCTTGAGGTAAGAGTTGGGAAGCATCATTCATAGTAGAAGGGCGCAGGTCTTCATCTTGGTTCATCCACTTCATAGTTATCATGCTAAAACCTACTTGCAGAGGTAGGAGTTCAGGCAGTATGGAATTCACCCTCCCAACACAGACATAAATATAGCTGTGACTGAGGCTGCATTCATTCTAGCAGTGCTTTCACCTTTCAGCACCCAACAGCCAGTCTATCTACCCGGTCCCCTAGGCACAGAATGTCTTGTGGACCCAGCCAGAGTAACTGGTATCTTAGTCCTTGTTCATCTTCAACCACAACATTGACAAAACTCATTATTGACAGAAGGGATGATGAGAGTAAATAAGATTCTTTTCTTCTTCTTCCTCATCTTCTTTCTTCTTTAAAATGATGTCATGCATGCAAATGATGGTTATTTGTTTGTTCTGAGGTGGAAAGGTGGGCTCTGAATTAAAGATCCTGACAGATTTTTATGGATGAATTTTCATAGGTTACACAACATGAAGCGGCTCAGCTTGGTCATTTTTTCCTCTCTTTTTGTCTAAAAGAGCTATCTTAACACTTAAGATTGTGTATGTTTAACCTGGACAGCACACAGAGCTTGTAGGGTTGTGTGAGTGTTACTCTCCCTCTCTCCAAAGTATGAGCCTCTTGATTAGCTCCTGTGTTTGTGTCATGTATGGATGAAATGTGACAATTTTCTCATTTGGTTGTAGTGTTTGGTTGCAGAAATGAAAAAAAGACTTAAGGTAAGGACTAGGAATAGGTGAGCAGCACCTTACCTTCCTGAACTCAAGAAGTCTTCTATGGCAGCAGAATTCACCCATGTACTCAGCCAAGGCTTTGACTCCCAGGAAGGTAGTCTGAGATCCCTGATTTTGAGATAGCAGCAATTTCCACTGCATATCTAGGTTACTGAAGTCTTCCTGGACATAGGGTGGCTAAAGACCATTTCAGCCTACAAGAGACTGTCACTCAACAGCTTTCTGTCCTTATAGAAGCAGGGAAAAGATGTTTAAAATACAGTTAAAATAAATAATTTTATGATTTACATTTTAAATACTTTAACTCCACAATTTTCCTTTGTATAAAAAAAAAGGTTTGTAAACACTAAATGGTTGTTGCCCCCATTAGATAAGGCATGCTGAACTTGCAACCTGACTCCACTATGTTTTCTTTTTCATGGTGACAGAATAATTTACATATCTATCTCTTTACAGTCATGTAACCCATCAAAACCTATGTTGCATCTCACATTTTCTTGCTCTGCTACGATGAGCAAAGACCTTTGTGCCCTCTCACTCTTTGTCCACTTCTGACAAACCACAGTGCCAACGTAATAGGGCTGCTTTAATCTCCATGAATTTGTGGCTGGGAGACAGGAAACAGACAGGAGCCAGAAGGAAGACTGAGCTCTGGAGTATCTATATGCAGGCTCTGTTCCTCCTGTGACCTTGAACGGTGATACTGCTGAGAGGTGCCCTCTGCTCCTGGCTGGAAGCATCTGATATGGAAACAACAGCCACTGCCACTTTCAGTTCACAGGAACTGAGAGGTGAGAAAGGTAATTTACAGGAGATTTTTTTCATTTCCTCCTCTTTGGCTGGAGAGTCTCATGATTCTGTCATGCAACCTGGCTATGGGCCTGCATCTAACAAGGCTGCAGACTTGGAGCAGTTCCTGGAACAACACTTGTCTTTAAGTGAGACACTGGAGACCAGCGATATTTGAATTATTTGCATAATGTCCTTCTACTATAAATCACGTAAAATTACTATGCATTATATGAAACAATTCAGAACATAAAAGGGAAAATAAATGCAGCTGCTAGACTAAAATTCCTGAAGGAAGTTCCAGCCTTCTGTCCTACACCCTGGTTGCTCCCCAGAAGTGTGTGACCAATATCCCCTTTCTGGTAAGCTCTTCAGTACTTTCTAGCCTCGTGATTCTTCTTGAATCATCAAGCATCAACTTTCCCAGAGTAGGGTTTGGCCATGTGGCAGGATGTCTACCCCCCGCTTTCCTCCTGTGTACCACAGATAACTGGTGCATAAAGAGATAGCCCAAGGCCTGACAGGCCGAGCAAGGGTCATCTCTGGCCCCAAAAGAGCTCAAGCCCAGCTAAGAATCCACATCTTAGTCTGGAGAGCCGATGTGGGAAGAGATAAAGGAAATATTACTGACCTCAGAGACACCGTTTTACACTATAAAAGATACATGAGCTGTCACTGAGGCAGAACCCTCTTACACCCTGAAAGTGTTTGAACCTTCTCCCCGAAGTCTGGACGCAGGTTTCCTGGTTATTTCTCTGGAAATGGAGGGAAAGGATCTCGATGTGTGCCCCACCTTCAGCAATTGGATGGTAAGATATATTGAATCCTAAGTTTATACTACTTCTTTGCTAGCTGTAAGTGAAAAGGGTACCTTCTCGTGCACTGTATGTTAAACTACTAGTAGTCTTTCTTTTTGTTTTATTCCTGTGTAGTATTGGTTTACTTTAAGTCTTACATCTGTTAGTTTCTTGTCTATTAATAAATAATTCATTCTATAATGGACAGAATCAGTCATTATTAAAAGAACTTATGAACATGAGCGGGTTTTAGGGTTCTGGCTGCCTCAGTAAGGTTACTGCCTGCTGCCAAAGCCTAGGCAGAAGGCAAAGGTTAATCTAAACTCCCACATCCATTCGTGATGGCCAGCATTGGGGGCTTTTTGGAAATCTCACTGCCCCTCATTTAGGACACTGAGAATTTGTAAAAAAGATTTTACACTAAACAAAAACATCTAGTCGAGAGAGTCACCGATCTGAGCAGAGAAAAATGAAACACAGAGGACATTACATGGCTGTCAGACCAGACTCCTTCCATGAGTCAGTCTAATAACCTGTTCCCACATCTGTAGCTCTTTCAGATTTATTTGTTTTACTCTTACAGGCTCTCACCGAACAATTCATTTTTTAATGAATTTCTACTGTACAAATACCAATAGCCCCTTTATCATGATGAAGAGGGGGAAAGGTAAAAATGAGATTTGAAGTACTTTTGTTTTTCAGGGGTAAACATTTCTGTCTTTCACAGAAATAAAAGATACACAATGATACAAAAATATACTGATACTATCACTGGATATAATACATATCCAATGATGTTTTACTGAACCTTTAAAAATTGATAATTTTTTAATATTAAGACAGCATCAATCAAGGACATAGTGGATATTTTTGTAAAGGCTCAGAAGAAACTGAGGCTTTTGTAGCCATTCCCCTCTTAAACAGACCTCCTCTGCTGAGCTTTAGCCTTGTTTCTTTCATTTGTGATAATAATCCTGTGATTCTGGTGGATTTCCTGCTCAGGCAAAACCAAATGTTGTGGGTTGCTTAGATGTATCATTCAGGGAAAGCTCCAGGACAATGCCAACTTTTTATGGTTATTTGGATAAAGCTCTAGGCTGAATTCATGTTGAAACACTGAAGACCATCAGAACCATAGCAGTCCAGTATTTGTCTGTTTGGTATTTTTTAAGTAGGTAGAATCCCTGTTGATTTTAACAACTTGGAGAGTCTGGCAGATGTGTCATATGAAAGGCTAATGAGAGAAAAATGTGTGAAACTCGATTTATTACTAGATAACCAAACAGGATATCAAGCTTCTTAATCTAAGCACCATCTTATTAGATGCTGAAAATAACTCCTCAGAAGTTAATCTCTTACAACTTTAAGTGCTGGGAGTAGCTATGTATTTTAGAAAAGCACAGGATTTTCTCACCTTTGGTGTTCCAGGCAGGTACCCTACCTGTATCACTCATTATTAGACAGCCATGAAATACCACCTGATTTCTTCATAGTCTTTTAGTATTTCTGATGGTCACTCTGCAGAGCAGCTTTAGCAGCAGCCACAACTCCATAAAATATTTTTTTCCTTGTTTATTCCTTGTTTAGAGTTGATAACACTCCTAACTAGCATTAAGAATTGCCATAGTGTTGCATAAAGAGTCAAGCTGTATGTGGCCTATGAAAATAATATGAACTAATACATGAGACCCAAGGCTGTTTGCCCAAGAGTACTGAGGGATCTTGTGTATGCAACTGTCAAGTAGCCATGACTTGCTAACAGTTTAAGTCATCCATGGTATCTGAGAAATGTCAATTATCAAATATGACACCCAAATTGTGGTGAGATATAGGAAACAACACTAAGTTTGAATACTATATTGAGTAAATTTATGCAAACTATGATAAAGAACAGGATTAAGACGTGTTGGTGAAAGTGATACAATGGAGAAATACAGTATTTTCTTGCAGCAGTCATGCCTCACATGTCTGGAACGTTCTTTAAAAGTCAGTGAACACATCAATAGCAGTGAACCATTTGATACATTGCACACAGCATTTCCCAAAGAGTTTGAGTAGGTCTGTTACAAAACCCTTACAGAAAATAAGCTGCCATAGTGTAAGTAGAAAGTTCCATGTGTGGATTACCATTGATGAAAAAATAGAGAAGACTACACAGGAATGATAAGACATTTTACAATGGAGGTAGGATGACTTCTCTGGCCAGCATTCATTAGTGGTCTGGAAAGGGAGTGGACAGGGAGGTTTTTGGTCTTAGAGAATTCCTGTAGTAAACCAGAGTTACCAAAGACTGCTGCAGGAACTTCTCTAAGTACAGGCTGCTGGGGTGAGCTGAGATCTGGTGCTGTTCAGTGTTGATCAACACAAATCAGTGACAACGGCAGAAATAATCCCTGCTATACCTACACACAGCAGAGAGCTCAAAGGAAATTATTATCACTCAGCCAGTCACTGTTACAGACAGTATTGTGAAAACCGTATGGATGGACTTGTTATTCAATGTCAGTCAAAAGACAAATGCAATTATAGAATCAGATTGGAGAACAAAACAAAAAAGTATCATTACAGTAGCAGCCAAAGTACAAATCCATAACTCCTTCTACTGCTTGAATATTGCATGTATCTGTCATCATTCTTTAGAAGAAAGTTTTAGAACTAGAAAATCTTCATAGAAGTACAGATTCATGAAGGACAAATGTGTCTCATTCCTGTGAGAGAAGATTAGATAGATTTAGAATTCTTGAGCTTGTTAAAAAAAGAAACTGAATGAAGGGGATATGACAGAAAAGAATAAAATCAAACAACTATGAAAAGGGTTGAATACAGAACAGTGTTGTCTCATGCCCTAGTCTGGACTGACAGCACAGAAGCTAGGTTTTATATGGAAGACTGACAGACAAGTTAACATGCTTTTAGAATAACATGATAAATCCCATTTAAGATGATAAATCCATCTTGTGTCCCCTATCATTTTTTGCAGACAGCAGTCTTACTCTGGGATTGCATTATGGTGTCTGTGTTTATACATCCTCTGCCTATTCATGCAGCCTCCATTCTCTGCTCTTTGCAGCAATGCAACAACTTTGAAACTTGAGTGTCTTCAATTCCCTCAAGCTGCAGAGATCATTTAACTCAGGCTTCTCATTTACTGGGTAGGTCCAAACAACTCCTGGAACTCCCAGGTTTCCAAAAGAAGTGGTCCCATATGTATTGTGAGGACTTGATCCAATACCTTCCAGGGCTGAGACAGAAAGCCACCTTATGCCCGTAGCTGTGTCATTGTAGGTATGGAATAAATGTTCAGAGCCTAAGGTCTGAAAAGCAGAACTCTGGACAATATGTAAATGAAAAAAAGCATACCTGAGGCTTTAGGTATTTACAGGGTTACAAAGACACTATTCACATTTGGCAAAAACATCTAAGGTAATTCTGTGTCTTTTTATTTGGATTTAATCCTTTGCTTTGTCTTGTGACTCCTTACATTTCAAATATTTGGAGAGAAAGAATTCTAGGATCTAATTTTTTTCTGTCCATTGCATATTGCTCCTTTTCTTTTTTCCTGGGCACAGCCCAGTATTCCTTACGGTAACTGCTAAGTACAGCCAGTTCCTTTGCCAGCAGCATCACTGCTTTCAGCAGGAGCTCTGTCACTGCTTCTCTGTTTGTTCCCTCCCCTTATTCCTCTGAAGGTTGAGGGAAAGCCATTTGAGGCGTCGTTCACACTGTAGTGGAGGTGTCAATAAAGAAAAGAGAATGGTGTGCCTGAATATTAAGTGCCTGTATATTAAGTGCTTGTATCATTGGAAGGGATTGATGCCTTGAGCAGAAGATAAGCCAGTCACCATGTGCTTATTTCCATACAAACATCTATTATGCAGAGAAATTGTTGCTGGTCTGCAAACCCTGTTTTTCTACCGTCCTTTTCATTGCTGAATTGGCCAACTGTAAAAGATTAAGTTATAAAAGATATGATGTTAATTCATACTTTGCCACAGAATAATGTTTGAACTGAAAACAAATAAAAAAAATATATGCCCTGCAGACATAGGATGCACATCATCTGTCTGAGGGTAAGGAGAGAAATCTTTATTAGATGCATTTTGAGCAGCAGGACAGGACATGCAGATCAGTACAATAACATTCACATATCGGTAGCCTTTACTTGCATGAAAACCATCTTGAGGGCAGTTTTGGCATTCCCCATGAAGGGGAATGAGTTTGAAGGAGCCTCTCCTAGGATGTGCCATCCAAGGAACCTGTGCAAGAGGAGCAGATTTGCAGAGAGACTCACAGAGTTTGAGGGAAGGCTGGCCCATGATGGGATCCTGGGGGTATGAGTAAACATTTCTGCTTTTCTCTGGATCACAATGTCCTGGAAACTCAGGTGTTTCTGCTGGGTTTCCTGAAATCACTCTTATTAGACCTTAAAGGAACCGGCAAGGGCACACAAATGTTACTATATTTAAAATTAGATGATTACAGTTTTGCTTCTAGGTGACTTACAGACAGCACACTCTCCAACTATCTGTCAGGGCATTTTAAACAGTTCCCCACAGCTGAAATACAGTCATTGACAAGTTCTGTCCTCAGGCTTGCTAACAAAAACATGAGAATTTATTTGAGGTGAAATCTTAATTTCCCAAATTCAGATGTATTTTCCTCTTAAGGTAGCTTTGGTAGTAATGTCAGTTTAAGAAATTCTGCCCATGTCTTCTCCCAGCCAATCTGCTCACACTTGCTCCTCCACAGCAGTGTAATATCCCTAACAAGCATTATTACTTTTAAGATTGGGCCAAATCAGTTAAAAAATTTAACTGACTAAAACCCAAGAAATACTCTGGTGAAAAAGACAAGAATTAGGCTAGGGACAGAAAAAAAAATCCCATTGTTAAGCTGGTGTGGGCACCAGCACTACCGTTTCATAAACCTGTGGTTTCGGGTAGCTCTTGAGTATAAAACCATAAATGGGACTTTGTAATCTTTTATCCTAAAAATGTACTTATAAACCTGTTTCCTGTGTCATATGAAGTTTTGGTTGACTCAGTTTCTTTTTAATCACATAATATTCCTTTTGTAGTGTTCTACCAGGCATTGCTTTGTCAGCAGTACAGAGATTGTTTTCATTAGGCAATGGTATCCCTTTTTGTCAGACGAACAGGAGCTGCTAAGCCATCCCACCTTTGTGCACTTATGCTGTTGGAGTACAGCCCTTTTTGAGAACTCTTTCTCTACTTGTATTGGGTTTGCATGGCCAAGCTTTGGTAGCAGGTGTGGCACAGGAGTGCCTTTATTTAGGAACTGCTGGAAGGCCTCTCCGTGTCCAGCAGAGCCAATCCCTGGCAGTTCCAAAGATAGATGTGCCACTGGCCAAGGCTGGGACAATTAGAAATGTTGGTAACACCTCTGTGATAACAAATTTAAGAAGAAATGATAAAAAAGAGATATTGCACAGTTGTAACTGTGGCCAGAGAAGAGAGGAGTGGGAACATGTGGGAGGAGCAACTCTGCAGACCCCATGGTCAGTGGGGAAGGAGGGGCATGAGGTGCCCCAGGGTCTGGAGCTGGGATTGCCCTGCAGCCTGTGGTACAGACCATGTTGAAGCAGCTGTGCCCCTGCAGCCCATGGAGGGCCATGGGGATGCAGAGATCCACCTCCAGCCTGTGGGGAAGCCCCACACTGGAGCAGGTGGATGCCTGAGAGGGGGCTGTGACCCCATGGGAGGCCCATGGAGAAAGGAGCTCCCACTGGAGCAGCCTGTCCTTGAAGGACTGCAGCCCATGGAAGAGTGACCCACATTGGAGCAGTTTGGGGAGGACTGTTGCTCATGAGATGGGCTCACATTGGAGAGGTTCATGGAGAACTGTCTCCCATGGGAGGGACCCCATGGTGGAGCAAGGGAAGGACTCCTCTCCCTGAGCAGTGAGAGAAACAACCTGTGATGAACTGACCATAAGCCCCATTCCTCGTCTCCCTGCACCACTGGGGCAGGAAGTAGAGCTGGGAAGGAGGGAGGGGTGAGGGGAAGTAGTTTTGAAGATTTTTCTTTTCATCTCATTGTCCTGCTCTGATTTTCTAAGTAAAAAATTCAATTAATATCTCTAATTGTGAGCTGGTTTGTCAATGATGGTATTTGGTAAGTGATCTCTCCTGATCCTTATCTCAACTCATGAACCCTTCATTATATTTTCTCTCCCCTGTCCCGCTGTGAAAGGTAATGATAGAGAAGTTTTGGTGGGTGCCTGGCATCCAGGCAACATCAAGTCACTACACTTCTCTAATGTACAAAAGAAGAAAATAAATGAGAGCCACTACTGACTCCTCGTAAAGCCAGTTTTTTTTTCATATGTTATGAAAAATGAGCTGGCGTAGTGGCACTTCTGTTACAGTTGACCCTCCATCCTGGCTTCCTATCATTTTCAGCTCTGTTTTCTCTTCAGCATTGTCCTTGGTTCAGGCAATATTAGGAGCAGCTGGGAAAGTTTCATTTCAGTCACACAAGAAAGTGCCTGATAGATTTTTGAGACAGTAGATGAAGGTCCTCTGCTACTTGCACAGCATTTTTAAACTAACCAAAGAGCTGCTCCTTACAAAGTCAAAATTAATGTTCACACATCTCTTGAAGAAATCTGCAGTTCAATTCTTATCTGCTGAACTAAGAGCTGACATCAGAGCTTTTAAAAAGGAAGTGATATTATAATAGGGAGAGCAAGAAGATTCCTGAAGGTTGCAGAGGCTTCAGCATGATTTTACCTTAACTCTCTGTGGGCTGCAGCCGATGCCCGTTTTGACTACTTAGAGATGACACATGATGATGAGAGTGTTACAGGAAAGTGGTAAATATAGATTTTTTTGACAGCAAGTAATAGAGAGGCTTCTGCACCACTGCTTTGAAACAATTGTGAACATCGTCCATGTGCATCAAATACAAAATACAGTTGTTGCCAATAGGAGCAAATTTAAAACAAGCCTGTCTTTGGAGTCAGTAAAACACTATTTTAACAAAAGGGGAAAAGTATTTGTGCTGTAGTGGCTAAGAAAGAGCTGTAATAATCCATAATTACCTCATCCTCCATTACCCATAGAATTAAATTACAGTGATCAACCCAAAATAATACATTTGTCTTAAACAGAGAGAGCTAAACCCATGAAATTTTGTTTGGTCCAAAGAACAGTTGTGTTGATCCAAATCCATATTAGCTCAGCAGGTCACCTGATGCTACCAATTTGGCACCTGTATGGTGACATCACAGAAAACATACTTAAACAAGGGCATAAGAAAGGGCAAACTGTTCTGGTTTATCTGAAGCAAAACTGTGTGTCATCAAAGTTCAAGGCAGACTTTGCTTTTTCCAGTGTGCAGAGATAATGGGTCCCATGTGGACTGTAGTTTGAAAACAATATAGGCAGATGATTGCTAGCTGTCCATAATAATTCTGGTCTGGGATTCACGAAAGCAATTTAAGCTTAAGTAGTATTTTAAAAAATGTTATAGTCCTACTGAGGGAAACCCCAAAATGTATCTGAGCTGCTTGTTAAAATTGTGATGCTGTAAGTAGTTTTAAAATATTCTACTAGATTTACATGGTCAGACTATATAGTTAAACCTGGAAGAAGAATAGAAAATGATTGATATGTCTTGCATTTTAGGACAGGGTTCATTTTTTTCTATTCAGAAATTGCTGTTTCTAAATTCTCAAAGAGACACAACAGCTCACATCTAGAATGAAAGGCTCATCCATCTGACATGCAGTAGGAGTTTAGACCTGCTGGATCCAGCCCCATTGATACCCCTAAACACGACAGGCACCATTCTGGCCTCAGGCTCATCTTGAACAGTGCCCAGATATCATCTGGAAGACTGGCCTGGGCTCAGACTGTGCCAGAAATAGTGGCAACAGCTTCTATCATTGTATGCCATGCTTGTGATTTTGCCTTGGCCTTGTTAATGTCTTTATACAGATTATTGTCCCTGGGGTTCAAGTATGCTGCCTCCTACATATTATTGAGCCATTTCAGGGAATGGAAAATAGATCTCCCTCTCCAGCCATTTAGTTCTCCATTCAGCTTAGCCAGCTTTCATGGATGCTCCTCTGCTACACTTTGAGTACCATAAAGGACAGATTATGGGAAGTTGGGACACTTGATAGGGAGTACTGGAACTAAACTTTATAGATTTGCATCACAGCAATATTCCTAGTGGCAAAGTGCCTTGCCATTATCCACCTACCTCAAAATGACTCCTTGCTTCAGTCAAGTTCAATATTTTGTTTACGTTTTACACCACTCAAAATACACAACAGTCACATATGTTTATAAATGACATGGATAAAGAATCAGAAAAACCTACCTTAATCTACTTATAGTAAGACTTAATTAGAAAGGTGTCTCTCTCTCTCTTCCCCATTCAGCTGACCTGTTGTAGGCTCTCTCTGAGATGGCTGTCAGAAGCTCCTTTTTTCTTGCACTTGCCTCTTGTTTCAAATTGCATTTCTAAGTGAGGACTCTGTACTAGCTGAGCTTGTTAGCTAATGTTCCCCTTGAAGTCCTTGATCAGTTCTGGACAGATATCATCTTTCTTCCAGGAGCCAACTTTACTTCTCCTTTACTTGGTGATAATCTGGAGTTTCTTTTGAAGCAGAATAAATATTTTTCCTCTTTCTTGAGATGAAAACATCTCTTTGCTAAATCAGATATCATCTTCTGTTTTGGCCTTGCTAATTAATAACTATTTGCACCAGCAGTAGATAAAAGTGTTCTGAGTTGTTTGGTTGTGACCCTCAATGCCTGACTCCACATGAAACTGTTTTCTCTGTTGAATGCTCTATATATCAACTCAGTTTTGATCACTGATGCAAATAATGAAGTTGTCTAAATTCATATAGACCATAACTGCCTCCTTATTGAGATGGAGGTCTTTGGGGCCATATAAAGTCTGAGTAGAGTAACACCAAGGGCCACTAGAGTGATTCTGGTGTGGTCACTGAAGTGAACAAGCCCAGCCTGGCTTTTATGAACCACTGTGTCTTCAGGCTCTTTAACTGGTGTTTCTGACTTTGTCATGGTACCATGTGTAGAAAATCACCCCTGATGAAGTTCACGTTGTGAAAAAAGTGGCCTTCCATAATGTCCAATCCTGTTTTACTTTGTACGAAATATATAGTATTGTCTCACACTGAAGGTGATACCTGAGAATTTACACACCTCTGTGCGTTCAGTCTTCTTTCTTTCACAGTAATACACACATGTGAATTTTATTACAAGTCTGGTGAAACCTCAGGGGGACTATTACGTACTTGATATTCTTTAAAAGAAAGCATGGGGTTAAAGCCTTGTATGAACAAACTTGTGAAAATGTGTTGGTACTTCAGTCACTCTTTTGAATAACACAAGAAGAAATCAACATATTTTTTTCCTTGCTGAACCTTCACAGGCTGAACTCATTGTTTGCAGGACTCTAGTCTCAAGGTGTGAAACCCATGGGCAGAAAGTGAGTAACAGTACAGGTGTTTCATGAGAGTTTCACTTCTGCCTGTTAAACAAATGCATTTGTGTGAGTCCAGCTCCTGACAAGCAAATGTCCTGTCCTGGTAAGCAGAGGTGCTGAGTCTCCAAATTGGTTTGTAAGTCTGATAACATTTATCCTTCTCTGGAAACTACAACACAGAATGATAAAACTGGTGGTAATTATGTAAGTTTGAAAAAAGACAAAATTTCCCAGATAACATTGCTTTTTGTACCCCAGAGCTTCCATTGGTTAAGAACAGAACCAAAAATTAATCCCCCTCCCCAAAATGAACATAATAGATGTCTTTTCAGAATTTAAAAATAATCATTAAAAAGAAGAAATTTTTGCTTTTATTAGAAGAAAGCCATTGCTCTTTATGAGAGTAAGGAAGACAGGTTTTTGGTTTTATTTTTTTTTGTCTTTTTGTGGAGTAATGCATATTTGGACTTAAAGATCTGTGTCTGATACCTTTTTGCTGATAAGCAGAATTGGTCCAAAGTGATTTCTTCTGATACTGAGATCTATATCGAGCCTCAAACACTGGAGAAGGATTAGTGGTTAGTTGTGTGAGTTACTGAGCTGCTGTAGAGGAGCTACCATTGGGATCCTCTCCAGAGAGCAGATTAGCACAACTGTCGAACATAACTCCTCCAACGTGATCTGGTTGTAAAGAGATATGTTGCTGTCTTAGAAGAGGGACTAATTAGATTTCAGCCTTCCTCTACTATGCCCATCAATTCTTTGCCTTTCTTACTTTCTCAGCAATTAGGGGCTTAATGCATTATCTCCATAGTTTCACATTTTCCCATGTCATTACTGGCCCAGAGGAACAGCTTATTGTATTGAACAGTGTAAGGGGCATGCAGCCAGAAGAGAAAATAGAACTCACACAGTCACAAGTTAGGCACTGCATTGCCGTATTTTTAGATGTTGCAGGAATGCATAATAAACATACTACCTGGCAGAAAGTGCAAATCCTGCATGTATCTTAAATTTGATTCCTCAGGTAAGAACATCAGACAGCATTTCCTGCAGTCCAGATCCCTCTCCTAATTATTGGTGCCTGCAGCCTTTCTTTCCGGGCATGAGCAAGTGAAAAAAAAAAAAGTAACTAGTGGTTAGAGCACTTAGCTGGAAAATAGAAAAAAGGCATATTTGAAGGACTTGGATTCTGTAGGGAACCCAGGTCTGCAGGCATCCCCTGGAACTACCTGCTAAATCAAAGCAGCAAAAGTAAGGGCTGTCTATGCTCTGGGCCTAAGCAATCTCAGCTGTCCCCATACTGGGATACTTCTATGAATGCTTGACAGCAGGACTTTCTGGTGCTCAGGAAATTTTAGTGTCACAAAACGTGTAAGCAACAGAAAGTTTCCAGGAGTGCAAACCCAGTCCTACATATGGGCCACCCCTCTTGGATCTAGTCCTGGTGTCAAGAGTGATGTTATACTGGACCAGCCCAGGGAATAGACTTTATTAGGAAATGAGAAAAATCTAGTTTGGAAATGGACTTCAGGGAACAGCTGAACATATACTTTGACCCCATCTGTTTTGGGACGAAGGAGCTCATACACAATTAGACAGCGCTTAAGCTACTGGCTTGTGGTCCATGTTAACAGCACATTTACAATAATAACTTACTCTTTCCTTTCCACATGTGAAGCATTGTAAGAAGACCTGCCTGAACTCTTCTTCACATGCCACTGTACTTTCAAAGTCAGAGCCTAATATTTCCCTGGCTTTTACCTCTTTTTTCATCTGCCATTGCATGGAGTAGGTCTTCCTCTCAGGGCAGCTGCTTCCCACAAAGGCAGGAGATTCCTCAATGACAGCAAATGTAGCTTTAGCACTCCACTTGGGCTATTAAGGAGGTATTGGACATAAGCCTAGATCCATCACTTTCTTCTTGACAGCTTTAAGCCAGTGAATCAGTCTTTTTGTCACTCAGGAGGAGAATTATAGAGTAGTGGTATCTTGGGCCTCACGCTCATGCTCATTACCTAGATTCACTGCAATTGAAGATTATCAGTTTTATCACTGAGCCTAAACCCTTACTCCTTCAAAACTTATTATATTCAAAACAAGGAACTTTTATAGAGGAATAATTGGACTATTTCCCTCTGAATTTGGGATTTAGTTGCAGTTCAACTATTTCATATATATATATATAAAATACTTATTTTCAGCTGTTGGCTTTTCTCCAAAATGTCTGCTTTTATGAGTGGGAACACTGTCCTGCACCCTTGTTTCTAACATTATGGCTGACCTCCATCAGTGGGTATTTGCAAACATATCTATCAAATTTAGAGGGAAAAAGGCAATAAAATTTTGGTAAGTTATATTTTGGAGGGAAGAGCCAAACTTCAGACAGGTTTGGGTGTAATATCTGATTTGCTGTCAGGGAAGGGTTGGCTTTTCTCTGCAAATGTTTAACAATGTAGCAACTTCCAAGTAAAATTACACAGAGAGTGAGCCAAAGAGCAGTCAACTATATGAAAGTGCATAGAGTGCTTAACCCATCATCCATGTGGCATGACAGATGTCAAACACCCCAACAATTATTTTTAAGGTATGCACCTTGTGCTAGTAAAGTAGTTTTCCTGCCCTGCTCAGCCTTTCTTTCTTTCCATAGTGTATTCACAGGAGAGACTTTATTCCATGTTTTCAATGTGTGGGGATTTTTTTTTGTGTACATCTCCTTTTCCCTTATATCAATTCCTCTATTTTTTTAAGGTTTGCTGTGTTTTGGTTTGGTTATTTGTTTTGTTGTGTTTCAAATCTCTGACTTATATAAGGTCCCTTTCTCCTTCTTCCTTGTCTCTTCCATTTTCTCCCCCTTTACCTTTCCATATACACTCCTCTCTATGTCCTTATGGCTGTATTAAAATTAGCATCAAACAATTGAGTTCTCCCAGCTTAATTCTTCCTGCTCTTTGTTCACAGTTCACTTCTCTACACAGGATTTTTATATTCCCTTAAAAGAGAATAAGCAATAAAGCTCTTTGTCTTCCTATCCTCTATTTTTCTAGGGCATGGAGGTGAAGGCTAGGGGAGATATTATGAGAGTCTCTTCCTCATAACCTACAGAAAAGAAAGTACCAAGTGGTTTTTAGGACATCATTGAAGGCAAAGAGGGTATGTGCCCCATGAGGAGCAGTTGTCCTGGAAAAGTGCCTGGCACAAACCTCAGACCGCTGGATTTCTTGCCATTGAATTTGCTTGTTTGATGCCCTCAGTGAGCTGTTGGGTAGAAGAAAGGAAGAAGGTATGGGTAGGAAAAATCCCCACCTGTGGTGCAGTGCCTCTGAAGGCAGGCACAGAGAGGGACAACTAGTAGGCACACCAGGTTATCCTGGTCCTGCTTGCCTCTCTGAAGTCTAGGAGTCTTTCAGTCCATAAAGTTGATGTTGCGTGTCCTTGACAGGATGTTCAGCCCAAGCCTACGGACCTGCTGAGAGGATCCTTTCCTGCCAGGTCTCTATGGGGTCCTTTTACTTATTATTGAAGGTTAGCAAACATTTCATTCTTTTCAAAGTGACTTGTTAGTTTCTCAAAATATTTTGTTTTGCTTTCCTACTCTTGAAGGAGCACCTGTTTCCCTGAGTTTTAACAAAACTAACCGTGCAAAGGAAATCAGGTTGAATTACAGATACTGTTGGTAGAAATAAGCAATTTAATAGGAAAATAAATAATTCCATCTATACAAGAGCTGTAAGGGGAAAGATAAAGACCTTATTCAAACACAAGCACCACAAATAATAGGAATGGGGTTTCAAAAGATTACTGGCAAAGGAAATAGTTTTTTCATGCAGTAACAGACATTCCCCTTCCTTTCCCCCCAGTTTTCCAAAGCAAGAAAACTTACATCTATCTAGTTAAAATTTAGACAAATAAGAATGCTGCAGGTTCCTGAATATGCTGGCCTGTGAGAATAGCTGCAGAGGACAAGGCACATTGCATGTTTTAAAGAAAAGGGGTTTCATGAGTGTAGTAGAATAAATATTGTAATGGTGACCTGACTATATAAAACAATCTTCTGACATGATTTCCCCGAAGATATGTTCCTCAGTTATTCTGATATAGAATTTTTTCAATTTGCAAAACTCTTCTCAGACTCTGGCAGCCCTGTAAAATTCAGCTCTTGAAGAAACACTGCTGAAGAGCTGCAAAGCCGTAATGAAGCTGGTAGTTCCTGTATTAAAACTGTGTATAATCATAATCCTTTCCAGCGACCTTTATGCAGAGGCACTGGTTTCAATTTGGTTATTAACATGAACTTGACCTTTTCTTCAAATTAATTAGCATAAATCCTCACACTTCATAAGAGTTAAAATCTCCATCTGAAGTCTTCACAACAAAGACTCTGTGATACATTAGAGACCTAACTTTTCCCACTGTTGCTTCTGGAGAAACAGTTGTCTAACTTAAAGGCTTTCTGGTAATTAATTCCTCTGCTTGACATTCTGGAACAGGGATGACAAAAAGCCCTGCCCTAATGAGCCATTTGTAGAAATCTGTGTCTCTCTAAAATATCCTAGGGTTTTTTGTTACAGCTAAAACTCGTGGCATGACTCCTCAGCAATTTGGACCTGAGGTTCTGCTCTCTTGTTCTCTTTTATCAGCCATAGAATGCCCTGTGGTGTCTCAGCTGACCCACAGAGAAGCAGTGCTCTTTCATTAAAGTGCCACTTAATTTGTCCTGGAGGTCGGCTCCTCAAACTTACTGCCCTTAATCCATATCTGACAAGGATGGGGAGCGGACTACAGCACATATCTGTGCACTATAAATGTCTGTATATTTTTGCACACCAACAGCATGTCTTGGTAAAAACTCAGCCTAGACATTTCACCACAAGATTCTGTCTCCAGCCCTATCCTCTTTCCTTAAGAATATTTTGCCTCCTTTAATGCCTCAGAGAATGGATGGGCTTACAATATACCCACAATAGTGTTACATGTTCTTTACGGCAGACCCAGAATATTTCTCTGCCCATATAAAAAACCCCAAAACCTCAAACTGAATCTTTGCTTCATTTGTGGGTAACTAAATAAATAGAAATTTATTACTTCGAAACTAATAAAAGAAAAATAATACTTGCAAAATTCTCCCAGGACCTTCCTGTTTTAATGCTCTCTCCAGCTATAGCAAAGACAAGCTGAGTCTGAGATTTATCAGAGCAGGTAGAGTACAGCATGGACATTTCACTAGCAGCTATGAAGCACATTGCATTTTACCCAAGGACATTAGACTTTCAATCCACTTCATTTTCCACTTCCATTGTGAGATTTTGTTTTAATATATTGTCTCCTGTTTCCACTGGTCAGAACACCCACTACTTTCTCAGAATAACATTCTGAAGTTTTCTTTGGGCTAAATTTTAGCCAGCCTTTTACATCACTGTAAGAGGAGATCTTAATGCTTCTTAGGTAAGCTTGGAGGGAATTCAAAATCAAATCACTACTGCTATTCCTTATAGCCAGAGGTTGCAAATACATGTGTAATTGCATTTGCCCTTCTGGAAGGCAGCTGTATGAATATTTGAGAGCTTATTTTTTTCTGTTTTGACATCAGGAGTGCATACAGCAGCATATAAATGAGATACCACATTGAAATACATAATTATGCCATGTAAGCTGAATAGTATGAACTAATGCTTTTTGTCAGGTATCCTTTTGTTCTCATATATTCAAGCCTTTTCTTATTTTAAAAATTTTCTCTTATTTCACCCAATTTAATGGAAAGCTTTTCAAATTATTTTGTGAGAAAAATAGTAATTGTTGGATCAACACAAAGGATAGTGTTATTGGGTTTTGCTCATAAAGCTCTGTGTTAATTGGCAGAATTTATCTAAAGCTTACAATTACATACATCACAGTAAAGTGATCAAGTTTATTGATAACTTCAATAAAATTTCAGACATCTTTCATTCCATTATATACAGTATGATGAGAAAATCTAGAATGTCCAGACAATTTTCCAACCATCCAACATATTTTCAAACATAGTTTAGTGAAATAGATTTGCTAGAGGTTTAACCACTTTAGTTTGTTCCTCAAGAAATGTGTCTATTACATGCAATTTGGAGAGAAAAGAAAATGAAATTAGTACTATGGAGAGACATTTATAAGTTACTGTCTCAAAAGGAGTTTTCTTTTGCAAACAAACCAAAATTTGCATTGATTAATTTTATTCCATTAAATCTACTTAATGCTTACTCTACTCCTATTACTGAAACATTATTTAGTTATGATACATCTGTCTTCTTAATGTGGAACTATTTACAAAAGAAAAACTTTTGCTTGGTAGAGGTGTCATGGAAGGTTTCTGTGAAGTCTGATTTTCAGTTCAAACTTCCTATTTTTCATGCTGCACTGGAATTTAGATAGAAGTAATCAGGGCTAACCCTGAATTGACCAAGGGAAGCCAGTTGATGTAATTTTTTTGAATTTCAGTAAAGCTTTCAATGCTGTCTCTCACAGGATCCTTCTGGACAAAGTGTCCATCACCCAGCTGGATAAACACATCATGGGATGAGTGAGCAGCTGGCTCATGAGTTGGACACAAAGGGTCATAGTGAATGGGGTGACATCACACTGGTGACCTGGCACTACTGGGATTGTTCCACAGGGCTCCTCAGCCCTGTGCTGTTCAACATCTTCATAAATGACTTGGAGTTAGGACTGGAAGACATACTAAGCAAGTTCACAGATGATACAAAACTAGAAGGAGCTGTTGACTCCCTTGAAGGCAGAGAGGCCCTGCAGAGAGACGTTGATAAATCAGGGCAATCACCAACCAGATGAAGTTTAACAAAGACAGGTACCACATTCTGCACCTGGAATGGGTCTTGGTCAATGGAAATCAGGCAGCAGTGCCCTGGCAGCCGGGAGGGCCAACCCTGTCCTGGGGGCATCAGTCACAGCATCACCAGCTGGGCAAGGGAGTGGAATGCCCTGCTCTGCTCTGCACTGGTGCAGAGTCCTGGGTGCAGTTTTAGGCGCCACAATGTAAGAAAGACATTAAATTATCAGAGAGTGTCCAAATGAGGGCAATGAAGAGAGTGAAGGGCCTTGAGGGGAAGCTGTATGAGGAGTGGATGAGGGCACTTGGTCTGTTCAGCCTGGAGGAGACTGAGGGGAGACCTCATTGCAGTTACAAGTTTCTTGTGTGGGGAAGAGGATCTCTTCTTTCTGGTGACCAGTGAAGGGACCTAAGGGAATAACCTGAAGCTGTGTTGGTGTGTGAGGAGGCTAGGTTGGGTATTAGGAAAAGACTGAGTCACCATCCTTGGAGGTATTTAAAGGATGTGTAGATAGGGACATTGCAAAGGACATTGCATCCAGGGACATGGTTTAGTGCTGTATTTCACAGTGTTGGGTTAATGATTAGAATCCACAATATAAAAAAAGGGGGGAAAGGTATTTTCCATTCTAAATGATTCTATTATTAAACCAGAATTTATGATTTGGGCTTTTGCAGAGGAGTGGTGAACAGGAAACACAAAGACTTTTGTGTGCTAATATGATTACTGGAGAATGTTGTTGCTCATACCCATTATGTTTTATTTTTCATATGAGGCCCTGCTTTAACTTCTGTACTATGTAATGATGGTTGTTTCTAATAACCAGCCAAAAAAGATGGATGTGAACATATATATCACAGTGAAAACTCTGGGAGGATTTTTATGAACACATCACAAAAGAACTAGACTGTGCTTTTGTTTTTTTTTTTTTTCAGAACTGTTTTCAAATAGGTCTGCTGTTTCTGTCATTGGCTCAGCAGACAGAGGATATCAGATTATACTCTTGATGTTGCACCCAGTTCTGTCTTTAAACCATTAAATTCCAGCATACATAAAGTTTATGCTGTGAAAAAATTGCATCTTACTTTTCTTCTTTCCAATTTAGCACAAATAAAATTTAAAAGGAATTGAGAAGAAATGTCCTTCATAATGGAACCAGTTTCAGAAGTGCAGTGCCTAGTTAGAAGAAGCTGACTTTATTGAAAATTGTAGCTTAAAGCTTATTCTACATTTGCTTTTACATATTTCAAACAATTCAAACAAAGCATGAGCAAAATTTGAAGACTGGCAGTTTACAGCAATTTTTTTTTGTAGAACACAGTGAGCCATCAAATGGAATAATTCATTAGGACAGCCTTCTATGTTTATATTTCTTCTTTGTAAGAAGAAATAATCTGTTTTATCTCATTACAGTACAGTTACATAGTTATGCATCCTTTTCCTCATGATAACATCTGTGATATCACTTAAAAAGTGTTCGTTATTTAACATCACAATTATACTGCAGTTAAAATGCAAGAGTTGATGCACCAGTGCTATAACTATTCTGTTCTTCACTGCAACAGCTGAAACTATTCTTACTACACTCTTGTTGAGATAATATTACTTGTTTGGGGATGTTTGCATAACACTCAAGTGCAAAATTGCAAAAAGTGCAAAACTGACCACTAAGCAATTAGCCTTTTGTCCTATCTCTTTGTAATAACAGCGTTTCAAAAGTGAGCAACTGCTTGCTAGGCAGTAGGCACTACTAAGGGCTACGACTGCTCCTGTGTGCACATACATAATGCAGAGAGATGCTGTTCATCCTATTGCTACAACTTCCCTGTCACTGCAGGCAAAGAAGGAAGGGCAGCTGGCTATTCCGCATTAACAAAATGAAAGTCATTCAAGCAAATTTCCACTCTCTGTGGTGTATTAAAACACCCATAACAAAGCTATAATGTGTAGTTTTAATTTCAAAATAAAATACAACAATGGATTGAAATTGGTATGCTCAGAAAAGCAATCTGCAGAGGTAAAAAATGTGAGCAGAGTGTGGCAGGGAGTGGATCTACCTGTGAGCCTGTACAGTGCCTACCGGAGCCTTGGCTGAGGTTTGTGTACTCTCCCACTGAATCTGATTCAGTTCTACACCAGCACATCACTCTGCTCAGCAGCAGAATGATTATATTTCCATTTGTATGAAAAACACTCTCTGAATTACTGATCAGACCTAGGGCTGACTCTTCCCTGAAAATATTTTTCATGACATTTTCTCTCAGCAATGCAACTGAGCATCTCTCAATTACTGCATGGGCTTAAAAGAATCCCTCTGCACTGGAAAGATGGCCCCAGATTAAATGACAAACCCTTTTGTCTCTAGCAGGCAATAAGTGCACTCTCCTGCTTAATTAAAACTCTTCTCTCTTAAGATTTAGTGCCCTGCCGTATGAGAATAACATAACAGCAATCAGCAATGTGCCCTATGAAAAAACATTTCTTTAAACTGTCCTATCATTTCCTATTGGCATTTATTTTGCCAGCAAAGCAGTTTGGAAAAGAAAATCCTAGGTTAAGCACAAAAGCATTAAAGCAATGACCATCAATCTGATGAAAATACTGTCTTTTCTCTGACTAAATAAAAAAATGTTTGCAATATCATAGCAATTTTTGTACATAATGAGTTCAAGTCAGATACATATTTGTTCCCGTCCCTCACCTTTTTTTTTTATGGTTGTCATAGTTTAACTCCAGCAGGTAACTAAGCAGCACATAGCTGCTTGCTCGCTCCCTCCAGCATGATGGAGGGAAGAGGATTGAAAAGGTAAAAGGGAGAGGACTTGTGGGGTGAGATAAGAAGAATTTAATAATTGAAATAAAATAAAATAATAACAATAGTTNNNNTAAAATAATAACAATAGTTATAATAGTTATATATAATAACAATAATAATGAAATTATAAAATAACAAGAAAAAAAAAAGATAAATAAATGCCATGAAAGACAAGTGCGGCAAATTAAAAAAAATTGCTCACCATCAAGCAACTGATGCCCAGACAGTGCCTGAGCAACTTTCCCACTAATTTATATGCTGAGAATGATGCCATATGGTATAGAGCAACCCTTTGGTCAGTTGGGGTCATCTGTTCCAGCTGTGTTCCCTCTCAGTGTCTTGTGCACTACCAGCCTCCTTGTTGATGGGATGGGGAGAGGAGCGACACTGCTCAGCAGTAACAAAAACATCCCTGTGTTATCAGCACTGTTTCCAGAAAAAATCCAAAACATTAGTTACTATGAAGAAAATTAACTATACTCCAGCCAGACCCAGACAAAGGTGGTGGGGGTTTGCCTTTAATATTATCTATTGCTTTTTTATAAAACTGTCACACACTGGTGTAATGACTGACTGGACCTTTGAAGAGNACTCTGGGGGGATTTTTATAAACACATCACAAAAGAACTAGACTGTGCTTTTGTTTTTTTTTTTTTTCAGAACTGTTTTCAAATAGGTCTGCTGTTTCTGTCATTGGCTCAGCAGACAGAGGATATCAGATTATACTCTTGATGTTGCACCCAGTTCTGTCTTTAAACCATTAAATTCCAGCATACATAAAGTTTATGCTGTGAAAAAATTGCATCTTACTTTTCTTCTTTCCAATTTAGCACAAATAAAATTTAAAAGGAATTGAGAAGAAATGTCCTTCATAATGGAACCAGTTTCAGAAGTGCAGTGCCTAGTTAGAAGAAGCTGACTTTATTGAAAATTGTAGCTTAAAGCTTATTCTACATTTGCTTTTACATATTTCAAACAATTCAAACAAAGCATGAGCAAAATTTGAAGACTGGCAGTTTACAGCAATTTTTTTTTGTAGAACACAGTGAGCCATCAAATGGAATAATTCATTAGGACAGCCTTCTATGTTTATATTTCTTCTTTGTAAGAAGAAATAATCTGTTTTATCTCATTACAGTACAGTTACATAGTTATGCATCCTTTTCCTCATGATAACATCTGTGATATCACTTAAAAAGTGTTCGTTATTTAACATCACAATTATACTGCAGTTAAAATGCAAGAGTTGATGCACCAGTGCTATAACTATTCTGTTCTTCACTGCAACAGCTGAAACTATTCTTACTACACTCTTGTTGAGATAATATTACTTGTTTGGGGATGTTTGCATAACACTCAAGTGCAAAATTGCAAAAAGTGCAAAACTGACCACTAAGCAATTAGCCTTTTGTCCTATCTCTTTGTAATAACAGCGTTTCAAAAGTGAGCAACTGCTTGCTAGGCAGTAGGCACTACTAAGGGCTACGACTGCTCCTGTGTGCACATACATAATGCAGAGAGATGCTGTTCATCCTATTGCTACAACTTCCCTGTCACTGCAGGCAAAGAAGGAAGGGCAGCTGGCTATTCCGCATTAACAAAATGAAAGTCATTCAAGCAAATTTCCACTCTCTGTGGTGTATTAAAACACCCATAACAAAGCTATAATGTGTAGTTTTAATTTCAAAATAAAATACAACAATGGATTGAAATTGGTATGCTCAGAAAAGCAATCTGCAGAGGTAAAAAATGTGAGCAGAGTGTGGCAGGGAGTGGATCTACCTGTGAGCCTGTACAGTGCCTACCGGAGCCTTGGCTGAGGTTTGTGTACTCTCCCACTGAATCTGATTCAGTTCTACACCAGCACATCACTCTGCTCAGCAGCAGAATGATTATATTTCCATTTGTATGAAAAACACTCTCTGAATTACTGATCAGACCTAGGGCTGACTCTTCCCTGAAAATATTTTTCATGACATTTTCTCTCAGCAATGCAACTGAGCATCTCTCAATTACTGCATGGGCTTAAAAGAATCCCTCTGCACTGGAAAGATGGCCCCAGATTAAATGACAAACCCTTTTGTCTCTAGCAGGCAATAAGTGCACTCTCCTGCTTAATTAAAACTCTTCTCTCTTAAGATTTAGTGCCCTGCCGTATGAGAATAACATAACAGCAATCAGCAATGTGCCCTATGAAAAAACATTTCTTTAAACTGTCCTATCATTTCCTATTGGCATTTATTTTGCCAGCAAAGCAGTTTGGAAAAGAAAATCCTAGGTTAAGCACAAAAGCATTAAAGCAATGACCATCAATCTGATGAAAATACTGTCTTTTCTCTGACTAAATAAAAAAATGTTTGCAATATCATAGCAATTTTTGTACATAATGAGTTCAAGTCAGATACATATTTGTTCCCGTCCCTCACCTTTTTTTTTTATGGTTGTCATAGTTTAACTCCAGCAGGTAACTAAGCAGCACATAGCTGCTTGCTCGCTCCCTCCAGCATGATGGAGGGAAGAGGATTGAAAAGGTAAAAGGGAGAGGACTTGTGGGGTGAGATAAGAAGAATTTAATAATTGAAATAAAATAAAATAATAACAATAGTTATAATAGTTATATATAATAACAATAATAATGAAATTATAAAATAACAAGAAAAAAAAAAGATAAATAAATGCCATGAAAGACAAGTGCGGCAAATTAAAAAAAATTGCTCACCATCAAGCAACTGATGCCCAGACAGTGCCTGAGCAACTTTCCCACTAATTTATATGCTGAGAATGATGCCATATGGTATAGAGCAACCCTTTGGTCAGTTGGGGTCATCTGTTCCAGCTGTGTTCCCTCTCAGTGTCTTGTGCACTACCAGCCTACTTGCTGATGGGATGGGGAGAGGAGCGACACTGCTCAGCAGTAACAAAAACATCCCTGTGTTATCAGCACTGTTTCCAGAAAAAATCCAAAACATTAGTTACTATGAAGAAAATTAACTATACTCCAGCCAGACCCAGACAAAGGTGGTGGGGGTTTGCCTTTAATATTATCTATTGCTTTTTTATAAAACTGTCACACACTGGTGTAATGACTGACTGGACCTTTGAAGAGAGGGACTGAAAATTTAAAACTCACTGAGTTTATTCAGTTGTTGTGCCTACTTTTAAATACAAGTCCTGATTTCTACTAACCAACCACTTCAATGTTTGGACAATGCATTTGAGTCATTGCTCTGTCAGAGGGGTGAAGTAGTTGATCACCCGGGAACAAATACATTTACAACATGGTCTAGGGTCCAGTTCATCGACACATTCAGTGTAATAAAAAAAAGCACTGGAACATCTTCCAAGGATATTAGGGAGCACAGTTTGAATGAAAAAGAGGGACACAGATATCACATATCACAGTTCTCTAAAAATTAGATGGTTGGAAGTAAACCCAAACCTTTGAAAGAACTGATGGCTTGGCTGGATCCAACTGAGAAAGTTTCTTAGGTCAACCACCACACAGATTAATTCCTTTATAAAGCTCTACTGTGCTGCTTAAACATAGCTTTTCAATAGTGTTTGAGAGAAGGCAAGGGCTTGTCAGGAGACTCTTGCAGTTAAGAGCTAGTGAAGGAGGACACCTGTGATGCTGCTTTGGCTGTGACACCAGCTCTTCCCAGGGTGGTGAATGAGAACTTTGCTGATGGACAGATTGAACCCACATATTGCTTGCTAAAGGTATATCTGGCTGTGGACCAACATGCTATAGTGATTGCATCAAAGGGTGTTTACTTAGTAAGTCGAAAAATTGAGCACCCAGCAGCTGCTTAAGCCTTTAGGGGCGTTTATTTCATGACCCAGCTAGTAGCCTTCAGCCAGAATGGCCAGTGCTTTTCCCAACAGGAGCCACACTCTCCCATGGGACATGGGTAGTGAGTGTTTATAAGTAGGAACAGCCTAACCAGGTATATATTCTATAAGAGAAAGGGGAGAAATTAGTCAGTTTTCAAAATTTCTGTGTAATTTTTCTATCTATTGTATTTCAACTGCCAACAGTCATCTGGTTGCATTATGCAAAATGCAGAATCTAAGATGTCTCTTGGCATGAGTTCTAGTGGCTTGGGTGACAAGGTGAAGCAGAAGAAGTTTCTCTGAGCTTTACAGTGTTAATGAACAAGCAGACGCAAGTGGCAACAACCTTTAGGAAACAGCCTCTCCTTCCCAACTTTGGTGTCTTTCTGAGCTGACAGTACAGTGACTGCAAGAGGTATTTATTTTCCCTGGATCAGAAAGATGAAATAGTATCTCTAAACATGGTTTAAAATTGTTGAGGGGAAGAAGCTCCCTGAGAAAATGAAGTATCCCACTGAGGAACATTGCCTTCTACCTAACAGGAAACTTTTGTCATTTTTTTTCCAATTCAGGAAGACAAGACCCCCAAGCTGATCCAAAAAGATCTCTTTGCCTCTAGCCTGAAGGAAATCACCATGAATTTATGAGCATAAACATGTTGAAATTTTCCAATTGTTACTAACATGGTGGGCTTATTTTAATCTTTCTAACTTAGTCCTAGCCTACTGAGAGAACAGGGCAATGTTTTTTCTCTGTTTCTCTTGAGCAGGCGTGGACTATGGTGATATATACATAGAAAGTCTGGTGTGATATGAAAGTGGCAAGAAAGGTTTTTTATCTTGAATTAAATTTTAAAAGTTTACTCCATATTTATGTGTTTTGTGAACCAATCATGTCAGCTTAACCTCTGGAGACTACACTTTTTAGCAGTGTTTGCCAAACTTACTGTTAAAAAAGTACAGTAACAGTACAGCACAAATCCTGGAACACAAAGCAGGCAAGAAAATTTAGTGGACTTTACAAATATTAGAACAATTTCCAGGCAAGTATTTTCATGTTATTATGACATAGTCCTACTTCCTGGTACAAATGGAATTACATGAAAAAGATGATTCACTTAGAATATTTGAGAGCTAAAATTATAGCAAAGACTGGCTAGGCTGACACTTGTTTAAGAGGTCCAGGAAAAATATACTGAGGAAGAAAAGAAGGAGAAGCTGAACAAAGGAAATCAAGATTTAAAGTATGGAAAAAAGCTGGCCAAGAAATCTATTTTCAGTACTTTAGAGAGCATGGGGAAAAGATTCATGAACAGTCTTGCTCTTTAGAAGCAAGAGTTTAAAAATGGTGTGGAAGGCAGAAAAAGGGCATAATGGGAAGAAAACAGCATGGAATTTATTTTTCACCTCTTTGTATTAGTTTCTGCTTTCCTGTTTGATGCTTTCTTCTTTGGCTTGTGCCTTTCTGGACCACCACCCCTTCCTTGAGAAAGGAAGGAGAGAGGTGTTAGACCATGACAGTCATGCTGCCAAAGGTGAGCCCAGGTGGCACCTATCTGTATTCCTCTTATCATGGCAATTCTCCAGCACAGGATCTGAGGTAGAAGATGGTCCCCAGAGCACAACAGACCGAGGTGCTTGTAAAAGTGCTGCAGAAGAGAAATTTGGACAAATAGAAACTGCAGACCAATTTCCTTGCTGAACTGTTTGATACCAGATTAACTCTGTGCTCAAAATCCACCAGATGGATTATATAGCCTTTGGTATTAAAGAACCTTAGAGCTAATTTAAAATGATTTTTGAGCCTCCATAATTTTCATCTTTCAGCACATCCAAGAATTTTCTAAAATGAGGATATGTTTCTGTATCTTCTGCTTTCCAAAACCTTTCAGGGACATGTGTCTCTAGTACTACACAGAAGTGAAATTTCCATTCCATTGTTGAGCTGCAGAGAAGGGAAAGAAATATATTCGCTATACTGACTCTGAATAACAGAAATACTTGAGTGAGCACGTAATTATACATCAATACCTATGGCTTACATCATGCATTTTATTCATGTTCTTATTTAATTATTTTTTTATTCCTCTTCGTGGGCTTGCTGAGCACACAAACGATTAATCTCCATCAGCCTTTAAATGCAATACTCCCATGTAAATTTCTAAATACAAAAGAACACCTGGAAGCACCTGAGTTGAGTATTTTGAATTGGATATGTGATTTTCTGTTATTCAGCTGAAATTTTATCTTCCTAGCAAACTAGATTTTATCACCTTTAGGACTGATGTTAAATGAGGCACAGGTACAATCTTTAGAACCTGACTGCTAAACAAGGGGAGAAGAGGTAGAATTTCAGGCAAATGTGACAAAATTAGAGCTGCAATGCTCCTGCCAAAAGACCCACTAAACCATGGCTTCCACTTTTTATTAAATTTGGAAGAGTCTTCATTTACCAGATCAATGTATGCAGGCATGCCCAAGGAATCTCAAATAACATTGGGCACCTATTTTTGGGCAATTAAAATAAGGTCAGCACTGTCAGTAACAGGAGGGTGGACACAAAAGTCTTCATGTAAAAACAAGCCTTTGTTTTTTTCTCTTTTTTTTCCCCTTTTTTGTTCTCTCCTGCTTCCGTTCCTGCACTAAAAAAGTCCTTCTCTGAAAAAATTATTCTCAATGCTGTGTTCAACAAGGATAATAAAACAGCCAAAGTCCAGGATCAAGTTTCATGATATGCAATTCTTATGCCCATAGCAAAAAGACTGAATTTATACTAGAGGCAACCAGAATTTATTTGTGTCATTTCAAAAGGCTCAATACCTTTGACTTAGTCTCCAAGAAATGAATATTGAAAGAATATTCTGTACCCCACTTATTTGTATAAGAATAACCAAAATGCCTTAATCATTCAAAAATAAGAAGACCCCACCACATTCTATGAACAGTTTAATTTACTCCTCTAGACAACTCATGTACAGGTGGGCTTAGACCACCTGCTCTTCCTACGTTGTTTGGTTAAAACATGTATACTTACATTCTGAACTAACCTACCATTTAACAAGTCTGCATAGGCCAAATTCTCCTGGAAACCATTTTCAAACATATCACAGAACTGTATAATAGCTTGGGTTGAAAGGGACTCTAAAGATCATCTCATTGCAACCCCCTTGCCCCAGACAGGGATACCTTCTACTAGACCAGGTTACTCAGTGGGAAGCAGGCAGCTGAGAGAAGTCAGTGTAGATTTACAAAGGGGAAATCATACTTAAACAGCCTCATGGCCTTCTACAAAGAGATTTCTGGCTGGTGGATCAAGGCAGAGCAGTGGATGTTTTTTACCCCAACATAAGCAAGGCTTTAACATAGTTTTCCTTAACATCCATGCAGACAAACTGGTGAAGTATGTGATAAATAAGTGGAAAGTGATGAGAAGCAATGCCAGCAGGTCAAATGAGATGATTCTTTCCCTGTACTCAGAACCAATGAAAAACACCTGAAACACTAGGTCCAGGTTTGGGGTCTCTGGTAGAAGAGAGACATGAGCATACTGCAGACAATCCAGCAAAGGGCTGAACAATAAAGGGCTGGGAGCATCTGATGTCTGAGGAGAGGCTGAGAAGACTGGAACCGTTCAGCCTAGAGAATAGAAGGCTCAAAGGGATCTTACCAACAAACATGTATAAATACATGAACTAAGAAATTAATTAATTATTTAAGGGGGACTTAAGAAAATGAAGCCAGGCACTTCTCAGTGGCGTCCAGTTGCAGGCTAGGAGTCAAGGAAATTGCCTGGAAACACTGAAAATTCCATTTTAATTTAAGAGACTTTTACCTTAAGGGTGGTCAAAAACCAGCAGGGGTTGGCCTGAGAGGTTGTGGAGTCTCCATGCTTATAGACACTCATAAATGGCCTGGGCAAAGTCCTGAACAACCTGCTCTAGCTGGCTCTGCTCTGAGCAGTGCTGTTGGATTGCTCAGTCTCCAGGGTTTCCTTCCAGTCTCAGTGATTCTGTGATTCTGAGCTGAAGACTATCTGAGGTTGACAAACCCTTTGCAAGCTACATGAGAGGATGAAAAGTGCTTTATAGCCATACATGGCTTATGTTGGTGTTGACCTCCTGATATCCCCCATAGCAGAACATACACATTGTTGGTCCTTCATTGTTTAAATTTAGGAGTCTAAAGCTAGTGATGTTTCTGCCCTAACTGCGGAAGCCCAGTTTCACTCTTACATTTGATATTTTCTGCAGACACAGTAAGGTAAAGAACAGAAAAATGTACACAAAAGTCAAGATCTTTTTTTTTTTTTAATGTGAAGGCTGTATCCTAATGCATGTGGTAGTTATCAAAGCAACAGTCTGAAAATTAAGACTGTAGGGAGTACTAAAGTCAGCTGATTTTTTGGAATATATGTGTGTATATTCCAATTATATATATGTATTTGTTCCAATACCAGATGGATAGAGTTATGATTCTTGCTGCGCTGACTTTCTATGCTAATGAAAACTGTTGACAAAAGATTTGTGCCATTTTTTTGACAACTTCTGCAGGAAGATTTAACAGTTTTATTTGTTTTAGATTAAAGGAACATTCCTCCAGAATAAATATTTTCATTTTAACAATATAGGCAAAGATGTTTTCTTTTATGAGATATTTATTTAGCAATTTGCCTGCTGAGAATTTTCTTTCAAATGATGCCAAATATGCAGCAATGGATATTGATGTCTTTTCTTTCCATAGACCAGGAAGAGTGTGGGGGCTTTGCTGTCAGTTTTCACACGGTGTCGACAAGGCCATCCCCCACTCTGTAGTCTGTCATATCACATTATCCCATGTATAATGCTATGACTCCACAGAAATGAGAGGCCTTGTGCTGACAAACTCTCCCTAGATGCTCATGTTCCCATCTTGTTCTTACCAGCTACTGAGTCAGGATTGAATTTCACAAGTGAATGAGGCAGAGTACCCGCTCCCCTAACCCATTTGCAAGCATACCCCTCCATTGTGACTATACCCAGCCACAGGTATATGGCTGCTTGTGTGTGACCATCCCTTTTCCTCTCCTCCTTTCTCTTGTGCTTGTTGGTCCGTGGTGCAGCATGACCCTGCCTTTGGCCATTTTCCTAAACATTCCACAATATGTTTTACATAATGCCACAAGACCCTTCCAAAAGGGTCAGAACATTCACAGAAGTCTTCTGAAATAACCTCCAACGCTCACAATTACCTTTTCTCTCCTTATTAGTTATACAGTTCAAGTGACCCTCTTCTATGCTGCCTGAGCAGTTCCCTTAATGGTCACCAATCTGTAGCCAAAGAATTCTGGTCTTCATTAAGACCATTTTCCTTTTCCTTTCCATCTGTCAATTTCCTTGTTGCTTTTTCATTCCTTTTGTACTTAATAGTCCTTAACTAATTAACTTAATAAATCAGATGCTTGCATCCACCTACCCATAAAAAATTTGTTGTATATGTAGGTCCATTTTGGCCTCCAACACTGAAAGGAGAGCAGGATGTCTTCTGCCCTTAGGAAGCATTTTGAGAGACCCACACTGTCATTAAAGGTACTTGCAGGGGATGGGTGTCCTGTAGTGGCTCTTCTGAAAAAGGACAACACTGAAGGTTGGATCCATTCATAAGGGGGTGGATTCTTTGCACAGCCTTGAGAACTGTGCAACACGATTCACACCCTACTAAATGTTTAGCATTTGAATCCAGAAAGCACGCTTTGCTCAATAGTTATTTCTGACTTTAAAATTCGGCTTTTTGAAGGTGCTTAACTATAGCACTACTACCAGCAACACTGGTTTTCTGACAAGCTGGTCAGTAAAGAGCATTTAAAATTCAATATTAATTGAAGTGCACTTTGTAGATCAGTTCTTTGGATTTTGCACTCAAAATGTACTACTAAATGTTAGTGCAAAGGTTATAAGTTATAATAAAAAGTTGACAGAAACCATTCAGGTATTAACATTTATACAGGCTCTGTCTGGGGCTCTGGGATAAAGCAAGTTTTGCACCAGAAAGCTAACTGGTAGTGAGAAACTGATCATACTTACTTTGTGAATGTGACATAGGTCACAGTGTCACTCTGCTTCCTGCAGGAAGTCTCTCTGGACAGACAAACCCGTTATTCTTGTGTGTGAAATCATAAAATATTGGCATTTAATGTATCCACATTTAAAAGCACACATTGAGCCAGTGTCAGTAGAACAGTCTATGAAGCATAAAAGCTGCAGCCACAGAGCTTACAATTGTCCAAAAGAGGTAAGCGCAGATCTAGCAGCTTTGTTGCAACATTTATTCAAGGAGGTCTGCGAGCTCACTCCTGGATAGCTGATATTTGAGGGGATTTCATTATGCCACCCTAGTTTCAATTTGAATATAATCAGCTTTGTTGAAAAGCAGGGTTCTTATTGAAATATACTGCAAGAGTAAGTTCTCAAAGCAAAAGCAAGAGTTTTCAGGAAACTGAGGGCCTTTATTTATTTATTTAATTTTTTTAACAAGTAAGTGAGTTTGCACACCTTTGGAACAAAAGAAGAATTTCCATTGATTGTGCAGGTCACCAAGAGACAACTCAGACTGCATCTGCATTGCTGTGCTCAGAGCTTCCCATTGCAACACTCCTTCCTTTGGTTTGTCCCTTTCAACCCAGCATCAGGACTCAGTTCCCATTTTTATGACAAATATGAGTTCATAGGATGAACAGAAAGAGATGACTTTGTTAGATCTTCCTTTGTTTCATCATAACCTCACAGCAAAGAGTAACAGCTTTGTAAGTTATGTATGTGTACACCATCCTGTGACTGCATAGGCCTTAAATTACTTGAACCTTCATAGAAGAATATTTTGTCCTTCACTTGCTCATGACATTTAATGTTTCCTGTATACTTATTTTAACATCTGAGATTTCACAATTGGACATTTGAATTCTGAGTGTGCATTTCAGGACATGGTGGTCTTGGACACAGAGATGATGCCTTCATTTAGGAGTGTGAATTTAAATTGGAAACGGCATTTGATTTATAAGTTTTATACGTATCTCCAACATTTTTTGATAAATTTTGCCAAAATCCTCAGCAGTTTCTGGGTACCTGGGTACCTGGGCATATGGAAGCATTCTTAAAATCCTGCAAATTATTAAAAACTTTAAAACACTAGAACATTTCAGTCTATTATCAGTTCTTATACCCAGCTGGTGTTCTACACATAAGAACTTCAACTTTCTGATAAGAAAATGCATCCCCAAAAGATGTGTGTTTAGCAATGCTAATTTGGCATAGTTGGTGGGATAGTCTAATAATCACTGTAAGATTTCTGTGTTCCCACTGCAATCTAGTCTTAAATAAGATTCTAAGAGGTCTTCACTTGGGACAGTTTATTCAAGAGCCTTAAGTATTCTATAAAACCATCTTGTTCCTCCTATAGGAACCTTCTGTAGGAACCTCAACAGTTTGTGATCTAAGTATGGAGATTTCTCCTTTCCCTCCTTCTGTAAAAGTGACCGATCATCTTTCTATCCCTGTTTTACTTTTGGGATATCTGGAACAAGTCCAGATCTGTTGCCACTATTCTGAATACTTGTAGGGTCTTCTAGCCTGGGGAAGAGACTGAGGGGAGACGTCATCACAGTCTACAATTTTCTTATGAGGGGAAGAGGAGGGGCAGGCACTGACCTCTGTGGTGACCAGTGACAGGACCCAAGGGAATGGCCTGAAATTGTGTTAGGCAAGGTTTAGGTTGGATATTAGAAAAAGGTTCTTCACCCAGAGGGTGGCTGGTCACTGAAACAGGCTCTCCAGGGAAGTGATCATAGCATCAGCCTGATGGAGTTCAAGAAGCATTTGGGCAATACTCTCAGGCTGCTGATGCGATTCTTGGGGATGGTCCCATGTGAGGCCAGGAGTTGAACTTGATGATCCTTGTTGGTCCCTTCCAGCTCTGCTTATTCTGTGGTTCTGTGAAGTCTTTTAGATGAGTCATGTCCACACTGCTCTTCTTTGTGTTCTCATCCAATCTGTGCACACCAGATGTTTCACATTCTTCTTCACAAAGGGCTGTGGCAACTTAGCTGTTGTGGTGCTTATTCATCTCTTTTAGTATTTGGAAGATCAGAATCAAAGTTTCTTGGGCTCCTTTACGTGCCATCTTACAATTTTTCCAATAAAATTGTAGGGGTGAGAAAAGAATTTGTGGGATTACATGGGTGAAGTTGCAGCTTTACTACAGCACTGTGATTGTATTATAAAATGCTGTTTTCTGGTGAAGTCAACACAGATAGTATATTCTATTATTGTATTTATATATTTATTTACTTATTTGCATCAGAGAAAGTAGTGATGGTATAAGATGGCTAAAAGAAATAAATAGTATTATTTAAAATAATGGATGCATATGTTTGTGTGTTCTGCATTGTACTTAACAGCTGCCAAGGTAAACCATGCAGGCACCCTAAGTCACAAGAGAAAATATAGTCCTCAGAAAAAAAAAAAGATGACAATCAGGATTCTCAGTAAATTACTGAGCAGTATACCTTATTCTGCAGGGAAAATGAAGTATATTTAAGATACTGTAAATATGACTCCTGATAGAAAAGCTGAATGAAACATTAATACCATACCATGTATGAGGGTGGAAAGAAGATAGATATTGACCAGAAATAGAAGGACAGAAAAATGCAGGATATATTTTATAAATATTTTTTGAAATAAGGTCTTGTAAGTCACAACTCTCATAAAAATAGAAAAAAAAATTAAAGGGTACATCTCAAAACTCTTGCAGGAATTTCTATAAAAAGCAAACAATTTTACAACTACAGTGTGGGATGATGAAATGACAGTTCATGGACCGTGGTATTTTAGATCAGAAGAAGCAAACACAACTTTAATTAAAGATGATTCTTTTGCATCTATATGCCACCATTGAAAGTGCAGGCAATGATAAAAATTCTCCCAAGAAAATTCCAGTGGACTTTGCTGAATAGCCAAGTTCAGCTGACACAAATAAAAAGACTTTTAATCAGTGTTGAAGTGTCGTGGAATCATGGATTTTATAATGTTTAATGTCCACAGATGGGCTTTTCAGACGATTTTCAGGATCTGAACAGGTATTTTCACATTATTTGGAACTCCCACAGCATTTCCAGATTTGATTCAAATGTGGGTCTGAGATTTACTTCCCAGTCAAGAAAAGACAAATCTGAGAGCTTGTGAAAAACAACTAGAGAAGAAATGGCATCAAGATAGCTCAGACAAAGATAAGTATTAAGAATGTTTCCATTTTCATGTTTTTTATAGATGGAGTTTTTTACAAAAAATGAAAGCTTTTATGAACTGTCTCGGCATATCACTAAAGGCATTTTGAAGTTTTGACAGCAGGGAACAGCAAAGATGGTATGTCAGAGAAATTATTTTCTTAGTTCAAAACTTCTTATCAAAGGAAGGGTTTAATTTTTACTTATTTTCAATTTTTATTCCATTGCAGCCAAAGTTATCCTTTTTTTTTTTTTTTTTTACTTCCTAACTCCTCCTTTTCTCCATTTCCCCTGAGGTTTTTAGATCTGTAGCAAAAACTGAATTTATTCAGCTATGTTAAAATGGTACAATTCTCAGTTCTGCCACCATAATCTACCTTTTTGTTTGTTTGTAGCAGTATGTGAGCAGGTGATGGAGTTTCTAAGAGCAGAACTTCCTCACTTTCTTATTTTGAGGCTGTTGGAAGCAGCAGAATTTGAATGAATCTGGCAAACACTGTTACCCTCCTAACAGGAGGATTGCAATTAATTCCTGTTCCAAGCCTGGGAGTGACTTTGGGAGAGTGGAAATGACAGCTGGAAAATGTGGAACCATTAAAACACATGGCACTGCAAGGAACTGTAACTTTATTAAACTATTAAACTATCACCAGCACCATGGGGAGCAGTGGCCAGGATTTGTTGGGAGTGAGAAGCTGAATCCACTCACCCAAACCACTTAGTAGAATTATAGAACGCTTTGGGTTGGAAAGAAGATTGAAGATCATCCAGTTCCAATCCCCCTTCGAAGAGACACCTTCCACTGGAGCAGGTGGCTCAAAGCCCCACCCAATCTGGCCTTGAGCTGTGGGGAAACGCTGCGCAGAAATGCAGGCACGCCCTGACACGTAAGGATGTGGAGGAGAATGGAGTGCAAAGAACCTTTTGATTTTCTCTTCCCAAGCCATTTACACCTTGGAGTCTCCTACTGGAGCAGGCATCAGACAGTATAAGGGTGGTCTAATTACTCCATGCAGCTGGACTCAGCTGTCCCAGGTGCTTAAAGAAATGTCAATAAGTATAGAACCTCATAAAGGGCAATAAGGTGCCAAGAAAATCATTGCTCTTACATGCCATCTTCATTTTTCCCTGCTATCAAAGCTTCAAAATGAAAAAAAAAAATGTCCCTTCATAACAAGATAGAGAAATTGCTCAGTACAGCTTTCCATATCAGTTTTGGGATCTTTTCTATATAATCCTGAGTGTTTCTCCTCAGGTTTGGTTGACAAGTGCAAACTTTGTCTATTTGAGAGAAAACTCTGATCAGACCATCACAGCACTGGAGAGTAGCATGGAAGTTCTACTAATTCTGAGTGTCTTATAGTAACTTTTTTTGCACTGCCTGTATGATTCCCACAGGCAAAAAATTATGACCATGGAGAATAGCAACTATTACATAAAGGGATAGGAAAGCAGATTTAAAAAATCGTCTTATAGTAATGGTGGCAGTAAACTAACTTGCACACACAAACCCATTTCTTTAGCTTTGCAATGATGAAAAAAAGAAAGGGGAAAAGAAAAATGACATCAGAAATGAAGATGCATATTGCTTAGAATACAGTTTATAGTGCACATAAAGGACATAAGCATTCAACACTCAGACTGAAAAACTGGAATTCTGTAGTTCTGAAGCTCAATCTTACACAATGAACAGTGGAAACAAAACTAAGTAAGCAAAAGTAAAACAAAGTAAAAAGAAAACCTACTGAAAGCCTCACAGCAAGAGAGGCCTGTGTGACTCCAGTATCTGCAACTGGGCATAGCTGGATAAAAAGCTAGCAGATTTTTTAATCCACAAGCAGAAAAGGACGTGCTTTAATTGTTCCTTTAAAAGACTGCAAGCATCCTTTAATGAAAGTAACTATAGCAAGGATTGCTAGAATTCAATTAGCCACAACGGGTGTATGCCAGAGGTCTTCAAACCACAGAACACAACATGGTCCTTCAGAGTAACTGGCAAATTACCTGCTAATGAATGCTGTCAGGAAAACCCAGCTGGCAGGAATGCCCTGGAAGTGCCAGCATTGCCAAGACTCTATCGGCAGGAAAGTAATGGCAGGTGTAAATGTTAAAATTGATGGAGGTTAATGAAGAACTCAGTGGCAATGGACCAGATTGACTTTTCTCCCTGGTAAGCCCAGGGAATTCAGTGCAATTTCTGAACAATATTCTCTGGCAGCCTTGCTAGTGAACCTGAGAGGGACCTGAATGCTGTTTTTCTCCAGAATAAAACCTTGGTGGTGGCAGTGATGAAGTCCAGTGCATCTCCACCTAGGAGAGAATCACATCTATTATATTTATGGCTGTGAATGAAGGAAGAGATAGGTTCTAAAATGAGAATAGAATCTTGTTATCTTATGAAAACTCATAGTGTGCAACTTCTAATATTTTCTTACTTAGAAGACAGAATAATGATGGAAAGCCAACAGCATAAGTGATTAGAAATGTCTTGGAAATTGTGTGATACCATATTTACACTTATCATTTTCACCAATTTTAATGGTATTGTTCTAAAATTTAAGATTCTGTGGTCTTGGACCAAGACAAAAATCTTAGTTAACTTATACTGGGGAGAGTGATTTTTACATGGGCAGATAGTGATAGCACAAGGGGGAATGGTTTTCAACTAAAAGATGAGAGATTTAGACTAGATCCTAGGAAGACATTTATTGTGAGAATGTGGAGGCACTGGAACAGGTTGCCCAGAGAAGCTGGGGATGCCTCATCCAATGAATTGTTCAAGGCCAGTTTGGATGGGGGGCCCTGAGCAACTGATCTAGTGGGTAAAATCCCTGCCCTTGGCAAGAGGTAGGGGCTGGGTAGTGAAACGAGAGGACCTTTATGGTCACTTCTAAGCCAGGCTGTTCTATGATTATTTATTTTTAAAAACAACTGTTTCATTTTGTGGGACAAAATCTTGGATATGTCCATCTGGATAGCACTCATACAGACAGATACAAAATATCCTGTACTTTAAGCTACTCTCAGGACTCCTTAGAGACCTAAATAATTTCACTTTCTTGAGACTGGTCAATGGCATGCTTACCTAAAAGTAAAAGGAAAGATGTGATTTAAAGAGACAAAATTAAATATATAAAATGTGTTAAATACGTAAAATGTTCATTTCCTCTATCTCCTGATTCTTAAAGACAATATTATGGAAGATTGAAAGTTTTGAGCCATATCTGATGGCAAGAGTTATCAGAATGGTTTAATTTCTCTTCTGCAGACATTTTGCTTTTCTCAGTAGCAAGCATGGAAAAAGAAGTTGTTGAGGTATCAAAACTGCAGAACTCTCAAAATATTTTTAATGGGTAACAGAAGAGTTCATGCTGTCTTATTTCACAGAATTCTGCAGTTTATGGAGAAATTTGGGAAATATTCTGAAAGCCTTTTTGAGAGTGTATCAACACTTCTGTATGGGAAGGAAATTGCTATAAGCTTCAGAGTTCTGGATATTGAAATGACCCAGGTTATCATATGAAGGTGCTCTTTAATCATTAATCTTTTCTGTAAGGCACAGACTGGGATTTCTTAAATGGCTTTTTCAGCTTATTGAATTCATCAGCAGAAGCCAATAGACTACAACGAGGACAAAGAGAGAACTGCTGCTGAGTGCTTTTAAAAATCAGCTTCTACTCTTGTTTGAAGTAAATAAGTGTTGATTAATCTTAAACTTAACAGATTGATGATCTGCAGGCAGTTTTATTGAAGACCAGATGACCTATTTCATTTCTGTGTAGAAAAGCCAATGTGAAGTGAAAATTTTTCAACTGAAATTGAGGCCAAGTATGTCATACTTGTTTGTTGTTCAATTAAAAATAAAGAGAGCAATGGTTTTAACTCAAAAGAAAAGAAAGAATAAGAGGGTGACAAATGGGTACTAATACAGAGCTTTAGGGCTTGTGCAGCTTTTTCATCCTACTGGAATTCAGCCACATTTAGAATATTTGAGAAATGACTGAAGTGACTTTATTTTCCTGATAATGGACTGATTAAATAACATTGCAAAGACCATTGAAGAATGCAAAGATATTTTACTGCACAATGCAGAGGAAAAGGCATCCCTTCTGAAACAGCTGTGAGCCTGATCTTTACAAATCTTTACAAAATCCACTCAACAGTGGGGAAAACTTTGCAAGGATGGCATGAAGCTGCATGGGGTGGGTGTGGTGTTTTGACCTTTTCCAGATGACAAGTGTCCACCAAAACTGCTCTATAACTCCCTTTGTCAGGTGGACAGGGGAGAGAAAAAGGTAATGAATTGCTTGTGGCTAGAGATAAGGACAGGGGAGATCACTCAGCAATTACCATCACGGGCAAAATGGACTCAACTTGGGGAAATGAATTTAATTTACTACCAATCAAATCAGAGTAAGGTAATAAGTGAATCAAAATCTTAAAAACACCTCCCCCTTGCCCCATGCTCCTTTCAGGCTTTCTTCCTAGTTCTCTCTACCTCCTCAGTGGTGTATGGGGAACGAGGGCTGCAGTCAGATCATCGCAGGTTGTCTCTCCTGCTCCTTCCTTCTCAGAGGGAGGGAGGATCTCCACACTCTTCGCTTGCTCCAGCACGGAGTCTCTCCCATGGCGAATTGTCCTCGATGAACTTATCCTTCATGGGTCATTTCAACAGGCTTCAGTTCTCCCTGAACTGTTCCAGTGTGGGTCCTTTCCATGGGTCCTTCAGGAATAGGCTGCTCCAGCGTGGGACCCCATGGGCTGACAAATCCTGCGAGCAAACCTATCCAATGTGGGCTCCTCTATCCACAAGCCTTCAGTTCCTGCCCAGAGCCTACTCCAGTGTGGGGTTTGCATGAGGTTGCAGCCTCCTTTGGGCACTCATCTGCTTTTGTGTGGAGTCTTCTAAAGGCTGCAGGTGAATCTCTGCTCCACTGCAGACCTTCATGGGCAGCAGAGGAACAGCTGCCTCACCATGGTCTTCCTCATGGGCTGCAGAGGATTCTCTGCTCTGGTGCCTGGAGCTTATCCCCCTGGAGCATCCCCCCTGCCTCCATCACCACTGCTGCTGCACTGACCTGGGTGTCTGCAGGACTGCTCCTCTCATGTGTTCTCACTCCTTCTCTGGCTGCAATTTGTTTCTGCACAATAACTTTTTCCACTTTCTTATATCTGTTGTTCCAAAGGTACCATCACCATTGCTAATAAGCTTTTCCTTGGCCAGCAGAGGGTCCATCCTGGAGCTGGCTGTTGTTGGCTCTGTTGGATATGGAGGAGGCCTCCAGCAGCCTCTCAGAGGATCACCCTGATTGCCCTCCCCTGCTACCAAAACCTTGACATGCAAACCCAATACAGTGTGTCAAATTGGGAAGGCAGCATGAACAAGAGAAAAAATGGGAATGTGCTTGTAAGCAAAGACAACTAATACGTTTCAATCTTCAGAAGCACCAAATGAGTTTAAGAATGTGAAGTTACTATTCTGAAGAAAAGGAAGAAAAACCCAATCCAACTGCACAGTCCTTTGGCCCTTCAAGTTAGGGATATCATCAATGTTAAGACTTTTATGTTGCTACTAAAATCCTTTTCCAAACTTACTGATGACTTCTGCAGACTGAAAACTAGATTTTCTCTTCAATAGGAAATGCTGGTATTTCTGCAGGGCACAAAAGGAGATTAGAAAATGATGAGACTTTCTTTTTGATATTTTCTATCAAAACAGAACAAGACTTTCATGAGATGGAACAGCTCATGCTGTCATTTTAAGCTTAATATTATTTCTGCCATCTTCCTAGGGTTTATTTGAAAATATTTCTTTTCTAGAAGTTTCATCATTAATTTGAGTATTTGTTGCTGCCTTGTTTCCAGAAAGGTGGAATTCAAGTGAGTGTTGGAGGCTGTATCTCTGCTGGTGCATCTGCAGCTGCATGACATGCAGGACATCTGGTCCTGCCAGATCAGAGGTTGAACCATCCTGTGCTCTCTGAGCCAGGGGCCAGAGAAAATGTCAGTGCCTTGAGAAAATACACTATCAAAACCAAACGCAAATTCAAGTAGTTTAAACTTTATTATTACAATTTTTATATAGTAGTGAAAATATCAAAGTTGGAGAAGGGCCAATTTCCTGAAAGAAATTTCCTGACCAAGAGTACTATCAAAACACTGTATGACTGAGAAATTGAGGGTACCAGGTTGTTTTCCACAAATTGTGATTCAAATTTTTGTTACAGGGCTGTAACAGCTTAGTCAGCTTCATTTTCAGGTCATGAATGGTGCCCTGTGCTGCTTTCCAATCACAATACACATGTTCATTGGTTTATATGGAGATTTAGATCTGCTCATTGAAGCTTTTAAGAGAAAATGTAGTCGCATTTGAATGGGTCTTATTTAAACTAAAATTTCTGGGCGTCTTCCAAAGTACAAATTTCCCCAATTTAAGCTAGCAGTGCCCCGGTAGATACATGATAAAAACTCAGCTGTGTTACTCCACTATATCTAGATTTACTCTAGTAATTACATTGGCCCAATTTCTTTTTTATTAAACTCAGATGGAAAGGAAATAATTAGATCTGATAGCTATCATATAAGAGAGTATGCTGAGGGTGAAGTAATTAAACTGTAATTGGGGTAAATTATATTTTTCATTAAAATTGTAAGAAATCTGTTAAATGATTAGCTAAAACATTTAGGGTATTTGAAGTCCATTCAGCTTTTTGATTCTGCAGGCAGATCAGAGGAATTTACAGTCTGTGAAAATATGTTTGGGTACTGCACTATATCATGCTATCAATACCAAATTGTTTTCCAGCTTGGTTGATTTTACGAAGTATTGTTCATTATTGATAGTGCTACAAAATGTGTAAGATAGTTTTCCAAAGATGAAATGGAGCTGCTGCACTCTGCAATCTAAAACCTATCTGGATTTTTACAATCTCAGTGGCTCATTTACCTAGGGAGATTTTTTTTTTCTTTAAATAAAGTTAATCCCTTTATCTGTCCTGCTATCAGAAGTATCTCCTGCAGAATTGCTACTGCAAAGAGATGCCTGAGTGCTTTGAGTGGGGATGATGCTACAGCCTCAGTGACTCTGCAAGTGAGCTGTGACTGTGCCTCACAGTGGTCACTGAATACCCTGTTTTGGTTTTTTGCGGGTTTTTTTGGTTTCTTTTTTTTTACTTTCTTTGGTTTCCAAAACCACTGAATTCACAGCATGTTCAGCTAACAGAAAAATAATCCAAGTACTGTGTTTTTAGCATATAATGAATTTCCTAAAGAACGTTAAACCACCAATCTCCAGGTCACTGGAAGTTCTTGTCTACATGTGTTGAACATGTAGAAAAGTAAAAAAACCCGAACACTCTCCAGGCTGTTGCATGCATCAGGTAATATTTTGTGTAAATAATTAAAATATTTTCTGGTGCAACAACGGTTACAGGGAAAATGCTGACTCTGTAGGTGTAAGTTCTCCCCAGCTGCAAAACACAATAGGGGAGGACTGTGAGCATAAGCCCTCCTGGTACAGTTTGTTGTGGAGAACTGAAAAAGCCATGGCTCTGCACAGACCACATGGAAAGAAAGAGGGAAATGCTTTAGAAAGCATTAGCCTTGGAAAAGAAGTAAAGTTTGTCTCAAGAAGGATCTTAGCAAATTTGGAACAGACAGGTCTTAAGGGTAAGTTGAAAGCAGCCAAATATTACTTCATGGCATGAACATCCAAATTGACATTCACCTTCAGAACATCTTAAGGAGCTGTAAGAAGAATTATTGCACAGACAGGTGCTGCTTGAGAGGTGGTGGGAAGGTGGATGGGGCTGGTATCAAGCCTAAGGTACAAAAAGGTTAGGTGCAGGATCAAGGAATGAAGAGATTTTCTATAATTCAAAGTTTGTGAGCTAGTTAAGAGGCTGCATTTCTGTTTGAGACCCTTGGGTGTGGACTGCCTTACTGGAAACAGCCAGCTGTGTGTCTTCTCTGCGTAGCGAGAAAAAAACCCAGTTAACTACTGGGTTGCTGAATAGGAGGCATTCTAATGACACATCCCTAGATGTTCCCTATTTGACCTCTGAGCTATAGCCCCATAGTTTCTTCTCTATTCTTCCAGCATTAAAGCTGAAAACACTGAAATGTAAACACTGCCTCGTGAAGCTGGGCCAAATTATGGCAGAGGGAGATTAAGTAGCAGAACACAAGATATCTGATATTTATAGTGACAGTTTTTGCCTTTTGGGCCTGGCATCATTTTGCAGGAAGTTTAGAGTTGTGTTTCTCCCATTTTTTAAAACTATACTATACTGCGGTCAAAGACATTTCATATTGCTAGCCCTCCAAAGTTGAAAGCTGCTGTAAATGGATGACAGAGAAATGTCACTCTCACATTCTTATAGTTCCCTCTGTCATTGTTATTCCTTGGTAAAAATTAAAAATTTTTGACAAAAAATAGCTTTAAGCTTTTGAAATGAAATGAAGCTTATTAGATCACTATTCCACTGCATGATCACTTAATCACAAATGCATTCCTTTTGAAGAAGTAGTAATTGGAATTATTATTTTATTTGGGTTTTCATATATTGTGTTATTGTATGAAAAAAATTAATTCCAATTCTTTTTTTTTCCCAACCCATTTGCAAAGCTTTAAAAAACCCACAGAAAATTGGAAGCATTGGGCAATGGAAAATTTGATTTTTAAGTTTTCCATATACAGTAACTAGGGTTTCATGCTTGGTCTGATGAATAATTCCCTGCCTTTTAAACACATTTTGGGAAGATTTACCACTCTGAAGAGACAGATAACGTGGAAGAGGGGATCTTAAATTGATTTAAGTGAATAATTTAAACTTTTAAATGGATCTAAAGAAACACTAACACGAAGTTTTCACATTTTTCATAACAATGACAGGTTTAATAAGTTGGTGTGCTATTTCCTTTTCTCAGTTTTAAAGTTAATTATATTTCTGTTTCTATATGACATTTAAATGTCAAAATGACCCAATGTTACTCCTTCAATGATACTTATAAATTCTACAAGCAACAGAAAGGATCTGTCTGAATAACAGAGAAAGATGACCTGTTTCCATGTCAGTGTCAAAATTCAGCCTGCCTTCACTAGTGTTAAGATTTTACTGGATGAATCTAACTACCTATTTACCTCATAATTTGGTGTAGTTGCTGAAAACTGGCACATTTAAATTTTTGAAAAAAACTATGCAGTTTTGTTAAGATGGAATTCATGGAGTGATCTGAATATCTTCCTTTCCTAAATGCAATTAGTGTCTGTATTTCTATGCTAAGCAAAAGTTTACTGCTGAGAAATATTGCAGTAGATGTTCATTAATTTTAACTTTTATTAAATTGTATGTTAGTAATATATATATATTATAATGTATATATACATATCTATTACTTATATGTTACTAGTTGTTAGTTCATCTATTTCCATTTCAAATGCCAAAACATTTTACACAGGAAGATTGCTCTCCTTACTCCAGTTCCCTGAATGGAAACACTCAGAGTCAGAAGTGGGTCATGAATTCAAAGTGGCCACACTCAGGACCAGGGACTCTGTATTCAAAACAGTCAGTCCAAGACTATCCACAGAAAATACCCTTTAACACATTTGAAAATTCAAGGGATTTCATTATAAAGCAGGAGTCTACAAGATTTTATGCAGGGGTTGTCACTTAATGCCACTTTGTACTCAGAACCCGATTCTGCAGTCTGAAGTGGTGAGACAATAGACTTCCTTAAGTAGTAACCCTATTAACTTCTCATTTATACTGTTCAAGTTGAGAAAGGGTAATTAATTCAGGTGATTTGGTTTACAAATATTCTGCACTGGGAACAGGAATTTGGGGAAAATTTGCCAGTAATCCTTACTGGGTATTTAGGTAAATGATAATCCTCTAGATTGTTATACCAAAACTCTGAATGCCTTTGATTATTTGAAATCTAACATGTAAGAAAATTGTGGTGTTTTCTTTTTTTCTTTTTAATTTCCTCTTCCCCTCTTCCCCTTCCCCTTTCTCTTTCTCTTAATTTTTTTTTGAAACAGGCAAAAGAAACCTTATAGCATATATATGGCATGTTTCACATATTAGTTTTTTCCTGAAAGTCTTGTGTGTGTCCTCCTCATGTGTTTACTTAAAGATCAAGTGGTTTTTTAAGAATTTGGAATAAAAGCACGATGCTTCCAAAAGCACTTTCCTTCCACTTTCAAACTTTTTTCAAAGCAAATATTTTGAACACTTTTGAGATACTTTAACTTCTGTAGATCATGTGAAATTCTTTCCTATCACACCAGAATGTCCTTGCTGTCTTGACAATGTGTGTTTCTTTTCTTAATTGCTTTCACACAAGAATTTACTGTCTTTGTGAGTAGTCTGGGTCTGTGCCTTTCAGCAATCCTTTTCACTTCGCTTAGGAATAGCCTTAATTGCCTCAAAACAAAGGCTTCAATAAGCATTTCATAATTAGGAACTATCTTTCTGAAAGGCTTAGGGAAGTGAGGGGAGAGAAAATATCAAAACTTGTTCTTCTCCCATGAGTGTATTTTATTCTCGAACTGCAGAAGTCAGGAGCTCTGTCTATGTAAACTATCATGGATAAACATCTGTCTCATGCTTGAATATTGCCATGCTAGTGTATGTGACAGAACAAATAAAATGTCCCCAAAGCTCTGAAGTGGTTATTTACAACACTCATTTAACAATAAGTTAATCCTTAAGACAAGGGTGTAGCGTATGTAGTGAACAGCTGGTGCCTATGGTATTTACTAAAGAACTTCAGAATACCATGTTCTGTCAAGAGCAGTCTGATGTATACACATCTACAGAGAGGGGTTCATTTATGTGTCAGTTTGCAAGACAGACAACCACCTGGAGAGCAATGCTCACCTATCCATTGGCTTAAAGCCGTCAGTGAATAAGTTCTTTGTGGGGGAAATTTAAAAAGATGGCTGTGGAAGAGCCCTGGTTTATTAAGGGCTTGGAACCTAAACAGATCTCATTAAATCAGGAGCTTTAATGAACTAGACAAGCAAAATATGTAGAAAGCAGTCTGCTCAGCTCTCTGAGGTGCTATGAACAGTGATTTGATGTCCTTTTCAGACCTAATGCTCTAAGCCAGACAGCTGACAAGACACCCCTTCCAGGCCTGATGTCTTGTCCTCTTCTGCCCTGGCTGTGAGCCACTTTCTTGGCAGCCTGGTTAATGCAAGACATCCCAATGGTATCAGTAGGCACGGCTGAGCCCTCAGGTGAACCCCTGACTACAGCATCATGGTCCCTTGCACTGAAAGTCTTTGAAAAGATGTGTTCCCATCCACACAGTTGTGTCAGCTTCAGAAAAACTATTGCCTGGATTCTCCTCCACAAAACTGACTGAACAAATTGCACCTGGGTAGCTCAGAGATACCTGTTCTGTAAGATGCAGACTGTGATCAGTACATTTGAGTCTTCATAACAAGCTAGATGGTATTTTCCAGTGTTTACACAATGCCTTATTATTTCTTCATAGTGGTTATAACTCTATCTTGCAAGGAAATGATGGGTGTGCTGTCACTCTCCTTGCTCCTGTCCAGCCCCATTTAGCACATGGCCCAGGAAAAGGTAGGTCCCTAATCATATGCTCTGGTTTAGGTGTAACTGCTGCCTGAAGAGGGGCTGTGTGCTTTTACACGATTGTGTCAGGGATACCCCCTCCCACCTGTACTCAAATGTGCCATGGGGCAGGACACTTCAAATAAGCTAGGACAGACTGCCTTGCTCTTGCACAACTGGCTCCTTGCATCTTGTACATGGGCCAGAGGAGCCAGAAATCGTCATCACACTGGACTGGTTTTCTGTGCTGAGACATGAGAACAAGAGATCAATGCTAACACAGCGGGGTACTATGCTGACCTACCCTCCATTTACGTTTCCTGAAAAAACTACTTAAAAAGCCCCAACCCTGCACTGAATAAAATGCTTTGGGAACACAGAGTGGTTTGATTTCTTGCTGAAACCTATCAAGACAGTTTCACACTGGGCACTAATGCTCTTGGTTCTTATAAATGAACCTCTGGGGAATGAGAAAAATGTTCTCAGAGAACAAGCTTCAGACTAATTTCTCATCTAGAGCCAAGACTGAGTGATTGAAAGGCTCATTTTCCAGTTTAGAGATCTTCAATCCCTGGTGAGCAATTGTGGCACTAAGTAAATCAAAAGGCTTATTATTAATAGGTTAAGTAAAAGCAGAACTCTATAGCCTGAGATATAATATCACAAATGACATAATTTTGAGGAATTAAAAATTTTTTATTCTTTAGCTGTCAGCAAAAACTTCTTTATCTGTCTCAACAGGAGACAATTAAAGCATCTGTCTCCTGTTGCAGAAAATAACCTGCTCAGACAGAAGAAATGGGATCATTTATGGATTCTTTAATGGTGTTTAATGCTTAAATAGTGTATAATAGGGCTGTGGCTGAAACAGTTTTGCTGGGAAAGGACCTGGGATCCCAGTGGACAGCCAGCTGGCCATGAGCCTGCAAACGTATCCTTGTGACAATGGTGACAAGCAGCATCCTGGAAAGCAGAAGGGGGATTATTTCTAGCAGGTCAAAGGAAGTGATCCTTCTCCCTTATTGGGTACTAGGGAGGAGCACCTGGAATGCTGGTTCCTGTTCTAGACTCCCCAGCACAAGGGAGACATGGATATACAAGTCAGTCTAGCTAAGGGCCACAGAGATAACAAAGGGCTTGGAGCATCTGGCATATGAGGAGAGACCAAAAAAGTTGGAACAGCTCAGTTTGGAGAAGAGAAGACTCAGGGGGAATTTTATCAATGAGAATAAATACCTGATGTGGGGACTAAAGAAGACAGAGCTGAGTTCTTAGTGGTATTCACTGAGGGAACAAGAGACCATCAGCACAAATTGAAATACAGGAGGTTCTGTCTGAACACACCAAAATATATTTTTACTGTATGGGTGGTTGAACACTGGATCAAGTTCCCCAGAGAAGCTGTGGATTTATGGAGAGATCCAAAAGCCAATTGGACATGGCCCTGGGCCACCCCCTCTATCTGAGCCTGATTAAGCTCAGGGAGTGCACAAGCTGGTCTCAAGATGTCACCAATGGTTCTGTGATTCTATAATTTCTTTTTTGTGTGTGTATGCATGGAGATATCTATGTAGATCCAGAATCCAAATAAATATCTTAGGAATTTTATTATTAGCTCAGGAAGAATATAACAAGTGTATCATTAAAATCCTCTACTAGCTTTTTTTTCTTTTTTTTTTTTTTTTTTTTTCTTTAAAGTATTGGTTATTCCTTTCCTTTAATACTTGGGGAGATACCCTGCAGGAAACTGTCTATTACAGCTTGGCTTGGCCAGGTAGTCAAGTAGTTTTAATGTAGTGGTTCACTGCTGTGAACTACATGCTTCTGGAGAGAGGAAGAACATTTTAGGAAGGCAAAGTTCATCAGAGTAATATTACTTTTATAAGTCCCATATTCTTTAGTCTCTTAAAGGATTTAGAAGGATTTAGAGCCCAATACTGCAGCTTGAAGCACGCATTGGAGAGAAAGCAGACAACTTAAAATAAATGGAGATGGAATAATGAGAGGCATGTCTCTTGCATTTGGTTTTCTCAGACCCTTCATTTTACAAGCAGCATATAAATACCATTTAGAGAAGCTTTTATTATGAAAAAAGTCACTTTTCTTCTTGATGTTTCTGTACCCTGTAACTTACACCGCCAGTTAAATCTGGTTTCTCTTAACTCCAGAGCATGTTGATAGAGCCTTCTCCTCTAACATCTGTTACAGAGCTTTACTTTAGAGAGTATTGATACACATTTATTGAGAAGATGAGATTCAGACTAGGTAGGATGGCTTATATCCAGTGATGCAGTGCAGCCTGGTATGAACATCCTGACAGGTGCTTCAATAGGCCACAAGCACAATCAAGAATTTCTTCAATACTTTGATTACCAACATTTTTCTTATCCTCCAATCATGCCACTCTATCTTGTCTGTAAATCATGAGGCCTGAAAAGAAAGAACTTGCTAGATAACTTGTGACTATCACGCGTATTATCTACTAACTAGTGTAATCAGACATCCAGGGTTTGAATGCCTTAAATCATAATACAGTCAGGTGAGGTTTAAAAGTCCTTAAATTGTGAAAATGCTTGTTTTATCTCTGAAACAATCAGATTCAATAGATTAATTACAACCTGTAAGCACAATCAGTCTGTTAAGAAGCCTTGCCATGCTTCTATTTCATTGTTCATCTGCTCCTCTCAGCTCAGGTACCACAGAGCTTTCACCACACAGCTGCAATCAATATGTTGATGAGGATAAATAAACAATAGAGTGCAAAAATAATCTGCAGTCCCAGTCCTTACAATGTTTTTAAGCTTATTGAAGTTCATTGCAACAGTTTTTACCTTCAGGTGACAGTATTTTTGGAGTGAAAATATTCAGTTAGTGCAGTAAATCCATTCAGGAATTCCATTCATTACTGGTGCTGTAAGATAGATAAATTGAACCTTGTTTACTTCCAAGTTTGTTTCCCAAATGGGGAGAGAGACAGCAATGCAGTGATCAACCTCCCTTGCTTCTAAAATTGCAATAAGGTTCATTAAAAGACCGAAGATCATTATAAAGCTTGTTTACTCAGTGATTTTTATAAGGTTTTCTAAGATCACATGTTCATGTCAATGTGTTTTTAGAGGTTTTGGTCAGGTCACTCATAGTGGCTCAGTAAAGTTGTATTTCTTCAGAAGAAGATGATGAAATTGTTTTTCTTCACTCGAAGAGCAGCACTACAATGGATTTTTCAACACTTGCGCTTTGTTAATGATGCATCCAGAACACTGGGTCCTTCAGAGATATCATTACCTACTGTGATGCATCACTCCAGGGTCTGAACAATCAAGCTGCTTTATCTTCTTTTAGATCACAAGCTTCATTTCATAAAATCATGTTAAACATCAAGCTTTCTGTATATTTTTCATAAAACAAAATAAATAGTGATCCCCAACTTTAATTTTCTATAACAAAGGCCTTTTGGGAACCATCTGCTTCAAATGTGGCCTTATCATAAGCATAAAGCATTCAAACACAACTCTGAGGAAGCTCTTTTCCACATGCCATTATTAATTGAAAGTACAATTACATGACTGACTTGTTTTCTCTGGAAATCATAATAACAATTGAGTCATGCTTGGTTCCTGGAAACTTCCTGGCTGTGAATTCACCTCATTAAATCTTCCTGTTATTTTACTGTCTGGCAGATCTGGTTTGAACCATGCTGGCCACATTAAAGACATTTTTCTACAACTTACTGACATGCTTGGTGCTACAGAAGTGACTTTCATTAATTTGTTCCCTAGGCAAAGACAAAGCAAAATTATTTGTGGAGGAAAACAGAACGCTGTGGTAAATTCACTGTTTATCTTAATGGGAAAGTCCTATTCCTTTCATGTGTTTCAATATTTTTCCAATAGAGTGCATGGGATCATTTTGGGCATAAGAATTTCACTTGTTCTCTAATTGCGTTCTTCCCCTCTCTCCTTGCACCTGGTATTTCACGAGTGAGTGAGACACTGGGGATCTTCTCCTACAGACTGTACACACTTTGCTTCCAACATCATTCCTCTGGGTCTCATCCAGCCTTTGTGAAGTCACTGATATTACCTGGATGTGAGCTGGGGCAGAATTTGTCCCAGCATGTGTAAAATGTTATGAAGCGTTTTACAATCCTTTTGCCCAAGTACTTCTACACTAAAAATCAATTGGGTTGCCTTCTGTAACCGTGTGAATTATTGACTGAAAACAAATGACAGCCACTGAAATCTAGGAAAACCTATTAAAATTCATCAGTCACTTCTAACCTTTCTTTCCCAGCACATGGACTGCAGCAAGACCTTGTCCAAGAAAATAATAAAAATGTTATTCCTTAGCTCTCCTATTCGTTTCTGTTGACCTCTAATGTGGTCATCATACTTGTATGAAGAACAGAAGATATTTATAGTAAACAGAAAGACGCATCTTTTTAGGCATTTGATGCAGGAAGTTTGGTTCATCATACAAAATTCGAGTTATTACAACCTCTTCACCCTCAGTGCTTAGGGGATCATGGAGTTCTGTTTTAGTGTCCTTGTTTAAGGAATGGAGAAGAAAAATTACTTCATGTCATACTGTAAGGAAGAAAAAAGCAGTACTGCTTAGTTTGTAAAGGCCTTTCATGATATTTCTATCTAAATGCAGATTTTCAGTTTTCATCTCTATACAATCTATGTAAGAAATCCCTCAAGACATAGATGCTGAAAAGAAATGAATATTTAAATTGAAAAGTTTTTTTTCTAGAAGGAAGATAAATTTCTCAAGTAAGTTCTGCATCACTTTAGCAACGAGTTGAGTTTTCTTTATCTCTGTGTAGCACTGAAAATGTACAAAAGATGAAACAGGAAAAAAAGGACAAGCCTAGGATTGTATTTGAAATGTGATTCTTCATTCTTGTTTTGTCTACTTCTGCAAGCACAAAAGCAGAGAACTCCTTCCAGCATTTAAGCAAGACAGACTCATTTTCCCTGAGGTTAGTATTTCTTCCAGTTATGGGACAGCTGGTATAAGTAACTGTTTAAATTGTTCACCATTTGTGTAAGGATTTGGAGAGTAGTTTTACTTTTCTACAAGAGAAAAAATTAAAGACACTTCTAGGGTGTAGGAAACTCAAGCAGGAAGATCAAGTTTCTAATATAGTGGACTTGACACAGTGCTCAGGATATCTGGAATTGTGCTTTATGATTGTGGTGAAAGGAGAATTCCTCCAAGAAAAAAGCAAAAAAACCCCAATAGCTAAGTAGAGAATTTTGTTTTATTGATTGGTGGGTTGACCCTGGCTGGCCAACAGGTGCCCACTACAGCCATTCTCTCCCTTTCCTGCTCAGCTGGACAGGGGAGAGAAAATGTAATGAAAGGCTCATGGGTCAAGACAAGGGCAGGGAGAGATCACTCAGCATCAGTTACTCAGTTACATAATTCAGTGACTGTCATGGGCAAAACAGACTTGGAGAAATTAGTTTTGTTTATTACCAATTAAATCAGATTAGAGTAATGAGAAATAAACCCAAATCTTAAAAACACCCATCACTAACCACACCCTTCTTCCCAGGCTCAACTTCATTCTCAGTTTCTCTCCCACTTCTGTCTGAGAGGCACAGTGAATGGGGAATGGGGCTGCAGTCACTTCATCACATGCTGCTGTTGCTCCTTCCTCCTCAGGGACAGAACTCCCCTGGGGCATCCACTCTTCCTCTGCTCCAGCATGGAGTCCCCCCATGGCAGATTGTCCTCCACTAATTTATTCAATGTGAGGCCTTCCCCCAAGCTGCAGTTCTTCACAAACTGCTCCACTGTGGGTCCCTTCCACAACATGCTGTCCTTCAAGGACAGGCTGTTCCAGCATTGATCCTCTCTGGGGCCACAAGTCCTACCAAAAAACTTCTTCAGTGTGGGTTCCTTTCTCCATGCAGCCACAGACCCTGACAGAAGCCTGCTCCAGCACAGGCTTACCATGTGATCACAGCCTACTTTGGGCATCCACCTGCTTTACTGTGGGCTCCTTCAGGGGCTGCAGGTGGATCTCTGCTCCCCCATGGACCTCCACGGGCTGCAGGGCCACAGCTGCCTCACCATGGTATCCACCACCAGCTCCAGGGGAATATTTGCTTCAGCTCCTGGAGCACCTCCTCCCTCTCTTTCTTCACTGACATTGGTGTCTGCAGAACTGTTTCTCCCACTCTTCTCTGGCTGCAATTTTTTTCTGCAAAATAACCTTTTCCTCTTCTTAAATCCATCATCCCAGATGATGAAAGCACCATTGCTGATGGGCTCAGCCTTGGCCAGCAGTGGGTCAGTCTTAGAGCCAGCTGGCAACTGTCTCTGTTGGACATGGGAGAAGCTCCTGGCAGCCTCTCACAGCATCCACCCCTGTAGACCCCTTTAACCAACCCTTATCATACAAACTCAACACAAATGCAAAGATATAGAAAGAGATTGATAGTGCTCTGAGAAGGAACTAAGAAGACTTAATAACAATAAAAATGTTTCTACGTTGTTTAAGGATTTCCTGCAATAGCGCTGTAAAATAATTGCAACCCCACAGAAGAGCTGTTCAGTCAGCTTTTGTTTGGTGCCAAGGCCTGGGATCTGGACAGCATTCCAGACAGATTCCATTGAAAAAATCAAGAGTACCTCCACATCCTAGCAGAGTAGTACCCTGGAGGCAGGGACCACAGGTATGGTTATGGGAAGATGAAAGTACTATGTAAGTTCTGCTTTGCTTGCAAAGAGAGAATGTTTTTTTGAAAAAAGCAGCAAATTGCTGAAGGATTAAGCAATTCATTGAGATGTGCAGTACCGAGATGCACAGATGGTACAAAATGACAGCTGAAGTTATCACTCTTTTGTAGTGTTTTCAATTCTAGTTCTTCCTCTCTGTATTTGAGAATCCAGAGAACACAAACAATGAATATTAAAAGCTTAAGATGAGACACTAGGGTATTACTTCCACCAAGATTGATTTCCAAGATAAAACCTGATTTATTTTTTTAAATGAAGGTGAGGTGCTTAAAATTTTCTCTATGAAATCTGCAGGCTGTCATCCTAAAGGGTTCATAAAAATTTAGTACCCAGAATAATTTTTCCTTTTGTTAAAAGTACATCCATTAACAGTTAACCTTAAAGATCAGCAGTTCTTCATAGTTTTGCAGTTTTTTCTTGTTTGCTGCTCATGTCTTTGCCTTGGATACTGGGCTGAGAAGAATGAAAAAACCTTCTCCTTTCTATAACCCCACTGCTTTTCTCAGTCTTACAGGTACTTGTTTTATTAGGACTAAGGAAAACTACAAACCAAGAAGCAACAAAAATATTCCTTGAGACAGAACAAGATGCATCTCTCTCCTTTAACATATGGAATCACTGGTATTACTGATTCCATGGGCACTTTCTCTGAGCAGAATACAGTTTTAAAAATTCAAAGATGCAATATCCTTACCATGAAAATGCACATATATATCTCTGGCTACAGGCATTTCTACCCTGTTATTTTTCAATCAATTAGTAGAAGTAGCAAGCACTCAGAGCAAGCTGCTGCTGAAAGTATCTGTTTAATTTTTGAAAGAAGGTGAGAGCGAAAATCATGCATTTTCTAACTCGAGAAATTATCAGGTACTACTTTAAAAGAATTCCTGAAGTTCCTGGCTTATAACTATCACATTAATACCTCAGGCTCAATAGTTTATTAAAGAATATACATATGAGTATGAATACAATGCAGTCTACACCCCTGAACATTTGTCACCGTGACTTAATGTTTACAGAGAGGCAGGAGTAGAATGTCTATATACTTATGGTGAGATTACATACCTAAAAAGATTCAACATAAAATAGCACTATTTGGCACAACTGTGTTGTGAAGATGTCCCTAGCTACTCTAAACCATACAGATTTTCCTCATCTTAATACCTTCACACTGCACATACTTTGTTAAAACAAAAAAACTGAGCTCCAAGCATCTGAAAACTGTCTCTTTAAGGATCTAAGTTGTGCCACTTTTGGCTGACAGTTGTTTCCCAGTCTATTTGTAATTGTTCCACTAGGGTTTCTGTGAAGAGATTAAAGCCAATGGTTTAGGAGCCTAAAAATATGCAGTCTTCAAAAACCTTCTGCTGCTGTTCCTGATTAAGGAGTTTCCTGGACTTTGTAACTTTATTAGTGTTTGACATTTTAGCACATGTGTGTTCACCAATTGTTCTAAATTTTGAACAATTTGAATGCAGCTTTTACACTTTATCTCGCTGTGGATCCAAGCAAGTAAGCGCTCTTTCCCTGAAAGCAGTGTACCATCAGCTTCCTTGTGTCCATGTCCCAGAGCAAGCCTTGCTGCAGTCACCATGGCCTTACTGCCTGTAAAGCAGCCCTCCTGTCACTTTGTCACTCTGCCTTGGGATAGCTCAGTGGGAGAGCCTATGTCTGAACTGCAGGGATTCATAGTCATGCTTGCCTCCTTTCAGGGCCATGCCCCTAACCCACTCCTGTGCTCTCTGCTCCAGATCCCTTCACTCATGCTCTCTCCTTCCTTTCAATCAGCAAGTTCTTCCCAGAAGATGGCAACACATCATGTTGGAGAGAAATATCTGGAACAGGGATATTCTCCCGAGAATTTTTCCAAGTTGTTTACATTGCAGTACTAAAGTTCACATTTTACATTAGGACATTCTCAGAATGATATTATCTTGTGTTACTAGAAAGAAGAACATGACTTCCATTGCAAAGGGGTATTTTGATGTAATGATTAATCATAGGTATTCTTAGCTACTACTTGGACGCCTAAAAGTAAAAAAAAAGATCATAGAAGTCAGCTATAAAACGAGTACTGATCACTAGCACCAAGCAATTTAAATACTGCTTTGTTTTTCCTGTGCTCTCTATAGGTTCCCTATATCAATAACTTCCAGTGTTATAACACCAGCATGCAGCAGTCCTAAAATTAATGGATGTGCTGATTCTAGTGTGCCCAAGGTACAGAAGCTGTCTTTTATTTTATGACAGAGCATTTAAACTTTACACCATCTCTGTAGCAAAACAAATCGTTTCTGCGTGAGATTCCTTTACAAAATTGGGTGTCATGCTGAAATATCAATAGAGCAGTACGTATGACCTCTGTCGCGCATCATTTATTTCATGAAAAAACCCACCCAGCAGCAGATGGCATTTGGATATAAACAGATTTTGAAGTAAAGTGCTTTTGCTTAGTCTGATATACTTAATATATGTAAAGCAATTTTCTTGAGGCAGCACAGTATGGTTCAGAATAACTTGATATTTCAGAAATTTCCAAGCGATAAGCCTCAAATAGATCCCTCATGAATAAGAGGCAGGGTCTTTGCAGAAACACTGCAGATATCCTGAGCCACATAATGAAAGGAAGGAGGGGCAGCTGGAGGCTTGAACAAGTGCTGGCTGGATAGTCCCAAAATGGAGAAAGATGGAGATTTCAGACTTCTGACAGAGGAACAATGTTCTTTCTGTGCTCTCAAACTTGAACTTGTAGTATTAGTAGAGTGCCCTAACAGACAGTGGAGAGGATCAAGCTCCATCAAGACAAACTCTAGAAGCCTACTGAGACTGAACCAAAAGTCAGCACCAGAAGTGGCTGGTGAGGATGGATGCACGGAGACAATATCAGCTTAAGCAGGCCTGCTGTCACTGGAGGTTTGGTGTTTTCACATGATTTGCCATGTTGCAGAGGCTGCTAAGGCTTGTCCAGCCCTTTATCTCATGTTACTCAAGGTGGACACCAATGAGACTGTCCAGGATCATATGGAGCAAATTGAGAGAACTTATAGTGAGCTCTGGGAGAAAAAATGAGATGCAATGACTCAGCTAATTTCCTCCTTAATCCTTTAGGTCAAGGAGAAGGCTCAAATGGGAGTGGATGTATCTTGGAAGTTAACCGCTGGGAACATTGTCAGTGTTCCCAACACTTTCAGTGTATTTGCTTTTATGATCATGGTATCTCTTTTTATTCAGAAAAGAAACAGCAAACTAGTTGTTAGAGGCCTTCAGAACCTGAAGGGGGCTTACAAGAAAGCTGGAGAGGGAGTTTTTACAAGGGCATACAGTGATAGAACAGGGGGAAAGTCATCAAACATAAAGAGTGCAGAGTTAGGTTAGCTAATGGGAAGATATTTCTTCTGTAAGGGTGGTGAGGCACTGGAACAAGCTGCCCAGAGGAGCAGTGGATGCCCCATTCCTGGAAGTGTTCAAGGCCAGGTTGGATGGGGCTTTGAGCAACCTGGTGTAGTGGAAGGTGTCCCTGCCCATGGCAAGTGGGTTGGAACTAGAGGATCTTTAAAGTCCTGTCCAACCCAAACCATTCTATGATTCTATGAAAGTAAGAAATGAAAATTAAGGATAAGGTATTTAGCCATAGGTCTTTAGAGCATAACCAGAGAAATACAGTAAGAGCTAATGTTAGATATCAGGTTAATAACATCCACATGTCAAAATTACCCCTTTGTTGACTGTTACATTTGTACGAACCATCACAACAAAAACTAAAAAATGGAATTACTCCAAAGCTGCCCAACAAAAAACTACCTGAAAACCAGAGCTATGAACAGCATGCTCAAAGCAGCAAAATCTCCCCCAAACTGTCAAGAAAAGTCCTACATTCCTCTTTGAGTGCAGAGACACTCATTGTTTTGATACTACTCTCAATGGTCCAAGCCTTCATCATAGAGAAATATGCCATGGTGTCATGAAGACATTTATTTTTTTCTAACTGGCTCACGATAGCTGAAATGGAAAGCTGCCATAAAATAGTTTTTGCAGAGGAATTACTTTTGTTTATGTTCTTTTTGCACTTCACACATTTTGGAAAACTTACCTCAGAGCAAAAATGATCTTTCATAGGCATTTCATGGCTTTTTCCTGTTAATCTGTTCTAGACCATATGGCTTATTAGTAATGAAATAACCAATGTTAATGAAACAAAGAAAAAAATAATTTACAGATTTTTATACAATATGGAAGATAACATGACTCCCAGCAACAATACCTACTTCAGAGCATTAGAGAAAGTTTGAGGTGTGTTTGAGAGTGCTGTGACATGGGGAAAGACTGACAAGACAGAGCAGCTAGTCATTCTCCAGCGAGGTGATGTTAGTAAGTGTCAGCTTTGTCCTATATTAGAAATTATATTGTTTGTTAGAAACAATTGTAAGGAAAGCAATGGCAATACCATACTCAGGTTAATCAATTCTCCCCTGAAAGTCGCAGGAAAAGAAAATGCACTTTGCTAGAGTGAATTGCCATGCCTTCAGAATTATTATGTACAGCTCTGTCTTTTGGTTCTTGCACTCCAAGATCTCTAAATTTACAGCTGGACAGAAAAAGGAGGAAGACTTATAAGTCATATATGTTTATGGACTTAGGCACTTCCTCTTGTCAGGAACAGCAAGTTTTGTAAGCTGTTTGAAAGGTACATCAAGTTAATGAAATAACCATCAGTTTTAATTAGCACTGCTGCAAGCTGTTATGCTCTCTTATCTGAAGCTGAGTGACATCAAAAGAGATGAAATTCTTTTTTGCCTTTGATGTTTTTTCCCACCTAGAACACTTTTTCTCTCATCCATGCAATGGTTATGCCCATTTTGTAAAGCAGTCGAAGGACACTGATGGGAACCAATCCTGATGTACCTAAAGGGGCATGAACTGAATCACTGCTAAGAAGAATATTTGAATACAATGAATAACAATATTGTCCGCATGGCTTTGACTTTGTTAATTCTCAGATGATCTGTCATGAGGAGAACACATTTTCAACATACTTGCATTCAAAATGGCATGCATTTAAGTACAGACAAGGACACAAATACACACAATTATTGGCTGTAGATTTTGAGGACACAACCAAAAGATGTGTTTTTCATGTGTCTAAAGGGAGAATGAAATGTAAGTCCATCCAAACATTGATGTGAACTACCATAAAAATTTCGGTAAATAAATTTTTCAATACTATGTGGTTTCAATACTATGTGGTTTGATATAGCAATACACATGTATTTGAAAAAAAAACCCAAGAACTCTAATTATATTTAGAATTACTGATATACAGTATAATATAAAGCAATTAAATGAAATGACTTCTTGCCCATTTTAAAATAATAATAAAAAAAATTAAGACAGCAAGCTCACTGTAGATTGAATGTCAGGAAAAAAAGGAAAAGAAAAGAGACTCAAGGAGCTTGCTTCTATATGCTATTTCCATAAAATTTATTGGAATGTCAAGGAAACATCAAAGACTTCAGAATGCAACATACAGGACTGGTTTTATGTTGATTTTTTTGTTTGGTTGGTTTTAGCTTTGGTTTTGGTTTTGTTGGTTTTTTTGTAATCTTATGACCTGTGAACACTTATTTTAAAAGAAGAGAAAAATAATCAAATTAAAATTCTACCAGTTCTGCTCTGTGCTAAAGAAGTTGGTTCTGTTTTGGAGAGCAGGATGTTAGAAACCATGTTGGTTAACCTCCTATTTTGCCATGTCTTCTTTGGTTTCTCCTGTTACTTTTCTCTACTGCTACTATTCTCTTGTTCAAATTGAGTCTCAGTGAGTGAATTCTCACCCTAGGCAGGATCCATCTCCAGAGTGTGGAGACCCACATGGAAATGCTCTTCTTTTTCCTAGCTCCTCCCAGAGCAAGCCAACCTGTCCCTCTTTTCCTCCACAAGGCATTCACCTCAAGTGTTGGGGGCAGTTTTGAGCACCACAATGCAAGAAAGACATTAAACCGTTAGAGTGTCCAAAGGAAGGCAACAAAGATGGTGAAGGGCCTTGAGAGGAAGCCGTGTGAGGAGGGGCTGAGGGCACTTGGTCTGTTCAGCCTGGAGAAGAGGAGACTGAGGGGAGACCACGCTGCAGTTACAGCTTGCTCTTGAGGGGACAAGGAGGGGCAGACATTGATCTCTTCTCTGTGGTTACCAGTGACAGGACTGAGGGAATGACCTGAAGTTGTGTCAGTGGAGGTTTAGGTTGGATATTAGAAAAAACTTCTTCATCCAGAGGGTGGTTGGGCACTGGAACAGGCTTCCCAGGGAAGTGGTCACAACACTGAGCCTGGCAGAGTTCAAGAAACATTTGGACAATGGCTCTTGGGTATATGGTGTCTCTCTTGGGGATAGTGCTGTGCAGGGCAAGGAGTAGGACTTGATGATCCTTGTTGGTCCCTTCCAACTCAGCTTATTCTGTGATTCACACAGTGAGTGGTTCTCAGGAGGAAGCGGTGCCAGATTTCTAGGGAAGCAGAGAGCCAGCAGAGATATGGGTGGTGTTGGGGGTTGGAGCCATCCCCCTTTTCATGGGGAGCTTGTGGGAGTCGATCTTTGCAATCTTTAAGGAGTCTTTTAAGCTGCTATTTTGTTTGTCTCTTTCCCTTAATAGTGGAGAGTAACCCTTATTTAAGGTTCTTTTTTATAGAGTTTATTAACCCATTATCTTACTTCCTTTATGGTCTTATGAAACTGAAGTCCTTCCTCATCCATTCAGTACAAAATACTAATGAATTTATGATTCCTGGGTAAATGCAGGGCTTTCTCAAGCCTAAAATATATTGAGATTATTGTTTATCCAAAGCTATATGTTAGCTTGCTCTCTTCCTGAATGTGTATTGCATAAAATGTAGCATGTATTTTACTTATGCAAAATTTCTGACAATTCTGAAAAAAATATTACCTATGCCTTCAAGTTTTTCTAGATTTACTGGTACAAAGTACCGTTAATTCAGGTTCAGATGGTTTAATTATCTAACAACACACTTCTATGCAGACAAACTGCAATGCTTTGTTTTTTGAGTATTGCTTGATTTCAAAACAATTTAAAATATTAATCTAATGATAAATGAAAGCGTTTTGGTGTCCAATTATTAATAATCTCCTATATTATCTAAAGGATACTTTACAGCAATTATCTTGAAACTCAGTGGGCTTGACCTTGTTTTCACTGAAATCAATGGCAAATCTCTCACAGAGTTCAATGGAGTATGACTAGCCTTACTGTGTAATGAGCTATTATTAATGCCTGATTTTGCTACCATAATTATTTCTTGACACTAAGCATATAGTTTCATATTAAAAAAATTAGGAAAAGAGAAAGAAGAAGAAGGAAAAAAAAAATAAAAAAAATCAGAAATTTTAGTTTTCCCATAAGCTTTCTTCCTAGAATATTAATATTTATATTTATATGGCATATTTAATAAGGTAGAACACACAGGTTACCAAACAGGTAACAGGATTAATTACTTTCCATGGATGATCTATATTTATGCAAACCCTTTATTGAACTCCATGAGTTACGGAAACTACACCACAAGGGACAGAAAGACTTAATAACTTGGCATAAGTTATTTAGGTATTTTCCCCATGAAGAGAATTAATTCACAGTCTCACTTGAAACTTATGCATTCTATTGATACCATTTACATTTGTATTTAAGCTGTTAATTCTTATCTTTATGGTTATCTGCAGCTGGTTGAGGAGGAGAATAATAAATAGTGGATTTAAATGAAACTTGCAATTTAAATGTGGGTCTACTTAGAGCTTTGTTTCTTTGTATCTCCAACTGAAAACTACAAAACAACATATAACAGTAAATATGTAAAAAACCAGACAATATTCACACATAAAAGACTAACTCAGAGCACAGGGAGCTGATACAAGTTGGACACAACCTTTGCATAGGCAGACCCATTGTTCTTGGGAATCCATAAGTTTGTCATTATACTTATTTATTAATTAAAAAGTGCTATGGGTCAATCTCATTAGGTTACAAACATCTTGTTTTACAAGTGGTCCTTGGGGAATGTAGACATCTCAGACAGAATGTTGAATATTCTTTTAAAAATTGCATAGTGTTAAGAATGTCTGTGGTGCAATATCTGGACGGATACCATATATTATTTCCCCTCTGGTTTAATGAAGGTGGGCAATGTTTGAATTTCACCTTTATTCCAAAACATAAGTGGAAAGGGTTACTGTATTTATATTAAAATAAATAATTAATAAATTAATAAATACATTCCCTTGAATACTAGTTTACACAAATTCAGTGTGACTCAGCATGAAGGGGACACATTCTCACTCCAAAGCTTAGGAAGTTTATGGCTATGAATTCCATGCTGGCTGGCAAGATAATGGATTTTTAACTCACCTGTGTACTCTGCTCTGCCTCAGAAGTACCATGGAGCCTCCTCTACCCTGATACCACCAGTGTGGATCAGCCTCATCTGATTACTGCCTTTCTTTGGCCAAAATCTTGTACTCTGTTTGCTTTTCAGCATTTACCTGTATTGCAAAAATTTAGTGCAGATTAGTAGCAGACTATTCTATTATTTGTGAAGGACAAAATCTAGCTTCATCTTTCTTGTAAGGCCCCATTAGATACTAGAAAGCTGCAATAAAATTTCCCTGGAGACATCTCATCGAGGCTGCACAACTCCAACTCTCTCAGTCTTTCCTTATAGGAGAGATGTTCCACCCGTCTAAGCATCTTCAGGGCCCTCATCTGGACCCACTCCAGATGGCCCATGTTTTTTCTGTGCTGAAAATAGCTTCTTCCACCAGAGTTCTATTGCTTTCACTACAACTATTGATTAAATCTTAAAAAAACAACTTTAAATACTTGAATGCTGAAGCCAAACATTAGATATAAAACTGTGGTGTTCTCTATGTGTGGTTGTCAGGTAGTTACATTAGTCAGTAATAGAAAAGCAACTTTATGATGTATTGCACTAATTCAACTCCCTGATGACGGATTGGAGCAACACATAATCCAAAAAGAGACATTTTGAAGATGAGAGATGGAAGAGGCTGGAAATAAAGGATCCAAGGTAGTCAATAAATAGTAATTATAAAACTTAATGGAATTTTTAAGGAGTAGTTTGGCTGACCATTTGATGGAAGAAAGAGAATATAAACAAATGAATTGGTAAATTGTTCATCAGCCATTAACATTCTTCAATGAGATGGTCGGTGAAGGTCTAGGCTTCAACTCTTTTCATCCTATTTTCTTTACAGATTTCAACAAAGGTCCTTAAAAGAAGTGGTTCCCAAGACTAATTGAGTGGGTGTGCACTGAAATACCTTGCTTTGCCCACTTTAACACATTACTCTTTTATGTCACCAGAGAAGACAAACAACAACCTTCCATTACTTTGCTGTTTCTTTTCACTTGTTTTCCTGCCAATAATTTTGTAGGCACTGCAGCTGTTGGTTTAGAGCCCTCGCTTTTTTAATGGCTGGCCCCACAATAACTGGACTAATAACTTCTCCACATTCAGTTTCCTTTTTTTATAAAATCACAGAATCACGGAATGAGTAAGGTTAGAAGGCACCACAGTAGGTCATTTGGCCCAACCACCCTACTTAATTAGGTCCATCATAGAGCACATTGCACAGGATTGTGTCTAGACAGTTCTTTCCCATCAAGGTGGAGGAAAATATTTCTGTCCTTTGTCAGTTTGTATCTTCTAGAGTTATATATATTGACTTATATAAGTAGTAAACATTTAACTAATTTTTACAATGAGGTATCTCTGTTCATCAAGGTCTAGAGGCACTTTTAAAATGAGGCGCTGTAGCGAGCACTCTGCCTAGCATTGTATGCAATAGGAATTGAAGAGAGAACAGATTTTTTTACTGATAAAAGAAAATAGGCAAATGACGAACGATGCTGAAATAATACTAACACCATCTTAGCATGCTGCTTTGCTGACTAAAGGTTATTCAATAAGTGGAAGTGTGAACCTGGAAATCATTGTCAAAACAATCTCTTGTTCAATCCATTGTATCACTCAATCATTGTTATGTCTTAGACATAATGCACAAAAGCAGGGAATTCAAGTCCATGTTGGCCTACCCTCTCTACTGCACCCTAAAGTTTCTCCCCACACCTAAAGGAGTGGATTTTAAAGCATGGTAATGCTTATGTCTTTGTAAGTCAGTGTCTGTAGGTAGGTGGTAAGAACCATTTTAGAAGGGTTTCTGGTGCCAACAAATAAGCATAAAAACCACCATGTGAAAAACTTCTGAAAACCTCTGATATGGTCGCTCAGATGTGTACTTCCCATACTTCTTTCATGTCCTAGTCACAACAGGTTATTGTTAATAGATCCGGGACTACTGAAAAGAAGTTGCATTAATCTCCCAGAAAAAGTTTATGGAAAAGTTAGTCTGTCTCTGAGTCTTCACAGAATTTCTCTGAGCACAGAGGAAGTAGTATGTTTTCCACTCCAATTCTTTGTGTGAAAAGAAAAAGGGGATCTTTTTCCATATCTTTGCATCTCACTCTTTGCCTTCTCTTGCAGCAGCACACACAGGCTGCCTCCTGGAAACCAGCAAATGCATGGCTGAAAGCTCTCTTTGTCAGACAGTTTGGCTATACCAAGGATTAAAGGAAACATATATTTTTGAAGAAAGAAGATTTCTAAACTGGGACCTAGGCAGAATGTAGAAGTCTGAAGCAAACCTGAATAAAGCTTAGATAAGAACTTGGTTCTGGAATAGCAACCAAACTTTCTGCTTTCAACCAAGTACCCTGATTTCCAGGCTATGACAGCCACACCCTTCAGGCAGCCTCTCCTTGCACATCACCATCAGATCAATACTGCTTTCAACACACTGGCATATATCCAATAGGAAAAAACAGATATTCCCCAATGACTTAACCATGGTGGTGAGCGAGAGACCATATTTCTGGAGAGATATAGTTGAACTTCTGTAGGTGAAAAGAAGCTACAGACTGTAAATACTTGAGCTTTCACTTAGGACTTTGAACAAAGGCGGACAGAAAAGGACTGTACCCAAAGATTCTAAATTGTAGAGAACAGGAGTGCAGACTGCCAATTTTGGGTTCTATTTGGAAGGGGAAGGATAATCAACCAGGCTGACATATCTAATTTGCAGACCTAGTTTGGCTCCATCACTTTTTGAAACTTCTCAGCATGTTACTCTTCATGACTCTTGGAGGTACTCCAGGAGTATTGCTGATAGTTACTATGCTGAACGAACTGCACTTTATTGACATGAATTCCTCATTGTTGTTTTGCAGTTAATGAAATATTCAGAGATTGCAAGTGGCATGGTCCACTTCAGAGAGGGAAGGTAGAGATGGTTGAACTGCTGGAGGTAGAAAATTGACTGAATTGGAAGTGTAACTCTGGATTAGCTTTTGAAAACGTTTGGTCATGTGTGTCAATGCTTTTGAAACTTCCTATTCACACTACAAACGTCTCTGAGAAGTATGGAAATGGAATTAACAAACTCTGCCAGCCCTTTGAACATTTTAAGGATGGGATAATGTAGTGGTTTAGTGCTTCTTTCTTTGGCAAAGTGTAGGCAAGATGCAAACTATTGTTATAAATATCTCTGCTATAAAAGAACCCAACATACCTTATAGGTTTCTAGGTCAGTGGTGAACTAGTAAGTTGCTAATAGTGACAAAATGAGCATGTGACTTTGTTGGTTTGTGAATTCCTAAATAATATTCAATAATTCTGCTTCAAGGTACATGCCCCTCACCAATAACATTATCTATAAAAAGTGACGTGGTGTAAATTGTATCCCTCTCACAATGTTGGTTGCTTAATTGCCTGTGTCCATTCTGACAAGTGCTGCCCTGTCAGCATGCTAAGTAATTGAAAATTGCTGTGTGGTGGAAGATCAATACAACTTTAACAAGAAACAAATATGATAGAGTACTGAAAGAAAGAAAATAACCAAATTTAGCAATTGTGATTATCTCCTGAAGATGCACAGGCATTGATTGGTGATTCATGAGTTCAACCAATGAGTTTTCAAATGCTCATATTTTGAAAATACATTTCTTCTGGAAGGACCAGATTGGAAAGATAGGGGAAGATGTTGAATTTTTTACTTGAAAGCCATCTATTGTCTATTTTTAATTAAAATAGCTAATGGTCTGTATTGATTCCTTAAATGTGCTATCCTAGATAAATCATTCGTACTTATCCTTAGTTATTTATGTTTAAGCATTTTAGGACTTCACTAAATGCTTTCACAGAGGATATTTGGTGAGGCAAGATCAGCAGAAGTAGAATAAATTACTTAGCTTATCTGAATATTTTAAATGTACATTCAAATGCACACACTGAGATGAGACTTTCAGTATTTTTACTTGGAAAACAGGGAAGGCACTACCATTCAGCCAACATACTCCTTCTCAGAAGTCAGACTTCCATAATAAAAGGCCCAAAATTAAGCTCTTAAGGCAAATTTATGCCACTGTGTCCCCTAGGTTTTGAACTTTATTACAGAGTCACCATATTATGAGTTTAAGGGAACATTAAACATCGATTATACACACACACACACACACACACACACACAAAAAAAATATATATATATATATATACTTTTTTTTTTAATTTGCTAAGGAATTATAGTATCTTGCAACTTAAAAACATTGTAACCTTGTGTGATGTACTCAGATTGCAGCCAGCAACTACATTTCTCGGTGACTTAAGGCTGAGGATTTAAAAGGCATTCTGCCCCTCTGGAATTAAAAAGAGTTACTGAAACACATATGCAGGGAAGGTATCCTTGCAAGCCAGAGCTCGTTTCTGTCACTTTTATGGTACATGCAAATTTATTCTCTTATTTAATTCCAAGATATTTAAAAGTCATATAAATTGTATTAGAGCAAATAAATTTAGAAAAACTGTAAAAGCAAGCCCTTTCAAAAATTACTATAATTATTGTTTTCAAAAAGGTTAATTATATTGGTTAAACACTCCTGTGGAGGTCTTTCTGTTTAGTTTTGTTTTGCTTTGAGAACACTCAAACCAGTTAATATATTATGTGATCATTTTCACAGAGATAGATAAAATAATTTGGTTTGAAAAAGACAACACAGGATATCAGACCAAATTCAATATGTGATTATTAAAAACAGTCCATGGAAAAAAGTCAGATATATAGTTCATATTTTTTCTCCATAGCAATCTTAGAATAAATGGTATCTATTTCTTACTAATACAATAGGAAAGACTAGCCTCTTCATTTAAATTTCCTGTTCTTACAGTTATTGGTATGTGCAAAATCCATGTTTCTCTTATGTCAAAATAAGCCATCCATCTTTCCAATAGCAAAACCAGATGAAAGACAACACATTTACAAAGACCACTGAAAGGATTTATTCTGGCTGAGCTTTTTTTCAAAAACTGTCTTCCTGAAGACACATTGGGAAAAAAAATTGGGAAAGTTAGCATAAATAGTCTTGTAAAACAATTGGTCTATGACTACTCCTATCTATCTCAGATTAAAACAACAGAATCAGAGCAGAGATAAATTGTCCACATGCACCTCTGTCTAGGGCAGATATCACAGAACCTAATCCTGCCTTTATCTGAGATTAAAACATCTCTTAGACTATCTGTTATTTCCCAGTCCAAAAAAGAATTACAGAAACCCAAGTGACTGTAAAGAACTGGTTCTTATGGGCAAAACCTACAGTATTAAGGTGATCATTTAGAGCAATGTATAAGTGTGGCAGTTCCTCTTCATTAGTCAGGGAACCATGCCTCTATATTTCACAGAGAGCAAAAAGGCAGAATTATGTAGTACAAAGAAAGAAAAAGCCTGTTCTTATATGTCTTCATTGAAATTGTACTGACATTTATTTTAGTTGCTGCAGAGCCAGAGCCAGATGGAGTCTTCTGCCTGCAGCTGAAGCAGATCTTGGGGTGGGAGAGGAGGTGAACTCAGAACTCTGCCTCTTCTATCATGCAGCAAGGAGTCCTTGGGGTGGGTGACTTACCATTTGTCCCATGTGAAATTCCCAGCCACACTGTGCATTAGCCAGCTGCCTTGGTTTGAAAGACAGGTGCCTGCTAAGGGAGGCAGAAGCCTCCCTTGGAATGGAAAACTGTAACCCCTCTCCCTCTGAGTTATTATAAATTTGAAATCAAGGGGCTCTCAGGCAAAGATATGATAATAGGAATAACAGTTCTTTACTAGTATCTAAAACAAAGCTAAAAAATAACAGCAACTATGGCATTAACCACAAACAGAAGCAGAAACCCAGTGGCAGCCCGCCTGGCCTCGGGCACCTTTTCCTTTTGGTGCAGTTCCAGTCACAGCCTGCAGGGGGCGCTCTGGGTGCGATGGTGCCCCCGTGGCTACAGGGGGCGCTCTGGGTGCGATGATTCCCCCGGGGCTGCAGGGGGCGCTCTGGGTGCGATGGTGCCCCCGTGGCTGCAGGGGGCGCTCTGGGTGCGATGATTCCCCCGGGGCTGCAGGGGGCGCTCTGGGTGCGATGGTGCCCCCGTGGCTGCAGGGGGCGCTCTGGGTGCGATGATTCCCCCGGGGCTGCAGGGGGCGCTCTGGGTGCGATGGTGCCCCCGTGGCTGCAGGGGGCGCTCTGGGTGCGATGATTCCCCCGGGGCTGCAGGGGGCGCTCTGGGTGCGATGGTGCCCCCGTGGCTGCAGGGGGCGCTCTGGGTGCGATGATTCCCCCGGGGCTGCAGGGGGCGCTCTGGGTGCGATGGTGCCCCCGTGGCTGCAGGGGGCGCTCTGGGTGCGATGATTCCCCCGGGGCTGCAGGGGGCGCTCTGGGTGCGATGGTGCCCCCGTGGCTGCAGGGGGCGCTCTGGGTGCGATGATTCCCCCGGGGCTGCAGGGGGCGCTCTGGGTGCGATGGTGCCCCCGTGGCTGCAGGGGGCGCTCTGGGTGCGATGATTCCCCCGGGGCTGCAGGGGGCGCTCTGGGTGCGATGGTGCCCCCGTGGCTACAGGGGGCGCTCCAGCACTAGCCCAGGTAAGGTGTTAATGGCAGCTGCCCGGGGCAGGGAGGGATGGAGGATTTGTTTCACAAACCCTCAGGGGCAGCTGGTGTCGGTGCAGCAGCAGGATCCTCGGACACAGCGAGCTGGGACCGCAGAAGCTCTCAGCAGGTAGGGGGAGCACCGTTACAGTGTAGCAAAAACTCTGAGCTGTGCTGGAGGAGCCGGGGAGAGAGGGGCTGGTGGCAGCTCAGCTCCTGATGGCGTAGGGGGAAAACCTGAGCCAGTGAGCCAGCCCTTCCCCCGCCCTTGTTTTTTCCAGTCCCAAAATCTTGGTTGTCCCTGCTTCCTGAGAGAAATTTCCCTGGCTCTGTCAAGGAGAGAGCCCCTGGCCATGCACTTTTGTTCTCTTAAGTACCCAGTCATTAGTTCCCTAGCAACCTATGGGAGAAAAATTCCTGAAGAAAAAAAACCCAAAAAATCTAGATCAAACCCTGACACCAGCAAGCCCTCACCCATGCTGATCTGGCCTTCCTCCAGGATGCACTGTAAGCACGGCTGGCACAGGTTGTGGGTTTGCTGCTGTGGCATGACTGCATTTTCAGCTGCCACCAGCAGCAGTCTAGCACATAATTTTGTGAAGCTCGAGACTTTTACTTGGAGGCTATAGCTATAGTGAAGAAACAAGGAGGAAATACAGTGTAAAGGGAGGGAAGAAGGAAGAATATGGGCCTGAATATATGCCTCCATCCATTAGGGTGTAGTTGTACAATCAGCATAAAGCAGCAGCTGTTGGCTTCTTGGGAGACTGTTAGGTTGTACTCCTCACATTTATATACAGTCAGGTTTTTGTAATATGTTGTAGTGCTTTGACTTTGGCTGGGTGCCAGGTACCCACCAAGCCTCTCTATCTTTCCCTTTCCCAGTGGGACAGGGGAGAGAATAAGATGGAAAATAATCAGTAGGTTGAGATAAGGCAGTTTACTAAAGCCAAAGTTTGCGTGCACATAAGCAAAGAGAAAAAAAAATTAATCTGTACTTCCTGGCAGTGAGAAATGCTCAGACACTTCCCAGGAAGCAGGGCCTTAGCATGCGGAGCTGTTGCTCTGGAAGACAAACCTTATAGAATGATGAATTCCCCCCAGTTCTCTCCCTTATCCTTTGTATCTGAGCTGATGTTATATGGTATGGAATATCCCTTTGGTTAATTTGGGTCAGCAGGCCTGGTTGTGTCCCCTCTCAGGATCTTGCCCACTCACAGCCCTCTGATGGGGGGAAGGAATATTCAAGGGAGAGTGCAGCTCAGCAGTAGCCAAAACACTGGTGTGTCATCTACACCCTTCCAGCTGCCAGAGCAAAGCACAACATTGTGATGAGGGCTGCTAAGGCAAAAATGAACTTTCTCAGTCAGGCCCAATACATATATCCACAGAACTACATAATATGCTGAGTTGGAAGGGACTCACAAGGATCATTGAGTCCAGCTCCTGTTTCTTCACAGCATCATCTCCAAGAGTCTCACCATGTGCCTGAGAGCACTGTCCAAACACTTCTTGAACTCTGTCGGGCTTGGGGCTGTGACCACTGCTCTAGGAAGCCTGTTCCAGTGCCCAGCCACCCTCTGGGTGAAGAATCTTTTCCTGATAACCAACCTAAACCTCCCCTGACACAACTTCAGGCCATTCCCTTGGACCCCATCACCAGTCACCACAGAGAAGAGATCAGTGTCTGCTCCTCCTCATCCCCTCACCAGGAAGGTGTAACTGCAGTGAGGTCTCCCCTCAGTCTCCTCTTCTCCAGGCTGAACAGACCAAGTGTCCTCAGCCACTCCTCACACGGCTTCCTCTCAAGTCCCCCACCATCTTTGTTGCCCTGCTTTGGACACTCTCTAACAGTTTAATGTCTTTCTTACATTGTGGTGCCCAAAACTGCCCCCAGCACTCGAGGTGAGGCCGCCTCAGTGCAGAGCAGAGCAGGACAATCCCCTCCCTTGCCCAGCTTGTGCTGCTGTCCCCGATGCCCCCAGGACAGGGTTGGCCCTCCTGACTGCCAGGGCACTGCTGACTCATATTCAACTTCCTGTTGACCAGGACCCCCAGGTCCCTTTCTGTGGCACTGCTTTCCAGCATCTCATTCCCCAGTCTGTCCATACATCCAGGGTTATCCTGTATCTGCAGAGAGTGTGTGTAAATGTGGATCTGTTACTTTGAGGAGTAAAATAAACAAGAAAACCAACTCTGTGAACTGTAGTGTTATATCCGTCACATATTCCTATTTGCTCCAGGATGGCGTAAGGATCTGTTAGCAAAAAGATGTTAGAAACTGCAAGGCTGTGTGACATATTGCACTTCTATAAATGCTGTAATACTTACTGTGGCTCTCTCTACTGCAAATCTATACCCTGAACAGTGATGAGTGCTCAATAGTACACCAAAGTTTAGGAAAAGGTTTCTGTTTCGAATCTGTATTGTGTGGCTAATTTTCAAGTAAGGAGGAAGGAGAACATACAAATAATGATGTACAAAATCACATGTGGTGAGCTGCATCTCATTTCACACCTAGTTTTGTTGAATGAAATATTTAATTACTACTTCAAGGACCTCCAAGGAACTGATAGAACTGAAATGTGTTTTGCTTAATGTTCATTAAATTAAATCAACATGAGCTCATGGTCTTCTAACTTCAAGGAGGCTAAAATTAAAAATTAAATTTCTAATTAAAATTAAAAATTAAAAATCTAATTAAAATAGGAACCTTGTAATTAATTTATTTTTTTAAAAAGTGAAGTATCATAATTTTGATTAGGTTGATGACCTGTTGTCATATTTTGAACTGAAACATTGACCAAAAATATATGCCATAGGTAATTTGATGACAACTGTAATTTAGCATGCATTTATTGATTTTTTTTCATCCCACTATTTCCAAATCCTTATGAGAATACAGTATTTTGGTGTTAGTCTTACTCTATCACACTTTGAAATGTTCAGTCAAGCAATCTGACAAGAATTTTAGAAGAATAGAAGTATATATTTCTCCTGTTTAAATAATAAGAAGTGATGAACATGACTATTTCTTATCTATTAAAAATCACCTAAGGTCATTGACATTACAGTTTTCTGAATACAAGTTTTCTGGATAAACACCAGGCAGTTTTCTTTCTGTATGCTTTCTTTCCATTCTACCAGGTTTTATAGACCATTTTTTGTCTCAGTTTCAGCCATTTGAAAAGGGGTTCTTTTTCAGCACAGAAGACTGATACACTTTGTATGAAGAGTTCTTAAAAAGTTAGATGATAGCAGCTGGAAGTTTTCAATAAGGGTCTAAAGGGATTTTTAATGGTGACTGAATAAGAAAGGATGCCTTGAGCCTTCTCCTGCAGAGTAATTAATTATTTGGGAAGTATTTAATGAAATATCTTTTACTCAGTTTCGCTGTAGCTTGAATTATAAAGCTTTGAAACATGAATTCAATTTTCTGGACTGTATCTACATGAAAGAATGATCACATTTAAGAGGTTGTAGCAAAAATAAACATGAATGCAGTGTACAAGGTGTAAGTCACTGTGACAGACACCCTGTGTAACTAGATCTATTGCACACAGGAACGTGCAGAAAGCAAACCACTGCTGAACTTCCCCACTGTATAGCACTGACTTTAGGCATGGCCATCAGAGGCTGGCAATTGACACTTGATTTTAGTCATAACATTAAAATACAATTTTTCTTGCAGCTTTGAAGAAGCTTTCCTAGGTAAAAAGATGTAATAATTTATTCTTACAACTCAACCATTGTTTTTCTTATCCTTAACCAAAACTTTTCTCTGTGTTATCTCCCTTCCAAAAACATTAGTTTCTCTAAGGATTGCACTTTTTCCTGGTTGCTTATCTGGCATTAAATAATACCGTGCAAGCCACACCAATCAAGTTAAAATGTGAGCAAGCATTCCATGACTGGATTTAAAAGCTATAGATATTATGGAGCAAACCTGGGGCTGACAGGGAAGGAAGAAATTGTGAAAAGCTCCAAGTTTTTCTTTCAGCACACTGTTCAGCAGACACCAACTACAGTTTGAGAAAGCTGGGAAGAGGCATTGCAAGATGTGTTCCAGTCCTTCCAGGACCTTTCTTTCACTGTTTTTGTCTGAAAAGTACAATAAAGTTCATGATGGTTTGCTGAGAAGTTAATTGCAGTTTTCTCTTCTATACAGACCTTCAGCCAAAAAGCCCCTGTAAAGTACTCCACTAATTAGGAATTCAGGAACTTTCATCAAGAGCTATTGAATTTTCCCAAGCAAAGCATCCTGTATGTGCACTAAATCCATAAACCTCACTGTGATAATATTGTTTGGCAGCACTTCAAAAGTTCATTATTAATCCCTATCATTTGAGATTTTCAAATATGTGCAACATATTCATCATGGCAATTGTCATCGTTATATCTACCTAGAGTTTTAACAGCTGGTATGAAAAACTAATTTCAAAACATGTATCATTAATAACAATATATTGACTACACAAATAGGTAGAAAAAGGAGCTAGGTAAACTTGTCTAGGTAGCAAATGAAAACAAAATATCCTAATAATCTCACATTTCATATTTATTAATGCATTAAAAATTTCAAAGGTCTAGATCAGATGAAATCTCATTCCACTGTGTTCTTCTGTGAACTTTTTATTTGCACTTGAGATTGTTTCCCCCACAGCTTCCAATGGTTACCGTGGTCATTAAGATGATATTCAGTGAAGGTCTTACAAACCCCATATAAACAAATAAACACTCGTTGCCCATAAACACACAGCTATCTGTGTCACTATGGTAAAACAACAGGCAAAGATGCAGCTCTCACAAATGACTTCCCCATTAATTCCCAGCCTTTTTCAGTGGTGATAGGAAAGGTAATGAAATCTATAACTAAAATTGTTTCGCTAAACAAATCTGAACTTTTTGCAGCTTTTCACAATTTCCTGATAGATGTTATTGCTGTCTTCGATATTGTTACTTCATTTCAGAGTAAAACTTTTTAGCATAACATGGTTTCCAGCATTATCCCTCACAAGTCTTTTGCAAGTATTTGTTTTTATACACAAGGTAAAGGCTGTTCCTTCTGAAAAAAGAAGACTAAGAAGCCAGTGAGCAAATGGACAAGACACATTAGCAGTACAAAAGAGATGTAAGGAAAGTGAATGAACCACAATAAATTAAATAATAATATTACTTGAAAGGGACATGTGAGCAGAGACATCTGTTGCCAAATACGTGTTCATATTTGTGAACGTGTGCCAGACGAGTCTGGCAAACTCATTTTGAGAAACTTTGGTGAGCCCATCTAAAAGCATCAGATTTTAACCTTATGGTCTGATCCAGCTCCCACAACATAGCAGCTACATTCAGGAGATAAACTGATCCACTAGACTCTACTGGGACAGAACATAATCCTAAAGTTGATGATGTTTTAAGAAAACTGTAGCATGCCCCAGAGTAAGGCAGTGCAGTGTCATTCAACAGCTATTGAAAACCACTTACTCTCTTAGCTCTGACTATGATTTACATCTTTGTAGCTCAGTCCAACAAAAGCAAGCTTTTTAATCAGAATAGAAAAGTGCAGTGAAATATCTTTACAAATTTCAGAAAGATAACCTAAACTAATACATTGGGCTTATTCAGAAGAAAAGCTAATTGTAGTGAGTTGATGCTGGCTGAATGTTAGGAGCTCATCAAAACCACTCTCTCAATCGCCTCTGCAGCTGGACAGGGGAAAGAAAATACAGTGAAGGGTTCGTGGATTGACATAAGGACCTGGAGAGAACACTCATCAAATACCATCACAGGCAAAACAGGCTCAACTTAAGAGATATTGAGTATAGAGCTAAAAAATGAGATCAGGATAGTAAGAAATAAATTAAAACCTTCAAGACACTTTTCCCCCACCCCTCCCTCCTTCCCAGCTCTACCTTCTATCCCAGCAGCACAGGGAGACAAGGAATGGGAGTCAAGGTCAGTTCAACACAGGTTGTTTCTCTCTCTTCTTGGGGAGAGGAGTCCTTACCCTGGTCCACGTTGGAGTCCCTCCCATGGGAGACAGTTCTCCATGAACCTCTCCAGCATGAGTCCATCTCATGAGCAACAGTCCTCCCCAAACTGCTGCAATTCAATGTGGGTCACTCTTCCACGGGCTGCAGTCCTTCAAGGACAGACTGCTCCAGAAGTGGCTCCTCTCTCCATGTGCATCCCATGGGCTCACAGACTCCTCCAGGCACCCACCTCCTCTGGTATGGGGCTCTCCCACAGGGTGCAGGTGGATCTCTGCATCCCCATGACCTTCCATGGGCAGTGGGGGCACTGCTGCCTCACCATGGGCTGGAGCATGAGGAATCTCAGCTCCTCCCTCCCATCTTTCTCCACTTGATGCCTTCAGAGTTGCTCCTCTCACATGTTTNTATGGCACGTCCATCTTTAGAACTGCCAGGGATTGCTTCTGCCAGACACAATGGAAGCTTTCAGCAGCTTCCACAGAAGCCATCCCTGTACCCCCCCAGAGCTTGGCCATATAAACCAAATACATTAATGCAGAAAAAATGCATTTTTTAGTCCCTCTCTTAAAAACCAATCACCTACTTTTAATTCCATTTTCCTCAAATGCACGAATCTGTCTGTGAATGTCAAAGGCAGTGAAAAATTTTCCACTCCTCACTTAACAGGGGTGTCTTTGAAGGAAAAATTTAAAGGTGTGTTAGATTTTGAGTGAAGGGAATCAAGAAGCTGATATGAAGACATAAAATAGAATTCCCCTCCTAAAGATCAAGTACACATCATTTGGTTTGATGTGGGAAACACTCTATGAAGTTCTATAGCTTGTGCTCTGCCATAACTCACACCAGATGATCATGAGAGTCCCTTTTATTCCCAAACAAGTATGGATTTATTGTCACTATAATAAGTCCTCTTCACACTACTTAGACAGTGTAAAGTGCCTTTTAAGTGTGCATAAATTACATTTACTCTCACTTAAAGAACACTTTACTCTGCCACAACTGTGTTAAAGACCTGTGATTTATGTTAAAATCAGCCCTTAAGTGTTCTAATTCTAGGTTCATAGATTTAAGATCCAGGAGGTACAGATAATGTTCTCAGTCTCACGTCCCACATAATGCGGACCATAGAATTTAATTAAAATAATTTCTCGTTCAGATTTGATTGGTGAATCATTTATGCTTCAAAGACACATCTCAAGCTGAGACTTATTGAGACTGAGTGAGTTCATCATAGTTCCCATGGAGTTGTTGCAGCAACAGCCTGCCTAGAAACCTGAACCTTAATTTCCAGCTGTATTTATCCAGTGTCCACTCATAACCAGAGAATTGTGCAACCCATTGTCTGCTAAATGAAAGAGCTCCTTACCATCAAAAACCTTTCTGCAGCCTCTCTGCACAGGTAACTGCCAAATCCCTTCTTAGCTGTCTCTTTGGTAAGTTAAATGGACTGTGCAGATTTAAGGTCCAACATACAGTTCAGGATTTCAAGGCCTTGAATAATTTCCTTAAACACCTCTTGATTTTCAACATCTGTTAATAGGGCAATCACAACAGAAATAACTGCCCACAATAACATTAATCTCTTCTACATAATGTTACCTTCTAGTTCCTGAACCTAATCTGCCCAACTTTTGTATTCCAACACTGTTGCAATCAATATCTAACCAAATTCAAACCTTAATGGACAGGAATGTAAAAAAAAAAAATTCAGTATTCTCTGTTCAAAGCACCCTGCTCTCTACTGTAATACCCATGCCAAGAACTGAAAAGATCATCCTGCACAACACATTCTAAGTGCTTAATTCCACTCTCACGAGACTCATCTGGTGCTCTTCCAAGAGAGGATTAAGTAGGAACTCTTTATTTTTCTATTTATATTTTTTGTGATACAATTATTACCCCATTTATAGAATTTCTGTCATAGAAACATCAAAAGGCATTTAAATTTAACATACTGAGCATAGACAAAATGCTTAGTAAGGATGTGTGGTCCTATGTTCTGGGCAAGCAATTGCTTTTGACACCTCAGATCACATTTCAGAAATGTTGGAAAAATTATTCTGCTCTATACCACTGAGAGTGTTAGAAAAGCCCTTGAAGGATTCATTTTTACTTAGTCTAAGTGAAAAAGACAAGGTAGTACCAGGTAGGGCAAATGAAACAGCCAAGGTGAAAGAAACAATTAAGCAAGTGAAATTTCTCAAATCCCTCAGCAAGGCAGCAAAATTCTGCTGGCACAGCTGTTTTTTAAATAAGTTTGTTCTCTGTTTCCATGTCCTGCACATATCTGCAAGAACAATACCAGTATCACTTCTCTGCAGTCTATGCTGGAGACGTCAGCCACTCCAATGCATCAATGAAAGAAGAAATTCGATGAAGTACATCTCACAAAGACCAACTGCAGTATTACAGCATAAATCTACATGTTTTTACTGGAGTGCTGGTGGCAAATCAGGCAGTAACGATCCTCAATTATAAAAGGTTTTTGGGAAACACTGATTTCACATTGTTCATCGCCATCTGTCAGAGTTGCAATGGATATCATCAAAAGCAGCTGCTGTCTTTTCCATTTCAGGCTCAAAGTATATTAAGAAGTCTAAAGATGTGCATTGTCTTGGCACTGAAAATGAAGAATTTAACTTGTGTGTTTGGTACTTAAGTTTTCAAACCATTCCATACACAGAGTTAAAGCACAAGTGCTGTTTTCTCCAAGTTACACCACCAATGAAAATTTATGATTACATACAGAAAGGCTCAGAAAAAAGAGAACATTTTCAAATGAAAACACATGCCTTTATTTGCTGACACACTCTGATGATTTGAAATATTCTGAATGTTGGTAATAGCTTGCTGTATTGTTCCTTACTGCCACTTAAAGCTATAAAGCACCATCTAGTTAAGCTTATACTCCTTCTACCTCTTGGTCCTCATTTTCATTACACCATCAATGTTTGAAGGAATGCTTTATATTCCTTTAGGAATGTCTTTGCAGCCAGGAGTAATTGTATTTTATAGTTCTGATAGGTGAATTACAATGTGATTTTCCTCTTTTGCTAGAGGAAAACAAGATGGAAAGCAGAGAGTTAGTATTCATTAAGAGCTGCAAAGGGATGTTGCAGCAGCAATTTTCCATCTAAGATTAACTCCTTCCTCACAGTGTTTCTGAACAATGTAACTTGGGACACTACTCCAAAAGTGATCCAATTCAAGTTTTGAAGCAACTTTGTGCAAAAACATTAATAAATGTTCTGTACTTCTTTCAGGCAGACTCTAGTTTAGTGTCTGGGTTTTCCTGTGACTTCTGCAAGCATCTCTGTGTGAGAAAATCTTCCTTAGATACCAGCGTGATGCTATCTAAGCCTAAGATTTTTCTAGATACTGAGAAAAATTGGCAAAAATAAGGACAAGGCCCAGGAACAATGTCTATATTTAGGCCAAAATAAGAATACAAAGGAAAAAAAAATAGAAAGATAAAGCTACTGAGGAAAAAGTAAAAACTTTATGTAGTTTGCTATGAAGCCTGAATTGCAAAAGCTTTCTCTGTTTTTTACTCCTCATTATTTATTTGCAGAAATATTTTAACTAAACTATTTTTAGCAGTATACTAGACCTCTCTAGAGCACAAACCCTGCTGAGACATATTGCTCACTGGCTACAGATGTTCTGCTGCATACTGGGCACAGCAATATCCTGCATGTTTTCATTGCTGGAAGACTGTGCTTTGACCAGGGAATGTTAATTAAAAGATGCTCTTTGACCACCATAAGGATATTGGAAAGTCACAGACAAAGTGGGGAACATAAAAAAAGATTTTTTCATTTCTTTCTCCAGGAAAATTGAATTTGTGGGAGAAAATCCATGGGGAAATCCTGTTACAGACCATTATTTTTAAATATTGCAGTTTCTCCAGTTTGTACAACCCAGTGACTATACACAGTACAGTCTAATTGAAATTTATGCTTAAGGAACAGTATCATTTTCTTCTCTTTGATGGTTTGTGCTAGTCACAGAGACCTACAATAGCCCAGGTAAGACTCGTGTAAACGTTTGGAAGCTAGGAAAACCTGATCCACAGCTACAGGCAGCTGTTTATTGTTTAGTCTAATTTTTACAGTGAAGAAAAAAGCATTGCTATGCACAGAAAAGGCAAATAATTCTCCCTGACTCTGGTGCAACTCAGCATTCATATTGTTGAAGACACTAAAGTGACCAGTGACCTGGGGACCAAGGAAGAAAAAAGAAGAAAAAAGAATTATGCAAACAAGTCTGTCGTTATTATTACTTTTTACTTTGTAGGGCTATGGTCTTACAGCCTTTCATAGCTGCCAGGCTAATGATTGGAAAACCTGATTAGATGTGGAAGATAACTTATCTATCTTTAATTCACTGTACAGAAAAAATAGCTTAATGTTATTTGGACCTTCTAAGCAAATCAGTAATCTTAATACAGCAATAGATTTTTACGGGCAGTCTCTGACTTTGCAATGCTTGCAATGACCATTTATTCTGGGGGCCAGAATGCATCTAGCTTTCTCTCACTGACTTCTCACATTACAGTAGAGAAGCACTGACAGCAGTCCACCTGCCACGCCTGAGATGCTTTCAATGAGACAAGAGCACAGAAAAAAAGCAAGGAGAAACATTCGAGGAATGCTAGTCCCACATATTAACTATTAAAATAAAATCACAGGAATTTACACCATCAGACATTTGAAACATTCTATTAAACTATTTTCTCTTTCTATTAATCTACTTAGTTGATTTTTTCAGAGTTCCTGTGACAGAAATAGCCTCAAAAAGACTTTGCATTTCTGAGTCAGATAAATGGAGAAAAAATGTGTATAGGCAGCATGTAGAGTCAAGGGAGATGGACATTAGAACTGAATACAGGGAAGCTTCTTTTCTTTCTGCCATATGTCCTTTTTCCCAGCTTCATGATGGTATCAACAATACACAGAAAAGAGATTCAAATTGTGCAGAAAAGACAAGGGAATCAATTGCAGATTATCTGCAAAGGCAGCAGGAAACACAAAGCAAATTGTTTTATCCTTTCACCACCAAATCGCTGAGCAGGCATGCTATCAAGTCTCTCTTTTACTAGTTTCAGCTTATACAGTAAGAGTTGTGATTGTTATGGATGAGGATTATCATGATGGCAATAACAGTAACAACAATAACAATAATAATGGTAGTAATAATAATAGTGATATGACAGTAGAAGAAAGAACAAATGAGAAAAGTACCAGTTACCATATTACCTCATTCATCACTTGCCTAAAGGCCCTCATCACTGCAGCTGTAAAGCCCCCATATTTGATAGTTCTATATTAATAGTGAGGCAAGGGCATAAAAATGTAAATACCCTTTCAAATTTTTAAATATTTGATAAAAAATATCTGAAGTGAAATGCCAATGACAGTTCTGTTATAATCCAAATGTCTTTTCAGTGAGTATAAACACATGTTAAATTTCAGGCAAGAGCACAGAATTTTTCATTACACCTCCAAAACATAAGGATTGGTTTCTCTTCAGCCAATTTTCCCCAAACACTTTTGATTATTCAAAGATCTTAAGAGTTATCTTGTTTTTCTTTCAAAACCTGCCTTGTACATACCTATCCCTATCAACATATATCCAGTTAAGTCTCTAAACTGATTTATTGCAGTGAAAATACTGTGTATGTTGTATAAAACTATTAAGGCCAAACAGGAAATAAAATGCCACCAACACTTTTAATAAAGCTGAACATTAACTTGAAATTAGTCATGCACTACGAGAAGGTGCTGAGGGCTGAGCATGTATTTGGAAGGTTCTGGGAATGTTCATTATCAGGGAGTGCCACTCAGTTTTCTGTCAATTCATTGATACGCCCCACTTTCACTTTCCAAAAAAACCCACTTTTGGAGGATGGCTTCTAAACCTTCCCTCATCACTTTGCTCTCTGCGTGTTTGCTGCCCTCAAAAACAGTTATCTACCTAGCAGCAGGTGCTGAGGTCTGCAAGACTTAGTGGTGGCCATTCATTTAAACAAAGGGATGGCCCCCAGGGTATTCACTGAGAGTGAGATAACAGCACAAGCTCTTCATATCCAGCTCATGCATTCACAAATATTGTGCCTATTGCTGTCCATCCCACAGACAATGCAATTTCCACCTTCCACCATTTCTGAGCTCATCTGCTGCATCCAGAACTTCATGTGAATGAAGATAAAAGCAGCTGTAGCAGGAAGGACTCTCAGAATCTCATGGCCCTTGTCCTCTCCCCTAAGGAAAGGACAGTCAGGAGGAGCAGCCTCTGTTCCTCCAGAGTGCCTCTAGCCTGGGTGCAGAATTGAAGCTGCAATCCCTTCTAGCTCCTGTGTACCATGACCATGCTTGGGACAGCAAACCTTGCCAACTTTAGCATAAATTAAGGCTTTACAAAGGACATAGAGCAGATGAAGGCTCTTCCATGCAAAATGCCTTGTATTCTGATTAACTCCTGCTACGCTGCACCACCTGCTAAAGTAGACATGGACTAACTTAAGGAACTAGTCATTTCCTCTCAGAGAGGAGAGACAAGGCACTGGAAAATTGTGCCTGTCTAAGCATCAGATTGTCCTCTGTGGAGGCCATGGCATCAATTGAGCTCCTAAAACAGGTATTGCAGTCTGGTCCTCATTAGGTGCTACAAAACTAGGGTTTGCTGGGAAAATTCACAAAGTGGATTGAGAGTGAATTGAAAGAAAATTAAGATGCCCATCTTGGAGAGTGATGGGGTACTACAAGACATTTTTAATTTTTTTTTTTTTAAGACCAGAATCTGTCCTTCTTGAGTTGCAATGAAGATATTTTTGTCAGGTCAGCAGTCACAAGGTGGTAAAACCAGATTAATTCTCCTTACAACAGTAGTGGACATTTTAAGAGATCCCTGGCAGTCCATTTTCTGATTAACAACATAGCCAACACAAGGGATATAGATCACACCTAATATGACTTTGAAGTCACCAGTGGCTGCAGCTGAGTCTTTGCTATGAGCACTGAAAATGGAAAATGTGACTTCTTTAAAAAAATATAAAATTTTCATTAAGTATCTAAGACAGGAATGAGGCCTTTTCATCCTGTGTGGCTGAACCCCCAGTGAGAGTTTCACATCTCACCACTCTTATCCAGAAACCGTGTAATCCCTGCCAAGGAGCCATCTCTGTCATGGTTCCTGCTCCTTTACTCTGCCCCCAAATCTGGCAGCGTGTTCCCCAAATAAGCAATATAAGAAAAAATAGCTCTTCTTTTGTTGCAAAAGAAGTTTCCTGTGTGTTTGTTGTACTACCTGATCTTTCTTTTGCTGGAGTTGGGATAGTGCAAATAGTGAGGAAGTTTTATTTACCTCAGGTCACAAATCTTAGCAATAACCAATTTATTCCTGCATGTGCTTGGAGACCACTGGATCTCTGAACCGCAAGTCAGTACAGAATTGAGTGCACCTGTCAAGAAACTCTTGGGGGTTTCTAAATTATTGCATGGAGGATTAGGTGGTTTCAATTCTGTGCTCACTGCAGCTGCGTTGGCAAAATCCTCTCTAAACCCCAACCTTTAAAGCAAGACGGTAAGCAGTGGTTTTGTGCCAGATAACGCAAGCTTACCTTGCAAGTAAGAATCTGGCAGGTGGAGCAATTCCTTCAGAAATTAGAACTCCATAGTCTAGGAATTAGGTGGGCTCCAAGATTAATAAATGACAATATTATGCAATATATAGAGCAGAGTGCACAGATAAGGACATATCATAGCATTAGAGAGGCTAACAAATTCATCTCTTCCACCCCAAACCAGAATTTAACTACACCTTAGTTAATACTGGTGGAAGATGTTTACTCTACTTACTCTTTAAGAATTTCATTGGTGGATTCAAGTAACTGTCAACAAATCCAGTTATGGACAAAAGTATGTATTTGCACTGGTACCCATTTCTCATCTAGGCAAAAAGTAATCCACAGACATCCTTTCTTTGAACAGTGTAAATGAGTTATTGAAATAACAGACGGTATCAGCAAGGAAACTAAAATATTTTACAGATTAGTGTGAGTATGTATTTTAGAAGGGACTAACCAGCCCAAATCACTGGTTACCCCAGCAGACTATCTTTCAGGGGAAAGAGGTGCAACAGAGAAATTTCTCCCCCCTTGTTCAACGTGACTGATGAAAATTCCTACCTTACAACTGTCTTATGCAGGAAAGATTTTGCAAATATTAAAAATTGCCTTTATATTTTTAAGTAGCCCATATTGCCATGCATTGGCATTGAAGTTTTGAGAATTGGGGTTTTGAGAATTTTTCTTATCCTCTGGAGAGACTTTTTAGCTGCTTTTAACTTTTATGGATGCTATTATTTTTCTAATAATTCCCTCATAAATGCTTCAAAGAGAAGATAATCTTCTTTTGAGCACACTCTGACTAATAGTTTGAGATTCAATATATTTTTTAATTAGGATGGTGGGTACTAGGGCAGCTTAAACAAACCTGGGAATCAGAATAAAGTCCAGAGGGCTTTGCTAACATATCCTGGAAAATCTTAAACATTAAAAATCATCACCAGTGTTTAAAAGTTGTTCCACATGAAAATATCTTTGACAATAAATGATATGAAAGACTGAACCTCAAATATAAATCAAAAGTTCTGCAATCAGAGAGTAAGTAACATATGCTGTCACTGGAAGAGCAATAAATTAACTTAATGCTATTTCTCACTTTGTTTACTGGGTGTTATAAAGACACTTACCTGAACAAGTACAAATTACTATCAATGATTCCTAAAGACATAGAAATTATCATATAAAATAAAATCTGATGTCTTCTGAAACCAGTACTTGGGAACACCTGGGATAAGTACCAGAGGCATATTGCTGGTAAGTGTAGATCTAACTAGAACATTTATGATTCAAAGAAGTGCATAAAGGTGTTTCATTTCTTCAGATTGCATTTAGTTATCAAAATGTAACCATCAGTTTCACCTATTTCTATGTAGGTTAACTATTGGCATAACAGATTTATACAGGTGGAATTGAATTTTATTATTGATATAACTGAGAGCAGAATATGTCCTGTCAATATTCATAAATAAAAACTCCTTTAATAAAAAAGCTGCTCAACACAAATAAAGAGAAAAGTCTATGTAGAAACCACTCTATTACCTAAATAGAAATCAGTAACTGACCTCAATGAGTAACAATAAAACCAATGTGATTTACTGTATCAGGCTGATTCTACATTGTCAGCGCCCTGGTGTCTAAATGATGCCAGGCTCAGCTCTTCTGTTCTTCTCCCCCCGGGTTTGAATTTGCAACCAGTCTTTCCTTAAGTGTTGTCTCAGAAATTCACAAGAGACTTCTGTGTTGGTAGTGCTGAAGTTGAGAATTGACAAGGTTTGACCTGCACACCAAGAACCACAGACATGTTTTCTTTCGTTTCCCTCATTATAAACAGTCAGTAAATTTAATTAGTTTAATTGTTTGAGTTTTAACAACACCAGGATTGTTTCTCTCTATGATGCAGAACAATTCACATAGCAGCTTTTTGCCTCTTGTAAAGTGCTAAGGTTTGGGAGTAGAGAGGTCTTCTCCTACACATTGGTTTTTTTTTTGCTCTGACATATAGCTTGTTCCAGGAGAAGAAAGAACCCAAGCTGCGTCCTGATCAGCTTTGACCTTTAGATTTACCCTTGATTTTCTCAAGGGTTTGTTAAAGTTCAAAGAAAAACATTTAACTTTTCAAAAATAATTTTTACTAGAGTGTGGTCCTTCCTGTGGCATCCAGAGGAAATTTCAAGCTGTAGAAACATGCTGACAAATATTGTTTCTCACTGCCAATTTAAATCCTGGATTTTGTTAGATTACCATTCTTTTAAAATACATAGAGTGAATGCCTAGGGTAACACAATATATCCACCTTTTGATTCACCTGAATCTTTACCTTCAGTTGAAAAATATTGAGAACAGCAGGTAGAAAAAATTTGCTCATCACAAAGATTTTTCTAAGGCATTTTGTGCAGTACAGCAAAATGTTACAGTTTTCATCAGCATTATCTTGCAGCTAACTAATGAAAAAATCTATGAGTATTCTTGATCAGTTCAAGCATTTAAATCAATTACAATGATTATTAACACATTGCATCAAATGTACCTTTGTGAAATGTGGTTTCTAGTATCTGTAATGAACAGGCAGGATGATGACACCCCCTTAACTGCCCAAAGGAGAGGAAAAAGCCCAAGCAAAACACTCATGTGTGACAATTGATTAGTTTCATTACCTTTTTCTCATTATGAAGTGTTTTGACCAACATATAATTCAATTGAATTGTTTGTACTGAGGTCTACTGCCTGAAAGCAACAAGGATATGTAAATGCTTTTGAAGTTTAATTAAAATGAGATTTAATATAGTATTTTCACAGTTTCCTCTTAAGAAGTGTGGGAAACCACACAAACAGATGAACTTGACAAAAAATTATGGTCAATTATTTTGGTAGTCATACTAAAATAACTAACATTCAAGATCTACCTAGAAATAAATTGTACCTTTATTGCTTTTTCAAATGGTACCATCAACTTTGCATATAGATTAAAATATATGTGCTATGAAAGTATTGATCTAAGGGGAAAATCAATCTATTTCAAATTGGTATTCTCTGACTGAAACATACAACCATATTACTCCTTCAGACTTCTGTGAATATAGATATCAGTTGAACTGTAATGTTAAGTTATCTTTATAAATCTCCATTTGCCACACGAAATATTTTAGGCCAGAACTAGATCTAAAGTTGTTTTGGAAGGGGAAAATGTGTTTTATGTTTTTAGTGTGTCCATAGTTAGATCATATTGGAAGAAGTTAGAGCTCATCCCAACAGTGTATTATGGATAGAAAGCACAATCATTGTAGAAGATTTTACCCAAAAAACTTAGGAGAAAATAATGTTTCTTTTTAATCTGACCATTGAAGAACTCCCTCAGTAAAAAAAATCATATTGTCACAAGGAGATGGACTCTGTGACCCTTGTGGGTCCCTTGCAACTCAGCATATTCTGTGATTCTGTAATGCTCAGAAATGAAAAGAACAAACTTGTGAATGAGTTTGACAGAACAGTGTAGACTAGAAAATATGGTGGGAAACAATTACATATTTCTTTGAAAGACAGTGGGGATGTATCTAGAGCATTGCAGTTGATCTATTTGGAAGTTCATGTCTAACTCACTTCAGAAATGACATATTGCTTCTATTTTATTTTAGTAAGTAATACACTGGAGCTTCTTGGTATTCCTGTGATTTCTGACACCCATCTTTGTTATTTACAGCAGATAAGTAGGTAAGACTCAAGTCCTTTGGAACGCAAACTATGCGTGTGTTTGGTTCTGCAACATATTTTCCAGAATGTGGTCTATTTTCTGTAGTATTTTGAATTTTAAAAAGAACCAACACCCCCACAGGAATGCATAGTAATTGATGTAAAATTTTCTTCTTAGGAGTTAAAATATATGCACAAAAGGACTAGAGCAAATCTGAGTAAAAAATCTTTCTCTCAAAATTTTTTGCATTTGTTTAAATTATGTTGTGCAAGCAACCATCTTATTCCAAGAGTCTATTCCAATGTATTGTTCCAATGTGTCACAGCATTGAAATAAACCAGGTGTATGGAGAGTGATTTCCTCAGACAAGTCTTAACTATGTAGTGCTGGATTCAGATGCTGTTGCAAGACAGTTTTATATATGAGCATCCTACTTTTCTGGACCTAAAATTGCTGATAAGCAGCCCACTGCTCTCATGCTTCTATAAAAGTTATATCAACAATTAGAGTCCATTTTGAAACAAGGAAAAATCTGAAAATATACGTGCATTCCTTGATGATAGCCAGCCATGGCTATCTCCTCCTTGCCCTACATGGAGCCCAAAGCTGTGGAAGCCAATAGCAGAGGTGAGTTAGTCTAGATCAGATATGTGAATGGAAATCACCTACAAAGGTAACTTTTATTTCTCTCTTTGAGCTTCCAGAGTCTTAAGGCAGTCTAACACTGCTTTGTAGGGGAAGGAACTCAAATTTGCAAGTGCTGGACTCAGATGATCAGAATAAGGACTTCAACTTTCTGTTAAGTACTTTCTTAGAAGTGACTTATAATGTTAAAACAGAGGATTTGTTTTGCCAGAGGTGTAATATGAGCAGCACAAGGCATTCCCAATGAAGACTGATGAAAGGAGGAGGAGGACAGGGGAGGGGATGTCACCCTCTCTGCCAGTGACCAGCATGGAGCCTCACCTGGAGTTGGACAGGGAGTTGATCAAGAGTTTATGGGTCAGGATTAATGGGAGGGAGAGCAGGAACAGGTGACATTGTAGTGAGGATAATGGCATCCCTGTCCATGGCAAGTGGGTTGAAAGAAGAAGATCTTTAGGGTCTCTTCCAACAAAAACATTCTGTGATTCTATGACCTAATTCAAAGAAGGAAACCAATATAATTCTTGAAGCCTCTCTTGGTTCATGGATCAGCTTTAGTCCAGAGTCATGGCTAGACTTCTAATGCTCAGATTTCTGCTCTGAAACAGACTCTGCTCATATTCCTTTTCAGGGAGAATAACACTCAGCTGTCAGCCTGGAACAAAAAGATAAGAACTTTCCATTTTTCTCAGCATTTTGACAAAACACTGATGTAGTTTTATGCTGACCATTTGGCATTTCTGATATACAGCTTAAGGAGGCTCTTTCTCAGACTTTTGAGCAGTGCTAGCAAATACCAATAGCTAAGGCATACTTAAAAGTGGCTTACAGACATTCAGGAACTTTAGGGGATTTACTTTTAATACCAAGAGAAGAATAAAGTTTTATTTCTGGCATGAAAGAACTCAAAAGAGTCCCTGCTCCATTCACCTCCTAATTGTCAAACTGTTGGGTTTGTATCATAATTGCATCCAAGGACCACAATCAGGCCTGCACTCTTGTTGTGTCATGAACAAAGTTAACAGGCAAAAATAAACAGCCTGGGAATAATTATTTTAGTCTAAGTTACAACATAGCTCTGTACAGTAGCTTACATGGTAGGTGCAGCGTAGGTAGCATTTTCTGTCTGTCCAAACTATTCAAATGAACAGTCTGGACTGTAGTCACACAGTTAAGTCCTGTACACTAAAGTGAAGCACCTAAATACAGCAGGGTCTTTCTCTGGAGAACTGCAGTCACTTCTCTCCCTGAGCATTTAAGAAATTTTTTTTAGAAAAGCCTTATTTAAGTCTTTAGAGCTAGGACAAGTGATGATCTTAAATCAGGTGAAGTGACTCCCAGTGTATGTTTCTGATGCATCTTAATTGTAAGTGATACATTCCTGTGTCTTAATGAACCACAGTTTATCCTATCTTTACACTAATGTAGAATTCTCTGTCCACTTGGGGTTAATACATCACAAATGGTGTCCTGTGAATCTACATTGTTGTAGCCAAGTACTTATTACTGTTCAAGAGAGCAAATCCCTATGGAAATAAAGAACAGGAATGAAGGAAAGGAAAAATAATTAGGCTTACTGTCCATGTGAGCCAGATAACACAGCTCAGGAGAGTAAGATTCCATTCAAAATTAACACATCCAATTCCACATCTTGGTGTCTACAGGCACATTAGGGAGCTGAACTCCCACTTTAGTGGATGGAGATCCACCCAGTAGAAAAGTGCTTTTGCTAGAACCAGAGCAAATGACTGGCCAGCTTGAAAAATCCCTAAATATACTTAGGACCTAGTGGTGAGTTTCATAGAGTAAACACAGGTAGATTATAGAATCAAAGAATATCTTGAGTTGAAAGGGACCCTCAAGGATCATCATTCTGGCTCTGCACATGACAACACCAAAAATCTCACCATGCATTGGAAAGCATTATCCAAACACTTGAATTTCAAATTCAGACAATATAGAACTCACCTCTTTCTAATTGCCTGGCCTGGGAATATCAAACTGGCACATTTCCCAAACATTTTATCTGCCTCTGTCAGAAACTTATCCTGAAATGGAAGTAATAAAACAGCATTTATTTTATTTAGCTAGCAACAGCTTACTTTTTCATTTTGTAAATAACTTCTTCAAAATCTCCTGCTCTGAGGCTTCTTTTTCCATATGAGCTTCATCATGTATTTACCATCCATTTCTGATGGAATTTATATTTATTTTTCCCCCACATCTTTTGTGCGCTTTAATCTTTACTTTATTTGACTTCCTGTACCATTCGCCTCCTAAAAATCCTTTTCTATTTGTTTCTGTAATCACTGCCTCTCACATATACCCTCTTAGCGTCCCAAAATAGTTTTCATTGCTCATGCCTTTCCCAAGGGCCTTCCTCTCCTCCATGCATTTCCCTCATTTATGCAGGGAAACAAAGCTCAGACTAACATCCAGGAGATCTCATCCTCCAGCAATTTTTGTGGGGTCAACTACCCTCTTTTCTGAAGCAAGAATCAGATAAGACGCTCTCCTCCCAAGAGATTGCTTAAGTAGTGAACAATACCAGCAGAAATGAATTTACAGTACATTTTCTACTTTGACTAACACCCACCTGTGTCAGATACTTATCTTTGGAGAGGATGAATCATCCCCCGGAGAGTGTCTTTGCTCTCTGCTGTCTGTAGGTGGAAAACCAGATGATTAGCTTAGAACAGCTGTCTCACAGAAGAAGAGGGGGAAAAATCAGCAGGCAAAGCCCAATCAATGCCAGAGGTCAGAAGTTCCTTGCCCAGACTGAAGCTCTTCACTCACAACTTTGCTCTTAGAGAGAACAGGCAACTCCAGTGAAAGTTTGTCTCACCTATCATAAACACCATCCGAGGTTGAGTGTAATTGCCTTCTGAAGCAGTTTTGTATTTGGCTGCAGAGGGAGGGTAAGGTGCTAAGCTTAGGTCTCTAAGGCTCACTTTTAAACAGGATATAAAAGTTAAATCAGGTATGCTACCACACAGTTTATGTGACAGTGAAAATATAAATAAGTAGCAATTAGGCATTCATTGCACACCAGAGACCCTAGTGATTTTTGGTACTGGAAGTTCTCCTAAGGGTGACAGCACAGTGATTACATTTTGGGACTAGCATCTGGCCAGTCTTCATTGCAGACAGCTCCAGAGTCAAGATGATCTCCTTAGAGCTCTCAATCCCTTTGCTACTGCCTGCATTACTTATATTAAAGGTTCAGGACCTATTATAATTCAGACAATTATGACAAACGTAATCCATTAGTGAAGTTTATTGTTTTTTTCTAATACATGATGTTAAGGATAAGAATTTTTTATGACCAACATGCACGCAAATCAGAAAGGAGGCATTTGTTTCCCTCATGAGTGACTGAAGTGACAAAGATGCGCTTTGAAATATGTTTGAAATGTTATATGCTGTTACTGCATGTTTTCACCACATTCAAAATAAGAGGTTAATTGCAGGCAGGCTGGAAAATAATGAGATAGCATCACCATTTACAAACAGTGACAGCTGTAATATGGTAAATAAGTAAGGCAACTGAATGAGTAATATGCTATTTCACTCTGAACCCTGTATAAGGTCTTTCTCTTACAGCTTAAGAACATTTTTCACTCTCTGTAAGAGAATATGGTATCTTCATCCAAAGGAAACATTATAATATATAACAAAAGCAGATATCAGTAATAGAACATCAAAAAGAAGACTTCTGTTTTCTTTGAACAAGAAGAACTGTTTGAGACTCAGGGGAAAAAACTGCACGTGTAAATGCCATCACTATCTCAAAAGCAATGACTTTGCTACACAGGGTACAGACAAGGCTGTAGATCCAGCTTCAAGCACCAAAACTGCTCCTGATACTAGTGTTTGAATTTTCCATATTTTTACCTTTATTTCTTAATGATGCATAACTTTTTTTCTTACCAGTTCAGAGTTCTTCCATCATTTTAATCAGAGACATTCTCCTCAAATATGCTAGTCTGTGCTTTTCATTCACTGTGACAGACAGCCAAACCCCAAGAATTTTCTGTTTTCACTGGGGAGAAAAGACAGAAAATGGTTGGCTACACTTAACTTTTCATGTGTGCAATGTGAATGTTTACATCATCCTAGCAATAGCATGAACAACCAAAGTGTGTCTGATTTAAATCTCAGTTCCAGATGGTATTCAAATTGAACATATTATGAAGAAAATTAAAAGTGAAAAAAAAGAATTGTTCTTATGTCTATCATGTATTTCAATAAGGAAAGTCCCTCAAACAGAGAATCTGTTATCAGAGACAGTTTTTACTATCTGCATAAGCATGACCTTGATTAATGAGCATAAAATGATATGTATCATGTGAGTTGTCAAAACAGGAGGCAGATATCTAGCAAGTGTTTAATGTTGCTAAAATTTTGGCAAAGACAACCACTTTGAAACTGTTCAGAGGATGAGACAGTGAGAGAAATCCTCACAGCAAAAAAGGGGAAAATATTTCTCCTTTATTCAAGCATATAAAGAGCTTGGCTTGCACATGACCCGTAATAAACACAGGACAACTCTTCAATGAATATCTATTGGCACTGCAACAGCACTGAGCTTTCTTAAGCACCATTGTGGGCTTTCAAAACCAAAAATGCTTAGTAGCAACATAGTCATTGTCATATAAAGGGATAAAAACCCCCAGAAGGGATTGAAGGCATATTTTCTCTTATTCTGCATAGGATAGGTGAGGCAAAGAGGAATTAAATTACTCAAGCAAGGCAGCAAGTGTTATAAACACAAACCATGAATGGAAGCTTCATCTTTTTGTAACTCTGACCCAGATCCAGGAGAATAAATATCCCCCTGTAGGACTTCAGAACAGTTAGCTACATTTTACTGATGGATAAGGAAGTACCATTCAGCTGAAGGATGAATTCTTCAGCAGAAAACCAAACCTACAGCTCTGAGGGAGGCATCTCAGCAGACTAAATCTAACCTATGGTATATCAATAAAAAGACTGATGAAATCCCCTGTTGCTAGATGTGGTCAGGAGGGCTGTGATTGTCTTGATTGATAGGAAGAGGATCTAGGCCATCCTGTCAAATTATCCTTTCTCATGGCAGGACATGCTGTAGTACACAAATCCTCCTCTTTACCTCCTGCAGGGAAGTGTGCCTGTGTCCTGTGCCTCTGGGGACATCTGTCCTTGAGTCAGGGATTGTTGAACTTACCTGATATTTCCTCTGGGCACCTTCCCAGAATAATATATCTGCACCTTCTGCAGAATAATATAATCCACAGTATGACTTAGAATATTTGCTGAAATATGGGTATGACTTTCACACCCTCTGTAATATATAAAAAAATATGCAAGTGAATTTCTGAGGTTTGGACTTCTGAGGTAATGGATCGATGCAGATTAACTGTTATTAAATTATATCTTTTTTGAGCTATCCTGTCTAAAGGAAGACTGAAATCAGAGTTTTAGTGTTATATACGGTGACAATTTGGGATTTTGTTCTTTTCTTCTTGTCTTACATGTGGCAAACTTCATTTGCAGTCTTCCCTGTTGTATTGTCCTTCATGCTTAATAAGTTATCAAAATCTTCCTCCATGGTACTTAAGTTCCCTCAGTGCTTCCTTCTGTGTAGCCATTGATATACTCAGCCTTGCAAAAATATATTATTCTCTGATTATGATGTCTTTAGACTTCAGCATTTATTCAATGTTGAATTACAGCACCATGTTTTGTTACAAACTACAGAATACAAATTTATGTTGGAATAAAGTTGTTCATTTGTGTTTTGTTATTCTCACTTATTAAGTAAAGGAACAGAACAGTACTCCCAATTTAGGAAACTGAGTCATGAATTACAAGACAAACTGTAAGAAAACCTATTGCACTGTATGAACAGGCTGAGCCTATGGGATTTGTTTTCCTTTGACAACTTTGTGTCTGCCCTACTTCTGGTTGCTAGAAATGTGTTTCATGTCATGAATGCCCCATTCTCCCTCCTCTCTTTCGACTGTCAAAAAATAAGTATAACAAGATTACTTTGAAAAATCACTATGGAGGACATATGTTAATCTGAAATGTGACCTCTACCAGATTGGAGGGGGTGGAAAAACAAGAGCTCCAGAAATGAAACAGGTAACTGAGCTCCAGACATGGTGCTGAGGCATTGCATGTGGAGATTCACTGAGCCCCAATTTGATTTCTGTGCTTTCTGTGGATATTTTACCCCAATACCCACTCCCCCAGAGCTTTTTCGCGGGGCTGTGCTAACTCTGTTTTGGGACAAAGCTCATCCCGTGGCTTCAGAAGAGTTCAATCCAAGACGGCTCAAGCCAGGGAGGTCTCAGTAGGATGTAAAAAAAGTGCTTATTTTTAATTTGTAAGGATGTGGAACTAATTCTAAGATCAATTTCTCTTTAAAGTACCTAAGCAGACTAGTACCTCTTATCTCAAGGACTCTGTGGAGGTAAAAATGATTTATAAGTTTTACATTGCAATTTTTTTTTCTTCTCTTTGCTATAGTTTTCTCCTATTTTCTGTCATCTATCTTTTTATTCAACTAAATGGCATGTAATTATTTGCACTTACTACCTGGACAAAGAATGAGTTCTCTGTACAAAGAAAAAGCTTATAATGTTTCCTTTGAACAGCACTAGCTTTTTATCATGCCAAAGTGGATACAAAAAGTTTCTCTGGTCAATTACTCACTCACCATCAGCAACCACCACAACTGTGCTCTGTCAGAAACACATGAAGCTAACATCTTCTGGGTAATAGAAAATGGATTTCCTTGTTCTGAAAAATGACCATAATGAATTTGAAATCTTAGTAGAATGGATAGTCTGTGGACAGCACTTTCAACTAACCACTGGAAGAGGTGTTATAAAAACAATAATAATCAGAATCATTTCTACAGGAACTAACCAAACCTGTCACTTAAGGGCATATGTGCTGGGCTACCACATGCACAGGATAATAAATTGCTTTTCCAGATTGTGCTGTTATACAGCACAGAAAGTCTTTCAACCATCTCTCTAGTGAACCACCTTTTCTCAGTATTTATTACCCATAGTTTTTTCCGATACTGCATTTGTTACAATACCTTGGAGGACACAGTGTATCAGGGTGATTCCAGGGCTCCACCATCTCACGGCAATACGCTGCTCAGAGTTCCCAGAGTACATATGCTGCTCACAATTATTAGTGAGTGCCAAAGAGAGTGCTTCCATTAGGATACAGCAGTGGTATCCTTTGCCTCTGCTCTTTGTTTCTAGAATTTTCCCTAAAGAATGAAAAAAATATTTTTTTTTTTTTTGCCTATCTGTAAGTAGCAAGGCATTGAGCTTTATGTGAAACCACAATCAGCAAAGGAGGTGCAAGGACATCTGCTTTAGTGCACTGACAATGACCTCTTTTAACACTTTGATTGCTCATGCCTAGTGAAATTAGCATCTGTAAATTAATATATGCCACTATCTCAAAATAGAGATAGAAATCTTATTTAATCTGGAAAATTGTAACTATACATTGCATGAAAAGATTAAAAGGGAGTTTGAGAAGTTATAACTGGGAATAAGCTAGTAATAGACGTGTTCTAGTTTAGAAATACCTACACAAAGATAACTTCTAAAAGGAGTTCCTTTCTTAAAATGCTTAAGTTTTTTTAAACTTGTTTTCACTGAAACAATTGTCAGTCGTGTTCATATAGCATAGTGTCATTCTTCAAGCATGGCAGAGTGTAGGAATGCTGAAAAGAATATGATAATGATTCAGAAAGTCTAACAATTAAAAAAAAAGAAGTCAGACATTTCAACGGATGTGAATCACCCAAGTGAACTACTGATCAGACATTAGACAGGCTAGCTGTTTACAAGGATTTACAAGCTAATATGCTTCACAGCAAGTACAATATAAACAATCATAAACAATGTTTGTATCAAAACTTGAATTACCACATTCTAGAGAAGCATGTGAAAAGTGATGTAAATCAGAAAGTTAAGTCCTTTCATGTTAATGTATAATGTTAGTCAAATTCTCAGATATGTAAACATTCTGGATTTATCAACAAAATAAATATAAATTTCAAGACTCAGTGGAGCAAAAGTGGTGTCAACACTCCACCGAAATATAGTACTCTCTAACTTCCCATTTTGCTAGAGGTACAGCTGGGAAAAAATGGCTTTGCTCTTGGCAAATAAAGAAAGATGTTAAAGGAGAAAATATAAAGGGAGAATGAAAATAGATGGACTCATAAAGAGCTCAAAAATAGGTTTTGAATGGCATCTCTGCTTGGTGGATGATGACAAACAAAGGGATTTTGCAGACTGGTCAGTTTGCTGCGCTGGTCAGCCTGCCAAGAGCTGGCACAACATATTAGTCATTGCTGTTCTCTCATTCAGCAGAAATTACATTCAAGAATAAATAATCAGATACATTATTTTGTAGCTTCTTCTGTGTGCTTAGTATTGTAAAGGACACATGCTATACCCTGAGCACTGTGACAAACGGTTTATAAAGCAATGATCATGCTGGCCAAGCTGGTTATATTTACAGCGAGGCACACAGCAGCTCTCACAGAAGGAAGAGCTGTCTGGCAGGCAGACCAGCTGCAGGCTTTGTGCACAGAAAGGTAGGAGCTCAGGTGGAGAGATGAACAAAAACATGTGTTCTTTCCTAGGAAATGACTGCAGCAAAAATGCGGTGACCAGCTCAAAGAAATGGAAGTGGCAGAAAATACTGTAATCCCAGTAAAGCTTTAAGACTCCTAAATAGGTGTGAAACTCAGCAGGTCACAGGCCCTCTTTGTGCCATGACTAAGTGCACCAAAGAAGGAGAAAGTAATAATTTGGTTTTACTAAGAGTGTAAGCGGTGAATCTCTTCATGGCACAGCGTGGGCTGACCTCCCCGTACATCTCCCAAGGAGAGGTACTTTGAGATAGATGACTTTATACAGATGAAGGAGAGTCCCTTGGCTTATCTGTTTTATTGACTGATACTAATTATTGTTTGCCTAGGCCTATGATAAAGCACACTAAGGCTTTAAACACACACACAAAAGCCTTTTCCTTGCCATTCATGATAGCATAATGCTGGGAACTAATAAGAAGTAGTATGAGAAGGATATGAAAAACAATGAAAGCAATTTCTAAGAGCAAGTCTTAGAAACATGAAACATCATGTTATAACTGTGGTGATGCAATTAACAAATATTTGTCACTCACATGACCTACCCATTTTATTCCCAGAACTGTTGGGAATCCAGCTGATGAGAAATAACAAATGACACAAAGGGACTGGGTACTGGTACTGTCACTGAGAATAAAGGAGGATGGCAGAAAATGATGGGAGTTCAGTTGTTACTAAACCATTATTTTGTTGTGATTACAGCTGGCTTGATCATGTCCACTCATCAGAGACAAAAATCAGTCTAACTTTGAACTTCAGAGGAAAAGAAAAGAGTAATAAAATTGATACAGAGTATTGGACTCATGTACACTGCAGAGCTCTCTGTGGTGATGTAGTCCCAGCTTCAACATTTTCCCAGGTTATTCAGACAGAAACCGCACAACCTCACTGAGAAACCTGTTCAAGTCCTTATAGGAACTCCTGCTGTGAATTTTTTTTTCTTATGTCTAAGTGCAACCTGTACCTATTGTCCCTTGTCTTTTTCTTGCACACCTCTGATTCTATCGAAGGTATAGACTTGAAAATTGACTAAGACTGATGAGCCTCATTGTAAAGCATTTAAAGAACTGACTGAAATAATCTCAAACTAAAACCACCAACAATTTTCAGACTTCATGGAGAACAGATGTGGACTGCAAATGAGCGAATATATTGCAAGTTTAAAAAAAAAAAGAATAAAGGAAGTGCTGGGAGTTAGATGCTAGCAAGGATGGAGTTTCAGGAAAAAAATACAGTAATAAATACTCAATAAATAATACTCTGTAATTTACAGACACCTGGATGATGACAAGAAGACCAGCCAGTTTAGAGTTTGTAAATTTGATTTAAGTGTTCCATAAGAGAAAAAAAGCAGGCGCAGTATATGTCATATCCTCACTTTAGAAAGGTTTGACACTTTTATATGATATTTCTGAAAACAAGTTAGGAGAAAAACCTGTCAGACAGAGATTTTTATGAAAGAGTATAAATCTTGAGCATTTGGTAACCACTAAAAGTGTTTATTAATGGTTGGTGTCAAAATGGAAGACGCACGAGTTGAATTTTGAAGAGGTCTCTCTTGGGATGGCTACTACTCAATGTTTCTGTTAAGAACTTTTATAACAAAATATACCTATGAAGTTTGTAGATGGAACTGAACTGGAGGGAGGGGAATGAAGGAACAGGGAAAAACAGGGTTAGAATTTATGATGATTGTGTGAACTTAAGAAATAGTGCACAGTCAATAAAGACATGAAAGATGTTATAGGGTAGATAGGCTGCATGTGCAGAAGGCTGGGTAACAGTTCTGAAGGAAAGGATTTGAGTTTGAGAGAAAGGCTTGATTCTAAGCTGAATATTAATGAATCTATTCATGAAAGACAAGCACTCTACTAGAATACACACACACCCATACTGATGCATGTGTGTACACACAAGAATAGAATTGTTCTGTTTGTATTCTATATGTACCTAAAAATCTCTGCAGATTTTTCTTGCCTCAGCCTTTAATGAGTAGTGTCTCCAGCAGAATTAAATGTGTTCAAAAAAAAAAAAGAAAAACAGAACAAGTGTAGAGAGTTCAAAGTAATAAAATTGATCTTATAGAGAAAGACTGGATAATCTCAAATGGCTTCGTCTAGAGTGAAAGAATTTAAAGACCACAAATCAAAACATAACAACCAAAATAATGAACAGTTCGCCATGCCTTTGAGAGGATATGTTATGAAGTAAGTAGCTTAAACTGAAGCATTATAAGGAAAATCTCATAGGATGGATAATAAAGCACAGGAGTAGGCTTAGAGGGGTTGTGAGACAGACAATTCTGAAAGATTTCAAGAATAATAGGTTAGAAAAACACCAATCAAGAATAATAAAGACATGAGAAACCCTGGGGAAGGAGAAGGATAAGATAACATCCAAAGGTATCATGCCACCTAGTTTTGCCTTAATGACTGAGGAAATGAAAAATTAATGAGACATCTCTCACATTCAAATTGTTTTAGACCATTAAATATTAAAATTCAGAAGTTTATTATGGTGTTACTCCTCAGTGTTTGCACTGAAGTAGCAGAATAAAGTATTGGCAAACAGGGACCTAAGTCTGATTTCACCTGTTCAGGCAGAGAGTACAGACAGGCAGGAATCTGGTATCTAAGACTGAGTAATTTACTTTAAAGGATCTATCCATTTCATGAGTATAGGAGCTAGTCTGTAGTTTTTGGGCTCATTTTCTCCTGTCTGACCTGTACTTCTTTCATGCACAAAGCACAGTTGTGCATCCAAGATCAGCTCCACATCCAAGGATATGCTGTTAGCTGGTAGCATCAATCTAATCTGAGAATATACAGTTGTATGTTCCTGCTCCAACTAATAATTTTTTAGGTGCAGAAGGAGCTGAATGTCCAGTCCAGAGAGGAGCTGGACAGGGAGGGAAGGGTCTCTAGACCCTTTCTGTCTCTCTTTCTGTCATGAGTGACAGTTCTTGGTAAAACAGACTCCTGGGCAAAAGGGGACTGTAAGGCATCTTCTGTTTTCCTTTGTGATGTCTTAGGGTAGAGGGGAAACACCGGTCAGAGCTACTCACATGACTTGGAGAAGTCTCTGGTTTCCACAACCCTTTAAGGGTGTGCCTAAGCTTGATGTCAAGCCATGGTCAACAACAGCTGAGCAGTGGTGCCTGGGAGTGTGTTGAGACAGACCTGAGGCTAAAATTTCTCACCTGACATTTCAGGCAGATTCAGAGCCCAAAAGAAGAGCTTAGTAGCAGTATTGAAAAATCAGATTTTATACTTGGAATTACATTTCATTAAATACTTTGGCTCCTGTAACCTTTGGTTGATTTTTTCCAGCTCCTGTTGTACCATGATATACTTTATTCTCCTTTGAGTAGCTATCCTGCAAGGATATTTCAATATCACTAATTCACTTCAGGTTCTGAGAAATACCATAAATAACAGATGATACATAAAAAGGAATATTTCATATTCTGCACAGTTTTATTAGTGTATATGACCTTTAGGTACAACCTAATTCTTTAGCTCAACAAGCTTCTTTTATTATTAAATTAGAAGAAAAAAATACTCTTAAAGTTAAAAGATTGTTATAAAGGCTGAGATTTGTTCAATGGATAGAAAATGTCAAGATAGTTATGTATTCTGATATAGACAATAAATTCAAGGTTACATTTTCTTCACAGGGGACCCCTTCCCACTTCAGCACAAGATATGATTTGGTTTTGCTTCATATACAGAATTTCCATATTTTGCAGTGTCTTCTTGCTATGTATTCTGTGGTGCTCATTTCAGTGTCTGAGGGTTTCACAAACTGTAGTCAGGCTTCTTAGCAACCTCTGGCATGAGAACAACCTAGCAGAAGACCAGAAACAAGGTGCAAATAATTTTAAAAATAACAATATAACCTCTAGCCGTGGGTATTATTGCAATAGGCTGGGATCATTTTAAAATAATGTTTTGGAAACCTCAATAGATAAAATCTCCTTTGTCCAAAGTAAGTCACCTGATTTCAACTGTTTCAAAGAGTTACCAAAACTTCTGCAAATGAGACCACAAAGACTTAAGACCATAAAATTGTTAAAAGGGTTATATTATTTACTCCTGATACTCTTGGGAACTGTGTTTATGGGAGCAGATAGTAAATACTCCGGGACAAAATCACTTTAACCATGATGCCATGGGAAAATGTTACTTCTCTCTATTCAGCCTTTGTGAAGACACACCTGGAGTATTGTAACCTGGCTTGGGCCCTCCAGAACAAGAGGGAGACTGGCAAACAGGGTGAGGCCAGTGAAAAGCTACTAAAATTATCAAGAACTGGGGAGCATGATGTGTTAAGAGCGGCTGAGGCAACTGCATTTGATTAGTCTGGAGAAGAGAAGTCTAAAGGGAAGGTATATCCAATCACTATCTTCATTCAGGAAGAGTCTGTCTTGCATCAGGACAAGTGTCCTCAGCAAGTCACAGGAGGTCTTCCTTCCCTCTGTGCTAGGCAGGAACCCAGAAGAGAAAATTTCAATCCAAGGATTTGTCATTAGCAAGAAGTAGCTGTAAACTGATGATCCTAACCAAAATGTCAGGTGAAGAGGAAGTTTGTTCCAAATTATGCACAGAAACCAAATGCAGAGTCTTTTCTCAAGTGTTTTGCTCTCTGCCTGCATTGCCTATGGTCTCCGCGTGTTCTTGCAGGTGAGAGTGAAGTCACTAATCACAGATTACTACGAGGACTGAGGCAACTGTGGTGCTCGCATCTGTTCCCCAGGCAACTTCCAGAAGGCAGACTAGTGAACGGGTGGGTCTTTGTCCTGGCACAATCTACACCTGTTGGATGCATACAAATTGTGATCACACTCTGTGTCAGCTTCCTGTCAGGCCTAAAGCAATAAAACAGAAAAGATAAAGAAATAGCCCTTAATCTCCTGCAAACACGGAAATGGCATGTGCAGTCACATTTCTGAAGCTAGCAATTCCTCAGCCCAAGTCACAAGCATTGGCAGTAAAAAGCTGCAGAATGCATAAAGCCCTTCTGAATTTCAAACTTTCAATCTGACTGAGCACCACATATTCTTTTATTCTCAGTGAGGGATTTTTTTAAAAACAATTTCCCCATAATTATGAAAAAACTAGTGTTCAGTCCTTGGAAATCTGGAAAACCCTGGGTGTCCTACATGCGCTGGTATAGAAACCTCTAAATTGCATGTGCAGAAAGTTTTGATACTACCTGTGTTTTCCACCTATGAACAAATGCAGACATCGTAGCCCATTTTTTCTGTCCAAAAATTTCTTTTATTGATGCACAAGGGAACTTAAACCAGTACTGTCATTGAGAGAACATGAATTTTGTACCATCTCTTCCAAAATTTCTGCTCCATCCACCACCCTAAATGATCCTATTGTATCCAGAGGTGCTTTTCCTCTTAGAGCCTTGTGCTATATAATTGTGTAGTAAATCTTGTGCAGGATATTTGTAGCTGTGCCTCGGGCAAAATTCCTGGAGTACTGAGATGACTTCACCTGGATTGCTAAATAGAGCATTCTCTCAATGACAATAGTGCAGCAGTTGATATGGATTAATGAGCTCCAGGTTTATTTACATTCCCCAGAGTGTTGTTTTGTGTTGTTTATAGAGAGCATTAGCAATGTTCGATCCAATTCTGAAAGACGGTTCTCTCAATCCATGGACTAGAAAACAACAGAGGTTTTGCAAACCTCATTGTCACATAAATCAAATAAATACTGCAGTGAGCAGGGTCTAGGACTGTGCACACAATTTCTTCATAGAAACTAAAAACTGATGCTTCAGCACTTTGAACTTTCTATCCAAGCAAGAGTATTTATGATGAAGAAAGGGTAAAGCCTTTGCAAAATGTTACCTCCTAAAAGTACAAGGTACAATCCCATCAGGGACTGAAAAATGGAACCTACAATGCCGACTTTGAGCCACTAGCGAGTATAATGTTATATATTCTCTGTCGTCTGTTTAGAGCTGGGATCCTAAATCTAGCACAGTCTAGGGTTTCCATGGACCATTATACTCAAGGCACAGGCAGGTGGTCAAAAATATAGTTACAACACTTCATGGAAATAGTCTTTGCTTGACTCTTGTCAGATGGAAGTCAATATTCCTTGTCTTATTTCTCCCCTTGTGCACTGTTCCTCTCAGGATGGCTAGTACTGCAAAGACAGTGTACAGCTGTTGCTATTTTGGTTCTTAGGAATTTGCAAGGCAGGTGATAGGTCTCCTGTTAAAACTTACACAGAGAGCTAGAGTCAGTAGAAAACCCAGGCATATCTAGAGATAGCCTGTGTAAGTGGATATCTACATTATTTTGTCTCTAACTAGCTATTCTGAATTGAAAATATTGTGAAAATAAACTAGCACATAGCTTGAAAATCAATGAGCAAATCAGCAATTACAGTGCCTAGTAGTGTGTCTCAAATAAAGGCTGACAAAACATTTTCCATAGAAAAATAGTGTCTGCAGAAAAAAATCCTTTAATATTTAAGCAGATTGTGCAGAGTGTTTGAACAGCACAGTTAACAATGTGGTTATTAAACTTATATTCAGAAGAATGAAAAATTCACTATGCATTTTTTCAGCCATTCAATTTCTCTTTGACAATATGGATTTTAGTTCATGAAATAAACACTCAAATTGAGTAAATTTTGTAAATGGGAGGTATAAATATAGGGTGCAAAAATAGCAATGCAAAGTGAATTCATGGAAAAGAACCATATCACAAGACTGTAAAATAAAACTTACATTTGTAAGATATGTCTTAGTTATCCACACATACAGAGAAGTAACAATATTATAATACTATTTCTGATAATTTTAATCTGCCAGATTTCTTCTTCAGAATCATAACCATGGGATTTTTCTTATTCTTTGAATATGTGAAGTCTCAGACTTAATTCTTGTGGGGAATTTTTTCTCATTGGCTCCTTCCTACTTTTTCTTTTTTACAACTTTCTGTAGAGAACTTCTGACTTCTTCCTGAAACAATGACCAGCATAGGACAGAAGGGTCTTATTTCTCAGGAAAACAGATGTTTTTAGAAAACCCTGTCAATATATACCAGCACTTGCCACCTGCACTTCCCAGCATTTCTGGGTATATACCTCAAGCCCTCTTCTTCTACACATTTAATTTCCCTCTCTTTATAAGCACAAGTACAGTTAATCCACATGTCCCAGCCTCAGACTGTCTCCTAATTCATGTAAATGGGCCTTATAGAATAAATTGTTTTCATTTTTTTAAACAGATTTTTCCTAAAGCTTGTGACTTTTATCTGTACTAAGGGAAGCCAGAGTGAAAGGCTTACAGTTAGTTCCTCCTGAGATAAAACATGTGGCTCTAGAGAAAGGGAACTGGGACCTGAGTGAGAAATTACCTAGGGAAGCACAAGAAATGGTTTCAGATTCATTTAGGTCTATCAGAACATCTATGTCTCTGTCTCTACAACCACCATCCAGGACAAGATAGTTTTACACATCTGCAGTAAAACTAGAAAAGTAGGTACAATTAGATGCAGGCAGCTAGAATTTGGTTTTGTTGGTTTATTTGTTGTTTTTTTTGTAGGAGAGGGGAGTGTAAATGGCAGATAAACCACAAAAATGACAAAAGCGAAAAAAAAGTAAAAAGAGGAGGTGGATTTTGATCTGAACAACCCTTTTCTTTCATTTTGGGTGCATTTGCAATAAACAGCAAGGAAATTGAGACACAGAAAACTGTCTGTAGGTAGCACTCTTTCGTTTCCCAACACACAGGTGTGATTCCTGGAGCTAACATACACACCCCATTCAGAAGGCACAAACTCTGCTGATTCAGACAGACTGCACTGAAACCACTGGGCACTTCCCAGCTCTGTCTTCAAGGCAGTAGAATCTGTATGTTTTTTTTCCATTCAGTCACAGTTTCATGTAGTAAAACCAGAGGTGTTGACACCTCCTCCCAGTCCTTAACACTCTGCAGGTAGCTGCTCCCTCTGTACCAAGCCACATGCATTTCCAAGCGTGAAAAGGACCTGAAAAGCATCACATAAAAGGAAAGGAGTGGTGGTTAATGACCCTTGAGACCCTGGTTTGGGGGTGGGGGATTGATTTGTACAGGCTAGGATAATCTGGACCTCCATATCCTTGACCTTTTTCATAAGTGAGAATGCTTTGACTTCTCATAAAGGAAAAAGCTTTCAAGGGAAAATCAGAAGGCTCAAACAATTTTCATCTGTGATTTCAGCTTAAAGTGTTTGCTAAATTCAGGATACATTTGAAAATTATTTTAATGTTTGTTACATTACAGAATGGAAGCAAAACATCCCCCAAATCATATTAGGTCACAAGGCTCAAGCTTCTCTTCAGCATTGTGAGACTCACAGGCTGTCAGACAGAGCTTTTGGGGACCATAAATGGGCTAAAATCTAAAAAATTACTCTAGAAGTGTGACAAATTTTCACACAGGATTTAACAATGGCTCTGCCTCCTGAAAAAAAGAGGCATTGGAGGGGAAAAAAGATGTCAGAAACACATATTTTTCTGGGGGTAAAGAGTCTGGGGCAAGGTCTTCAGAAACCGAAAGAGGAAACCCACTCATCCAAAGAAGGGTTTTCATTTTAAACAGCTGAGGTGCCTGTGCCTCTAAACAGGTACTATTATGCATTAATTTCATCTAGAAACAGGCATCTGTTAATTTCTACTTCATGTTCAGAACAAAAATGTGTATTTACTCTCATTATAAAATAACAATATGTGTTAAACTCAAGCAGTTTTCTGAGGTGGTCTAGATATTTGATTTAACTTGGAGGCAGTTTTCTCTTGTCCAGGAGTTCCTGTAAGTGCATTAAAGCATTGTAAAAATTATTTTTAACAAAAAAATAAAATGGATGTTTAAATCACATGATATGGAATACCATTGTTCCTTACAAGTTCATAGAAAACAATTATCTGAGACTGACTGGTGTGAAATAAAAAGGCTTTTCACTACACTTGCACTTATTTTGGCACTGCTGAGATGTTTACATACACAGTAGTTTGTCTTTATAGGAGGCCTCAATTATCCACTACCTATGGTTCATATATATTATTTTTCTTCCTGAAACTCTGACAAAGATAACCGCCTGGAAAGCTGAAAATAAATTTCAACTACAAGATGATTTGTTTAAAGAGGTATATATTTTAAATTTTTTTTGCCTCTAGTCAAGTAACTGCAATTTTGAATGCAATTATTTTTCCCCAAGATCATACTTGCAGATATAAGCTACATGGAGCCTCTTTTAAAAGTCTTGCTTTGAATATGGATGAGTGAGAACCATTTATGCAACATGTATCTGAAGGTCATTTAATTTTTTCAGAATTAACCCATAACTCCTGGGAAATGACACTGCATTCTAAATGAATGTCAAACATCCTGGAGTGCTATCAAGAGAAGATTCAGCTCTGTATGGTATCCCTGGCTGTATGGTATTACATTTCAGAAATCATTTTCTGTTATAGCACAGGAACATGGCAGGAAGAAATAGTATCAGAGTAGCTATAAGTATGTAAATGTGTATGGGAATGGCACCAGTTAAAACTAAAACACTCCAGCTGAGTATTTTTTAACTAATAAGGTTTTACTATTGCTAAGCTAGTGAGTCTACTTGATTTGTTTAACTTATAGAGCCTTGAAAGTTGGGGCTGATTTTCCTTTTTGTATTAACATTATATTTACAAAAAATCCCTAATGAGCCATGCTGCAGTTTCTGGTCTTTGAGTTCTGTTTGGATAGCTAAACATGCGTAGCAGTTATGCACTGCACTGCATATTTTCTGGCTGAAAACAAAAAAACTTAGTGGAAACTACATTATTCTCTGTTTCAAAATTAACAATGGCAAAAGGAAACAGCTCTAAAAACCACCTTCATCAGCTTGGGGCAAAAATAATAATGGAAAATATCAAACCAAAGCTATTTTGCTGAATCACTCTAAGATGTAACAGAAGGAAGATGTGAATTAACTAGTTAATTGAACCCAGATAATTTCTGCTTCTTCTCACTACATATATTCATTGAAGCTTAATGTTTTTCCTGAGGTATTCTTCATTTCAAATTGTTAACAACTTGAATTGTTTTGCAAAGGCGGATACTGAATTATATACTCTGAATTATTAGGAATGGCAGGAACAGGTAAGATTAGATCTGTGCCTTCATTTCACTTCATAAAAATTCACTTCATAGTAGCAGTGAGGGCAAAGGTCACTGGGGAGCTTTGTTGAGTATTTTAGAGAATTGTAACAGAAATATTAAGATTGGCATGAGCAGAGACTGTGTGGGTAGGTCTGGCTGCAGGAGCACCCAGAGGAACAGAAGGGCCATAAGGTTGGTGCATCTGGTGGCACTCAGATGAACAGGTCACAGACATCCTGGTACAGCACAGCTTTTTGCAATTTCTCAGGACAACTAGAAAGCCAGGAACAGCCCACACCCAAACTAAAATACATGAACAGTAATGGCTCCCATCAAAATGGGAAGATAAAGAACAGACTAGAGTCCTAGGCTGCCCAAAGAATGGGATAAAGGATGGTGAGGAAAACCTGTGGACTCACAAAGGTGGCATAGGATGGCAAGGCAAAATCCATCATCAGCTCCTAAAGGGCACAAAGCAAGTCACAGGTCAGTCACCCTCCCCAACCCAGGCAGCATGGCAAGCTCTCGGATTTGGTGTCTGTCTAGAGGTACCTGTCCTGGCTTATGAGAAGTACAGCAGGAAAACATGAGTGCAGTAAGATTTCTTTCAAAATAAAATTATGTTTTCCTCCCAGAAGTGTTCATAGGGAGCTTGCAGCAACAGTGTAGCGGCATTATTTTCTACAGCATAGACAAAGTGATCCTCCAGGTCCCCAGAGCAGTAAGAGAAGCTCCCTCATGGAAATATCAGCAATGAACACTGTCACCGAAACTGCTCAAGTTTACAGGGAGAAAAGATGGGTAAAGATATCAAGTGGTTACCTGAGGAATTATCTCCCCAAGAACAATACACAGCTTTTTAAATGTTGCTCTCTCCTAGGAAAAAAGGTGCATAATCAGTGTCCAGCTATGCATAGTCCAGCTAATGTTGTGGACTTGGCTGGGAGAACAGCTGATGAAGAGCACTCTTCTCCATCACCTGCAGGACTTAAGGTCCCTGCAGCTCTACTGTGCTGCACACGAGCTGAAAACTGCCTGCAGCCTTGTCACATTCTGCCTTGCTCTTGCTTTGCACTTAACAACTTTGTGTACACTAACTTAGTTTTGGGTGCTAAAGAAGTAGCTACTTCTGTTTAGAGCATTTATTTGACAGATATCATTACAGCATGCAAGCTGATTCATCAGAAGGGATTTTCTTGTGCTAGTCGTCTATGGAGGGTTTCACAAAAATTTATATCAGTAAGTAGAAATAGTCTTTAATTTGGGGCTGGCTTGAGACTTAAGCCAAGCAGGGAGGTACCTAGCGCAGTAGCAGCAAACGAAAGAAGATTTTTTTCACCAGGCAGCCTTGGATTTACCACAATTCCAAGACTGCTGTGCTTAAAAATGGTTTCACCTCCCTGCTGCTGCTGGTGTGCCTGTCATGGCAGTGATGCTGTCAGTGACTTTGGAGCATGAGATTAAACATATTCTTTGCAGCCTTTCCCCTGCCACCCCCATGGTCCCTTCCCTCCAGTCAACCACTCCATCCACCTGCGTGGCTGCTGCCTGCTGGGGGAGCATGGGCTGGTACAAAGCATGCTGTGAGGCTGTTTATGGGCAAACTGGTTGTTAATGGGCTTAGCATGAAGGCCCCATTCCTTTTCAATCAAAACCTTCCATTCCTTCAGGGGGTTTGCACTGAATGTGATAGGGAGTTCAGCTGGTCCTCTGTTAATAAATGTATCTGTATAGTCACTGTTGTACTGAAGAAATATACTCTGGTTGTTTTACATTTCAAGGCACACAGTTTGCTTAAATTCACCAGCACTTATTTCCTCAAGCCTGTTCTATATTCATTACGTGCTTATGTTTCCCCTACTTCTATGCATTATAGGGATGCTTGCCATGAAATATATTTCCTTGGATTCTGGTATCTTCAAAACACCTCAGGTATTTTCACAGAAATCATTTTATTTTCTTCCAAGTGAAGTTTATTAAAATATCCATTGCTACAGGCTGTAGTACGTGGAATGGAGCCATAACTCATACTTAACAACCTTTTTCCAGTCTTGCTACTGATAGCTGAATAAATTTAAACTCTCCTTTTGACCGTGGTGATTTTTGGATGTGGCATTTCCCTTACTAACCGGGGTCATTTTTTTTAATGGCCATCAGTGTTCTTACAGGACAGGTGATTAAGGATCATTTCTGGCTTCTCACAAGCATAGAATTCTTAGTGCCTGTTAGGCAGCAGCAACTGTGCTTCTAAAATACACACTATTTTTCTATTAAATTCCCCAGCACTTTATCTTAATTACTTCCATTTTGTCTATTCTATTTTCCCATTACTTACCAACGCAGCAAATGATGACCTGAGGTACTTGGAGACTGCCATAAGTGCTGCCATCCATGGTTAATTAACCTGTAACACTGGACATCACCTTCCAGGCCACTTCTTGCCTCTTCTGCAGTGAAAGAGCTGTGTACCAAGCACTGCACCTGTGTCTTATAGGGATAATACTCAGTTGGTTTCCTGTTTTCCAAAGCCCATGACTGACCAGTCTGGGTTGTGTGACCTCTTCCCTCCATGCCCTGCGTGGCACCAAAGCACCACGTGGCTGTCACTCTGTGTCCACTTGACTTCTTGGTGCAGAATACCTCTGTGTCAGCTTCATGCTCTGCATTTCACCCTTTTGGCTGTGCTTCAGTCTGTGCAGTCTGCAACAGACAAGGACGAGATTACCGTTACAGATATAAAGTAATATTATATTAAAGATTCTAATCTCTTAGGAGGAGAGCATACAAAACAGTACCCAAACTAGATAAATTTCAACTGAATTTCTCTGTACATTCTGGAACAGAAAAGGTAGTTCACAGAATAAGTGGTTTCTCCATCTCTAGATGCCTCCACATCAGCATGGGATGCCTCCTGAAAGACTGTTTTAAATGGGACTAAAACTGTGTGGATCAGCATGAGGCAAAATGCATGGATTGCTCTGACTTCTGCAGTGAGGAAGCTAAAGCAGACTAACTGTTGTTTCTTTCTTTAAAATCTTGAACCTATGTTCATTTTCTACACTTGTAGCCTTTTTCAAATTTCTGGCTATTATGAGCCCTCCAACCTGCACATCTCTTGGCAAAAAAAAAAAAAAGTTTTGCTTAAAAGAAATAGGTAGGGACAACATCCAAGAAACAAAATTGCCAGTTTCTTAAATGACTGCTGATTGTGAGAACCTGGCAAGAAGATACTCCATGACTGGAAAGGCTGAAAAATGGTTTTCCCTTGCTATATTTGAAAATATTTATTAATGTGATTTTGAAGACAGCATTAAAATCAGTAAGAAATAAAAGGGAAATGAAGGACAGAGTTTAAGCACTGCAAATTGTGCTTTTGCTTTGTATCCCTTTTCCATTATTTGTATTGACTACAATATTAATGAGACAGCAATAGCTAGGACACTTCTTGGAGACTCTTCAGGGGATCTTTTCATTTTTGCTTCCAAGGACAGAAAATTGAAGCAAATTAAATATGACTTGTATGAGAATCTGGATGGAAATAAACATATATTGTATTCCCAGTACCTATGTGACTAGGTAATTTTACAAGATACAGAGAAAGAAGATCCATAATGCAAGAAAATAAGCAACAGAAGCTAAAGAAAGAAAAGAAATTAAAAAACCTCAAAATCCGATATTGTTCCATGACTACATCAGTCTTTTTAGCTTTGCAAATTACAATTTTGACCTGATTGTTAACTTTGCTGAACAATTTGCAATGTGTGTCATCTTTTTCCTGTGCTTGTAGAAGCTGCCAATGAATCAAGACATTGTGTCAAGGCAAATCACTGCATTTGTATTAGGTATTTCACTTGCTTTAGTCCAAATAACTTTAGCATATACTGACATCCAATATTCAAATATGCAATATAAATTTAATTTGCAGTCTCTTGCATTTCTAGTGCATGGGGAATTTTAAACAGAGTGCAACCATTTTAAATATTTATAAAAACTCACAGGCCTGCAAAGTTATTGGATATTATAATTTCCTTCATACATAAACATGACTGGTAAAAGATACAAAAAAAGTATGGTTTTATTATTAAAGGTTGTTTGAAAGAAGTTTCAATATTAAACAAAAAAGAGTTGATCAGAAAGGCACCTGAAAGTTCACAGAAGGCAGGATGCACAAGCCTGCAATTAAAACCTCTAAACCTGTGAGACTGGACGGAGATGATTTGGGACATGAAGTTGGGACATCAAGGGCTGCTCATTCCCTAAAGTATGGCAGCTAAAGTGAATGTGGCTTTTTTCATGCCTTTGTTGTGGTTCACCCCAGCCAGCAGCCAAGCCCTACATAGCCACTCACTCACTCACTCACTCACTCACTCACTCACTCACTCACTTCCACACCAATAAGATGGGGAGGAAATTTGAAAGGACAAAAGCACAAAACTCATGGGTTGAGATAAAGACAGTTTAATAGGGAAAGCATAAACCACGCACACAAGCAAAGCAAAGCAAAGCAAAGCAAGGAATTAACTTGCAGTGCTTCTCATGGGTGGGCAGGTGTTCAGCCATTCCCAGGAGAGCAGGGCTCTATCACCTGTAACAGTGACTTGGGAAGACAAACACCATCACTACAAATGTCCCCCCCTTCCTCCTTCTTCCCCCCACTTTATATATGGAGCATGATGTCACATGGTCTGGAATAACCCTTTTGTCAGTCGGGGTCACCTGTCCCAGCTCCTCCCAACCTCCCAAGCACCCCCAGCCCCTCCCCAGCGTGGCAGTATGAAAAGCAGAAAAGGCCTTGGCTCTGTGTAAATCCAGCTCAGCAATACAAAAAACATCTCTATATTATCAACCCTGTTCAGCACAAATTCAGTCACTGTTAAGAAAATTAACTCTACCTCAGCCAAAGCCAGCACAGCCCAACAAATGAAACCACTCCTGATTTTCCACCTGGCACAGTGCACCCTCCCAGACACAGGGAGTCAGAATGATGGATGGATGACCATGGCTACCCTCCCTGGCTCCAACTAACTTCTCTTTGAGCTTTGTCAAGTATCATTAAAGAATTCAGCCTTCAGGCTAATCTAGTATATATTGAATAATTTTAAATCAGCTGAGCTATATGCAGTTTCTAGTTGTAATCACAGCCCAGCAGTGGGTATAATGCCATTGGGTTTTTTCCAGACTTGGGTTATTTATATATGGAAAGCAGTTCTCACTTCCTTTAAATCTTTTGGAAGAACTAAAAGGCAATCCCCCTGGCTGCCATCTTTAAGAGAATAGAGGTAGACTGGGGCACTAAGTGGTGAAAAGACATCTTCATGCAGCCTAGCAGAAATAGAAGAGGAACAGGGTATGTTTGGTCCTTTTTCAACATCTAAGGAACAGGCTAACAAGTAAAAGATGCATGGAACCCAACCAAGTTCCAATAATTTGCCTGGTTCTTATGCTCAGTCTAATGCCTTGTGATTTCAGGAGATAGTGAAAAACAACAAAAAGTAATAAAAAAATAGAATTAAGAGTTCACACTTTTACCCTTAGAAATAGCAGCACAAGAATGACTGTACTGATTCAGGACATTGGTGCATCTAATCCAGTAACCAACAGTAAACCCCATTTTAACTAAATAAGGCTAGAACAGGAATACAGTTGTTTACATACCAGATCTTTACATACCAAGGTACTACAATGTAATTGAGCAAAATAAGTGGCTAATGATCCAATATTCAGTTCTGCACAGCACCTCAAAGTAAAATGCTGGTAATGTGCAAGTGCACTGAGGCCACAGTCAAAAAATCCCAAATCACAGAAATGGATTGAAACAAGCGTAAGAAATAGGATGTTAACCAGGGGTAAAATGCAAATCAGTGCTCCCCTTGAAAAAGCCCAAAAGTCAACAAACAGAAAAGGTCATAATAAATCCAGAGATAAATTCCAAACTGGAATTTCTTAAGAGCAGAATTCCCATCATTAATATAATGCTAGAACATGAGTTCCCTGGTGTTTTTGCTAAAATGAACAGCAAGGAAAGAAGAAAAGTGTTAAGAACTTGTTTTCTCCTCCATTAGACAGTTATCAATTGCTTTATTCAGCTGTTATATTACCAGATACAGTGAAACATTAAATAAGAATACACAAGATATATTGCATTACCCAGGAATGAGTCTCTGGAAGACAAGGAAAGGGGGAGGCACCTGGAACTACCTGTTTTGTTTTTTGTTTTTTTTCTAGCAGACCTTGTTGTAGTTCAATTACAATTGGGAATGCTGTTTTATGTTACTTGTGGGCTAAGAAGAAAAATAGCAAAAGGTAAGGTTTTGTTTACTACTACGCCATTAGTGAGCTGCAGCCTTGGTTACACACTGCCTGACTGGGCCCAGGGCAACAGAAAAATATTGAACCATTTTGTTCAGAACCAGGGGGTGGATGATGCATGAGGGGGCCAGGTGTCTGCACAGGGTAGGCATGAAACACTCAAAATCATTCCAGGGAAGCCCTGGATTGAGAGTTACCTCAGCCAAGAAAGCCTTGGGGAATTTGTTAAGCCTTTGATAACTTTAAAAACAATGCCTAGGAAAACAAAGGCAAGCCTATATTTCATTTTTGCCTGGCAGTAGGCAACTAACCCAGCAATCCATAAAAAGTCAGTTAAATAAACTGGAATGCTGCTAAACACTCCAGTCTCACATGTTTAGAGGTTTTAATTGCAAGTGAAAAAACACAATACAAAGAGTTACCTGAGCAGTGGAGGTTGGCTGACAGAAGTAAAAGGAAAACTTAAGACCTGGCATCACATTCAGAGGAGGACATAGATAACAAAGTGTCTTCCTTCATCTCCTTAACCACAATATCATTGATCTCTTCCAAAAATACAGAACAATATGAATCTTTTACAATATCATAGCTGTGGCTTCTTGCTCAGTGCTAATTCAACTTGAAGTTTGTGAAGAAAAGCCAATATATGAACTGAAGGAGTCCTGTACCTTGCCATTTTTATCAGTGTTCAGAAAACAGACCTTTTCAACTTCAACAATGGGAATTATCACCCAGATACCAAATTTATCACACAACAAATATAAATGATACAGAAGAACACAATCCAGTACTCTAAAAGTGGAATCAATATAGTCCTCAGCAATATAAAATTCTTATCAAATGAAAAAAATAAAGAGAAAAATTGACTACATCTGGAAAGCAGAGGCAGAGACTGCCCCACATCCCACCTCAGCAGGAAAATTAAAGATTATACTTGTTATGATATGATTCAAGATTTATGCAAGATGTTCAGAAATACTTCCTTAAACTCATCTCTTTTTTGTCACAGTCCTCTCAAAAATATACAATATTTACTGAAAAAATCCATTATAAAGAAGTAAGAAATGCAAGTATACATTCCACTGTATTGCTAGTTTTACAGACCACAGCCTTACAAGCTATCACATATAAGAGAAAGATACTTCACCGAGTATAAAATTAAAAACCTAAAACCATAAGGCCTCCAGTTAAAGAATTTCATTTGCATTTATAATAATTTCTCCTTAATTTGCTCCATCTGTCTGTAGGACAGGATTTTTGGCTTGTCCAGATGGAGAATAACAATACTGAGATACTTGCAAAAAAATAATTGGGAGAAATAAAATTTGGGATGATAAAATAAATACCTTGAATTTCCAAAGTTCACTTCTAGTTAAATGAAAACTGCCTGCCACACTGTCTCTGCAGGTGCTGCAAGGCCTGTTTCTGGCAGCATTACAGCAGCTCAGCCCAATTAAAACAAATGCAGGGAGCACAGCAGCCCTCGGGTGACCTCGCTGAGCGCTCTGGGGTTTTCCTGCCAAGAAAAGCCTCGTTGGGAGGGCCATGTGGTTTGGCACAGCACACACTGGAGCTGCTGATGGGCAGCAGGGGGAAGCAAGCAGCACGTTTGTCTCAGGAAAGCAATGTGAGAAAGACACAAGAACTCAGAGAACATAATGTCGAGGAGCCCCAGCTTTTGCCACTTGGGGTGAGCAGCATCTCATCAGTGCAGATCCATCAAGCCAAGGGGAACATGACTGCTAAGCAACTTGGTGCCTTTAGAGCTCGTACAGTGTTTGGGTACCTTTAATGCTGCAAGACCTGGCCAAAGATTTCTTGCAATCTGAGCAGATCCATTTGGCTCCAAAGTGACTAAGGCTGCTTCCTCTCCACATTGATCCATTCCCTTTTTAAAACCTGATGACTTGGGAGATGTGCAAGCCCCCGTTTGCAGTCTTTTCCATACTTCCTACAGCAGAATGGATTATTTTCAGTTCCTTTTTGCATTTTTAATTCTCGCCTGTCTCTGATTTTTCCCTCTAAAGCTTTGTAGGCATATGTTACTACAGAAGGGGAAGTCAGTTGCTGATTTTTTAGGAGGAGTGAAGTCACCCACAAGGCAGTACTGATGAAATTTATGATTTTTCATTTATTTCCCTTACTCGTCATCCAAAGTTTTCTTTGGTAACAGGTGCTTGGCTGTGGCCTGATATAGTCTCCTGGGCTTCTGGGTCACTGTGTGACTCTGTCATTAACAGAGATATGTCTTTCCCATCCTTTGAGCAAATCAACCCTGTCCAATTTTAAGCAGATCAGCTAATTAACATCAGATGAGAATCTGTCATCCTCCATTTTAACTTCCTGGAAAATAGCTAGTAATTCAAGGCTTTCCTGCCTAGCACTCAGCAGTCAGTCGTATAAGCACTTCTCCAATTAGATGCAAGCTCACGACCAAAAGTTAGAAGTCCGCCGAAAAACCTAACTACGAGAACAGATTTCAGAATGATAATCCTTATGCTGAAGTGCATAATGCTACTGAAATATGTATTCAAAGACCATTCCTGCATAAGTACAATAGCTGCTCAAATTCCCAGGGAAGAAAACGATTCTTGTAAGATTTTGTTATCCAGTGGCAGCAACAATTTTTTTACATTTTTCTTTTAAATAGCATATACTGACTATCACTGTCATCAAAAACATACATTTTTAAAATCCCTTAAGCCACTGTTTCTACTTACTCTCTTTGAGGATATAGTAGCTGGTAGCATGGGAACTTTCATCATATATCAATTAGTAAGTGAAAGAGAATGACTGCACATGTTAATTTACTCTTTTCATTAGGTGGAGCTGAACAGTATTAACACTGATGAGCCTAATGAAATGAATATTATATCTCAGTGGATACTCTGACTCAAAGATAGAAAAATACCTGCAGGAATTTTCCATGCTGAATTCTGAGTGGAAAACCAGCTCGTATGCTCTCACACAAATCCACAAAAGATTCCATTTCAAAAAATATTTGATTTCTTAAAAGAATTTGCTTGGGAGAGATAAAATTTATTTTCTGAACAGAATGAAAGTGCTGTTTTTTCTGCTAAATTTTTCATTACCTGCTTTGTATCACTTGTCCCAGAGCCTTGGTGATACAGGACTTGGAATGTGTCTGTTCCCAGTGCCCCTGGCTGTCAGGCTGTAAATATGCAGCCATCCGTGGGAACATTAAATAATGTCACAAGACATGAAAACTGTATTAACTTCCCAGTGAGGGGAAACAGGAGGGACACTTCTCTTAGCTTATCATCACTTTTTCTTCCAGTTTGCATGAATTAAACAGTGGTGTCTGCCAAAGGACTTGGGAGCTTCAGCTGGTATTTAAGTGGGACTTGCACACTTCTGATTCAGCTCATGGGCTCATGAAGGCCAAAGGATGTCTGTGTTTTTGGAATAATACAACAGTATGGAATCCTTCAACCTTTATTACTCAAAATCCAAATTATTTAAATTTATTTTCTTTTGTCACTGTAGAAGAAAAAGTAATATAAGCTAGAAATACACATATGTAAGGTAAATGATATTTGACTCTTCCTGAGCAGGTGGTGTCACAAGAAAATTTGAGTTTGAGATAGACAGAAAGATTGTTAAAAAGGATAGAAAAGGTAAGAAAACTCTTTTCCCTGCCTAAGAATTGGGAAGCAAGATGAAGCAGAAAAGAGGTGAAAAACAGAGAGGATGGAGTGTGTCTCCACCCAGATTTGGAGAAACACATAATTCTAACTGCACATGATGAATTCCAAGCAGCCAAGAAAAAATGAAAATCCCTTACCCTAAAGGCAAAGGTGAAGCAGAACAGTTCTGCCTAATAATATCAAAAGCCAGTTCAGGAAAAAGAGTAAGAATTCCACCATTTACATGCAATTAAATCTTGCCTATCAGCCAACTTCAGCAGATGCATGATTCAGACTATTTCCAACCTATCTGTGGCATGGGCTGGAAGATGCCAGGGTTGCCTGTTGTGGTGGGTTGACTTTAGCTGGATGCCATGTGTCCACTAAGCTGCTCTATTACTGCCTTTCTCAGCAGGACAGGAAAGGACAGGACAGGGAGAAAATAAGATAGGGAATGAACCTCATGTGTCAAGATAAAGGCAGTTTATTAAAGCAAAAGGAAAGGTCATGTGCAGAAGCAAAGGAAAATAAAAATATCTTTTCTCTACTTTCCATCAGCAGATGATGTCCAGCTACTTCCCAGAAGGTGGGCCTTCAGCAATTGCTCTGGAAGACAAATGTCATAATAACAAATGTCCCCCTCCTCCTCCTTTCCCTTAGCTTCTATTGTTGATCACATTTCATATGGTACAGAACATCCCTTTGTTTAGTTTGGGTCAGCTGTCCTGGCTGGTCCTCTTTCAAGATCTTGCTCCCCCTGAGCCTACTGGTGAGGGGAGAAAGTTGGGGAGGCAACCTTGGGGCAGCAGTAGCCAAAACACAGGTGTGCAATAGCCATACAGCCCACAGCACTGTGAGGGCTGCAATGGGGAAAATTAACTCCATCTGAGCCAGAATCAATACATTGTCATCACCAGGAGATCTGCAGAATTCGCTCTGAGAGAGAGCAGCTCAGCTGCTTAACTAATGCAAATTAGTATCGCTTCATTATCTTTATAGAGCTCTGACAAATGTATATCAGCTGAAGATCTGGCTTATTCTGTCTTGTTCTGCTTCAAGCAAACACACTCCTTTTATCTCTATTTTAATGCAAAGCACCTAATAAAACCTTCATTTTGACACAAGTGGGCTGTATGAGTGAGAAAGAAAGCTGATAAGCTTCTCAACAGTTGGCAACAAGATCCTCAACTAATGAGTAAAAAATCTGAATCATGGTCTTACTCTTCCGATGACGAATATTTCTAGTAACTGATGTCAGTAACAAAGGCCTTGGAGAGAGACTGGTTTGGGTAGGAGATGTAATTCTGCTGGGAGGAATTACAGACTGTAAGCCCATCTTCAAAGAGCCATACAAAAAGACCCAGGCATTTCTGTCAAAGCTTTCACCTGGACTGATGTGAGCTGCACAGCCACGACTGTTTAATACTGTGCTATTCATTGCTGTATTCCCACAATATCAATCTACCCTCTTCTTGGCCCACATGCCTCTTCCTGAGAAGTGGAATGCCTTGCCAAGAACTAAGATGAGAGGGAGGGCTTGGGCAATGTGGTCCCAAGTGGGGCCTATGTGACCTCCTGGCAACCACCAGGAAGGTTCCTACTGACAATACAACACATCAAGATGAGTTCCCTGGATATCCAGTAAGAATAGCTATGCAGTAAGGGGTGTTCCCAAGACAGTTAATATCCCTGTGAGCCATATATGACATGCCAACATCCCATCCACTTTCAGTATTTAATTCTAGGGCTCAGGCCAGGCTGTCAATGAGCTAATGACCCAGGTGCCTTGGGTAAATCACCAAATGTTTCCTTATATCCTCAGGTTCCTAAATACCTTCCAGACCTGGGCTTCAAATCCTCTTTTCTGCTCTTGGGAGAGCTCTTATCCTTTTCTCCTTGGCAGACACAATCTGCCACACTGACAGTTCACTTTGCAGTCCATTCTGGGCACAAGTAATGGCCCATTGAGCCTAGAGAGCCATCGCACTAATTGCCACCATGGGCATGGGGGAAAAAGAGAAGATCTAAGAGGTTGGCTTCACCCTTCTCAATTTCAACAAACATTTGTTATCCAGTGTGTTATTCAATGTAAAAGAATTGGAAATACTTAACAGTAAGAGCCACTTCAGCTTCACATTTTCTTCTGTAATCCCAAAGTGACAAAAGAAAACGCTCAGCTGGTTCAGGTGGTCCTAAACACCTGCTGCAACCCCTCTTGTGCACTAATTCCTAGCACGAGACTTGGCAAAGCACAGGAGGCAACCAGCTCTTCTCCCACTGCAGAAAGCCAGGTGGTGATTGCTGAAGCAGCGTGGATGCTGACGGAAGAGTGAGTAAGGCTTCAGATAAATAAAATCTATGTTAGGATTTCAAGCATCCCACACCACAGAAGGATCCAGGAATCCTGCTAAAATGACACCATCCAGTTGATATTTTTTGAACTCCATTTCCTTATCACTTTTTTAAAGGCCAATTTCTTTGTTAACATGTAAAAGAGTATTTGAAAAGGTCTCATCTATGTCCTATATGATAAAACAGCTAGTGGTTTGCATGACTGATTTAGAGATTGCTTCCATCTGCAGTATTCTAAATACCATGTCTCATTTCAGAAGAGAAAAGTGCCATAAATATGTGACTAAGTGACATAAAAAATTTGACACCTAAGGAATAGCATTTTCTGCATGATCTCAAACTCGATAGAAATGAAGCACATATTTTTCATGCTAAAAGATACTAATCTGAACATTCTGCAGAAATGGGGCCCATTGACATTTACCTGAGAAAAAATGATACACAAATTCGATGTGTGGACAAAATAAATGCATATTCCCTTCACACATTGCCGATGATCTAAAATTAGTCTGGAATCTAATTTAATTGGAATTGGAAACAGAAATTGGTTCCAGCTAAACCAAAATATTTTTGATGAACCCAATGTGTGCAATATGAGTTTTCTTTCCAAGAAAGTAGATTAGTAGAGAAAATACAGGAGGTGTTTTCATGGTAAAACTTTGTAAACAGAAGAAAACAGTTATTTGCTGTCTCATAGCCAAAGGGAGTCCTGTGAGAAAGAGGATTATCCTCAAATTTGTTAGAATCCAGAATTCTCTGTTTTGACCCCTCAAATTGATGGCAGTATGTTATTAAGAAAAAAACTATATTTGTTGAAGAAACTACCAAAACAACAACAACAAAGCCTAAACAGAAGTAACAGTGACTGTATCCAATCTGCATATACATTTGATTTACATGTTCACAAGCACCATCTGGAAAAGCCTCATCCACAAAAATGAAAGGACAAAGAAAAAATAATTTTCTTCCCTGTATTGTGCTAGCATCTGAACTTTATGAGGAGATGGGTCAAACTGAATGGCAAGTTAAATTTTATAGCAGCAACACAAACCAAACACAAAAACAGCTAAAATTGTGAATATATTGTATCATCTTGTGTGCTTCGGTTTTGTTCAGAAAAGCATAGAGAAGTATCGCTGGATAGGTTCTCAAATGCATCTGCCTGCCTTATGGTTATTCTGGAGAGGCGCTTTCCCAGTCTGTTCAGAAACATATATTTTCTTTCTTGGAAATGCTGCTGAAAACCTGTCTGAGGATTGCAACAGGGGTCTTGGCACTACTAACCAGAATTAAAGGATTGCTCTGTGTGCTGGTTGTACTTGTAATTCATATACTCCAGAATGGTACTTCCCTTTTTTTCAGTCCCACATGGAGCTCAAAACACATTTTATTGTCAGGATATTCCCTGGAGAATGGCTCTGTAGAATAGCATAGTCCAGCTGGGGATGCTGTGCTGGATGCACCCCAGGACATGGGTTGGCCTCTGGGCTTCCAGGGCAGGCTGTTTTGTGCTGTGCCTGCTGCCAGCCAGCACCCCCAGGTTCCTCCCCGCAGGGCTGCTCTCCAGCCAATTCTCTCCCTCTTCATACTTGTGCCCAACGTCACTCCATCCATCCCAGGTGCAGAATCCAATATTTGGACATGTTAACTAACTGCCCAAGGGCCCAATCTGCCTAGACTGGAGTCCTGTGCTCTCCATTCCCTACTAGTTCACTTGACTATATCTGGTTATGTGTAGCACTTTCCAGTTGTTCCAACTGAATGTGCAGGTTTTTCCAGATTATTTCTCCATTTTCATTTATTTTCTGCCTTGCAGCATAACTATAATTCTTCTGTTTGTTGTTTTTTTTTTTAAAGTATAAGCACCCTATCTGTTCCTTCACTCAGACCGCTGGTGAAAGCAAACTAGAAGGCAAAATCCTGCAGAGCTGCATAAATATATATTCACCTTTTGTCAAGAAAGTGCTGAAAAGTATTTCCTGAGCACAATTTTGCTTGCAGGTTAGGCTTCTTTCATCTATACTATGATTCCGTAGCTGGCTTGCAAATATAATGTTAAACATTGTGAAAAGCCTTACTAAAAACCAGGTATAAAATATTCACACTCCCATTCTACCCACAAATGCCATTATTCCACTGTAAAAAGAGTTACTTGGATCTGCAAAGAACAAGTTACATGCTACAAGTTAGACAAGAAGAGAGTTGATGCAACTCCTCTCATAATTTTCAAGTTACTTAAGAATGTGTTGCTGAATTATCTCTTCCAGAGTTTTTCTGAGTATTAAAGGCATGCTGAGTGCTATGTAGCTCCCTTGCTTCTTCTTGCCCTTGTTCCCTCTAAATACAGGGGGGAGAGCAAAACTGATGAGATCAATTTAAGACGCTTCATCCATTCCCTTTGGGAATCCCCAGAGCTGGTTGCTGCTGGCTCCAACACATTTTTAGTGAGTGCTTTTTCTGGCAAAGACTGGAGTCCATCAGGTCTGGAAGAGCTACAAACATATTATCTATCTAAGTATCTTATTTACCTCTAACTGAGACAGAGGGTTTATTGCTGGTATTAACTTTGCTAATCTCTCTTTCTTGCTGCCTCTTCTATTAATGATTGAAAGGTAACACTGCCTACCTTGCTTAATAGTTAATTAAAAAAACCCAAACCTTCTGTAACACTTCTTATCCTTTACATAATGTAATGATGGCAAATATTTCCTGAAATTCAATTAGAAATACAGTTTACAAAAATTCAATACCATTCATAATTGCAAATGGTTCAGGCATGCAATGGAATGAATTATTGCCTATTGTATTTCCTTTAAATCCTGGTTAACCTCTTGCTGCTTCTAAATTGGAATAAAAGCAGAGAGATGTAAAATGAGAGTACCCTCAGAATATCAATATAAATTGACTGAAATACGTTGCTGAGGATGCAACTTGCATGTTAAAAAAATCACTTCAGTTATGATACAGAACGTGAAAGTGGGAGAATAATTCAATAATTGTAATGAAATTTCATCTTCTTAAAATGTTATTAAATGTTATGTAAATCATTGTTAATTTTATTCAGTGCTGAAAATACTGCTATGTAGATACTGTTTCAGTGACAATGAGCACAAGAAAGACAAAATGATGGCTTTTCTTGCCATACTTGTACTGGAAAAGGGGAACTTTGACACCTTTTGATGAGTGGAAAGACATTAAACCTGAAGGGAAAAGTCAGCCCTAGATAAAACAAGTTTTTGATCTGGCAACTTCTAAAAGGCAATTTGCACTTGATCTGACTCACATATTTAAAATATACAGTAGACAATTAATTCAAAGAGTAGTGGCTTTTCAAAGTCTTTTTTTTTAAGAACTAACATTCTCAGAACTAAATTAAAATGCACTTTTAGAAATACTCAAGTTGAAAATGCTGTTATCATTACTGTTGGAGGCCTTGCTACCTTCCTTCCCTAATTTTTGCAAAAATCCTTGTTTGAAGGTCCGGAGGAAAAGCTTAACTCAATTTCTGGGGCATTATTTTAGCCTTTATTCATAAAGGCTTTTGAGTGCATGCTCAATTCTCATTTAAATCAATGAAGGTTAAATGTTTTGGTCCAGGGCAGGTCTGTATTTATTCCCTTTCAAGACACACCCTCAGTCTTCAACAATATAAGAACTATAGAAGTAACTATTTCATATTTTTAAAGAAAATAGAGAAAACAGTCTGTAGCTGTATAAATACTTAATTTTTTTCTCTGAAGATTTTGTGTAATTAGAGTTTGCAGTAGTTGGTGAAAATGGTGTAAGACATTGGAGGAGAAGAGAGAAAGAGAGGGTTTATTTGAGGGTATTATTTGAGGTGTGATAGAAAAATTGCTGCAAATACTGGGTATGAGGGGTGTAGGGCTGTGCAGTGGTCTGCTGAGGGACCTGTAGGGCCTCTGCTTCCATCTGGGGGGGGGGGGAATCACCTACCAAACAAATATTGTCCCCAGAATGCAGCCAAAATGCTCTCCCACAACACTACCTTAGTCCTCCACTTAATACATCAAGAGGCAAAACCAATAAGGCATGGAAAAGTGCAGCATTTTAAAGGGAGTTGCAGTAGGAGGAGATATTAACAGGCAAGGTTAGTAGAAAGTAGAATAAAAACTTTTAAGGACACTTCATGTATTCATTGAAGCTGGAAGGCTGAGGCTGCTCAATTTGCAGCTCTCATCAAAGCTTACACCAACTGCAGTGAGCTCAGAATTGGAGCTGAGGGCCCCAGTTGAGGAGAGCACTCAGTCAAATCCTTAAGTGTTTTGTTGACGAGGGATAGGTTGAAGGATGTGCTTAATGTGCAGGTGCCAGTGCTCACAGAAATAGAATTGAAAATTCTCACAAGGACTGCATGAGAAGTTTCACATTTGCTTTCTGCAGAGGCTGTGCTGGAAGAACGTTCTGCACATGGTTTACAGAAAGACAACACAAGCAGTGGCATGACAGTGACAGGAAAAATGATGTATCATTTAAATAAATACATAAAGCCACTTATCAGCTGCTCTACCTGCAACCTCAGCTGAGAGAAATTCAATGGAATACTGGCATCATGTGGCAAGCTGAAAACACTTTAACTTGACTATTCTTTTTTTTGTCCTTGGACTTATACAGAACATGCTGTGCTGTAGGGCAGAAAAACAATCCTTGCCTTCAGCATATAAACAAATCATGAGGAACAGATAATTTAAAAAGTATCTATTGGACAGAAGAGACAGAGAAGGAAAATGGATGTAAACTATGCCTTGGCACAAAAGTGCATGGGCCACTTTAGCATGTGTGGGGCTATTTTACCTTCTCTGCCTTCTCTATGACAAGAACTGACCCAAAGGCACAACCAAAATGTGCCCTTTACATGCTGAACATGCACAGACAAGAGTAAGCAGTGCCTTACTCTTAATAGTGTGCCTAAATCCTTAACAGAATTTAAAAGAAGGCTTCTAAATAGTCACTTTTCAGGAGCCATGGGCTGAAAACCACAAAGGGTCCAGGGAGCTGCAGCCAAGGGAATGTCCCCACTGCTGTTTGAATACCTACAGCACTGCACTGCAGTCCTACACCCTACTGTCTCCTTGCTTCTCTTCTCTCACCCTCACACACACACACATGGTCAGAGTGCATCCTGCACTCAGCATCGTCCCAGCTTCAGCAAGACAGGTGCTTTCACAAAAGAACTGGCGCTGCTCAGGGTCTTAAGTCATGGTACTGGAAAAAGGGGAACTGTTTATGAATGAAAAATATCAAATCAAATGGATTCTGACTTTCTCCATAGTGCAGACTCCAGCTATTAGTTTGTTATGTAAAATATTGGCATTGTATTACCCTTGTTCCAGCACCATATATGGGAAGATGCAAAAGGACTTTTGTAATGGAAATGCAAGACTAAGGCAATTTTAGCCTCTGCATTTGCAAGATGAAGCTTTTCCAACTAAGTACCAGGATTATCAAGTTCCTTGAAGGACTTTCTTTCAAGAAAGCAGCTGCCAGTAGTTGAAATCTAATAGGATAGTGCTTTAACTTGGATGATACATGATGCCTTTCTACAGCTTAAGGGCAGTACAAGTGTTTTGAATTCATATTTTTGGATCCATTAATTTATCTCAGATCAAAGAAATCAGCTAGTAATATGCCCTTTGGTACTAAGTAATAACTTCTGTATCTTTGTAATATTCCATAGGATGGTGTACTTGGAAAAAATACATTGCATACACTACTGATGCTATAAACCTGGTGAACCCTGATAAGAAGTATTATGGTTTCCTTTTTTTTGTCTTGGTATGAATGAAAAGCTATTTTACATTCACTTGAAAACACCTACCAGTGCAGAAAGAAATGCATTTACTTTTGGCTACCTTCTTTAGATCTGTGATTAGGTGATAAGGCAGAGACAGACAAGCTAATATATTATTTGTTTGCAATTAGGTTAACATTAATTTTTCAGCACTCTTTTTTAGTGAGAGCACAGCTTCAAACTTCTCAGCTGGATGACAGTAAAGCAGGGATACAAACTCCCAGCTACTCATCTTTCAAGAATTACCTACGAGAAACTCTGCTGAGGCAAAATATCAGTATATAGTTTAAAATTTCATCTCTCAGCTTTCAGATTTTTGTTGGGCATGGTTCTATCATTTCTACAGCTCAGTAGATCTGCACAGTAATCTCCAAAGAGCAAGAATGTCAAATCACAGAGCATTTAGAGTTTAAGCAGACATTGTTCTGTTAGGGGCCAACAGCCTCTTCCTTAAATTCCTGGGAAATGTATCATCATAGTGTTCCATCTTACCTTTTCCAGACAAAAGCTTTTTGGAGCTTTGCTTTTTAATGCAGAGACAATTCCAGTTTCAAGAAATGGTTTTAAAAGCCTTGAATGGAACAAAACCTGTGTGTGAAATTTCATTACTGGTACAAAACTGAGCTGTGCTGAGATGGACTGTTGGCTGCAGTTACTATATTGAATGTAGCTAGTCTCCTCTGAGAAAATGAGGATAAATACTGCCAATAAAAAGAAAATGTGAATTGTGCTTTAGCTGTTTGGTTCATGTTTAAAAGCAGTCAACACTGTTGGGGGGTTTGGTACAATAGAAAATGGTAATGGTGGCTATAAACCACAGTTCAAAGAGATCCATCACAAACACAAGTACCTGCAAAAGGATATGAAAATCTAATTAGACTCTTATTTTTTCTTTATTTAGGTGTTCACTAGCCTGCTTGGGGCACTTCTGCAGTCGGTTCAGGTTTACCTTAGCTGCTGCTGTCGTCAGCATTAATTACAGAGATGTTCATTTTGCTCTTACTCAGCAAAATCACAATAAAGTGTACTCTAAGATATATCTCCACAACTGCAGTTGTTCACAGTGATATTAACAGTGTGCAGCTGCTGTGGGCTGTAAGATGCCTTTGTCCCAATAAGTTTCTGATTAGATGGCCATGCATGATTAGCTAAAATCTGAACTGTTCACCAGGAAAGGCAGAGCAGACACTTCCTTGAGAGATGCACTTGTGTCACTTTGTGTTAATAATGATATCCTTGATATTTACACACCTAGTTTGTCTTTATAGCTTTGATCAAACCTTTCATCTCAGTACCATGCATTTTCCAGCCTAACCCATATTTCTTCCCCTCTGGGAGATTGAATGAAGACAGGGACATCGCAAAACAGTTGCCTGATTTGCTTGTAGCAATGTTATCAAAGTCATCATTTGAGGAAGAGCCTGGTCCTTTATGTGACAAAAGTAGGGGTTTGCCCCCCTTTTTTTGGAGGATTTGGAGAAGGGCCAAAGATTTGTAGAGATTCTGCTCTAAGGTGACAGAATTCTGTGGGCTGTTATCAGAAGAGTGGCTTCCTGCTGCTGCTGCTAACACACATTTGTAACAGGAAAAATGTCCTTGCCTTCAGCTAAACCATACAGCACTGCACACTGGGAGTACAGAGAAAACTGCTCTAGAGGAAAAAAAATGAGAAGAAAAAAATATAAGGGTTATTTATCCAAACACAAACAAATAAATGCAAACTTATTTTTTATTAAACTCACCAGCATGCTGAGCTCTGGACTGAGTAAACCAAGGCTTCAGCCAGAGCTGCAGGAGGCAGGAACGGAGTTTGACTGTTTCTTATGCCAGGGGATGCAGCTGCTCCTCCTGCTAATCCCACTGCAGGAAAACCAACTGAGCACTGTGATGTTCTCATGTGGGCCAAGATGGACCTGTTCATACCCAAGTTAACTGGATGGCTGGAGCTGGAGCCACAGGGTGGGACCTCCTCAGCAGAACCTGCACAGAGAGGTACCATGTGGTAATGGGGTGAGGCACTGCTACAGACAGCGAACAATGGAAACCAGGAAACACAGCAGGAACACGTGGACAGCATTCAGCATGGCAGTGATTGGGAGTGACCTGGAGATGTGTACTCATGTGAACAGGTACATTCCCCATAGCCACCAAATTAACAGGGTACACAAAACTTGAGGAATTTCAAAGGAATGAAAAAGGGTGGCATGCCCTTGCTAGAAAGTCAACGAAGACCAAAAGCAGACATGCTGTTCAGACATTAAAACATCTAGAAAAACTGTAGCTGTAAGTTTTCCCTTTTTCCACAAGGCTGAAATTTTGGAGAATGCGATGAGAATGCAAACTTACACACAGTTCAGCTACAGAGAATTTTTTATTAGTTCCAGCTCCAGCAGAAACATTTCAATACACACCCACAAGGAAATGCTTGGAGCAGTAAGAATTGAGGCTATCATTCAAAACATCTCTCACTGCCAATTCTGCTGTGTACCTTCATGTGAGGGGGGAAAAACATCACAGGAACTAAAGACAGAGTGTTGGGAAAGACAAAGACCTTCACAAGAAGGCAGAGCAGATGGATGGACTTTAAAACATTTTTCATTTTCCACTCCTGAGAAATATTAAAACTTAAAAATCACTCCTCCACCTCTGTCCAAGGTTTTAACCTATTTTTTTCTAAAGAAGAAATAAATCTTACTGACTTATGCAGTTACTTGTTTCCTAAAGAAGGTTAATAGGACCTCTCAGCTTAACTTCTTCCTGTCACATCTGCTGACATCATCTGAAAAGAGGAGCCTGTGAGGTCTTACACCTCTGTTTCAAACCACAGCTACAACAGACTCACAGAGACATCCCTGTTCCCACATCACTTTGTTTATGTTGAGCACCAGGTCTCCAGGGGTGGTCTGGACATTTGCCTTGCTGTCCAGAAGAGGAAAGTATAGTCACAAGCAGTTCTATTGAAGAAAAAAGGCATGGCAGAGGTGCATTGCTGAAAAAGTGTTAGGAGGACTATTGTGAATCCTGACAGCTCCCAACTAGATAGAAACATGAGAGCTCCTTTTGGGAAAACTACAAAAATCATTATAAAATACTTCAGTCTGGGAAGGATGCTCAGAGGCATCTAGTGCTACTCTCAGCTGAAAGCAAGGCTAACTTTCAGTGTTAGATCAGCCTCTTCAAGGCCTTTTCAAGTTTGGAAAATTTCTGGGTGTGGAGGCACTACCGTGTCCCTAAGCAACGTGTTCCTTTGTTTAGACAACTTCACTGTGAATTTTTTTTGTGGTAGTGGTGGTGGGTTTTTTGCTTCTGGGTTGTTTTTTTTTCAATATGTGTGTGCTTTTTACCTTTTATAAATATGAGGGAGTAACCTGGAGAACAATTTAACATTGACATAGGCCATAACTTAAGAACCAATAAGTTAACCACCTGTATTCCTCACTGCATACAGAAAGAATTCAGTTTCTCAAGAGGACTGTGGAAAGGTTATGGAGGACCTCTTGTTAGCTGAGGAGAAATTCTCCCCCTTTGTGTTGGGATTTTCCAAATACACCACAGTGTTGCAGGTCAACAAAAGGCCTCCCCATTCTTGTGCACAAGCCAGCAAGACTTTCTTAGGCCAAGTTTGGGAAGAACCTGTCTTAGCAAACCAGCTTAATACACAAAGAGACACAACCTCTGCTCAAACATCAGGTCTGGAGGGGTAGTAATCGGGTGCTGAAGAATGACCTTAGATTTTATGTTCTGTGTTAGTGAAGGATCCTCACCCAGCAGCACAAGCTGACCCTTACAGTCACCCATATTCCCCTTTCTTTTGAAGCAGGATGATACCAACACAGCCTAAATAAGTCAGTTCTTAAAATTTTTGTAAATCAGAAGAGGAATTCAACTATTGTGGAAGCAATAACTTATCAGTTAGAGAACACAAGGAGATTGATGGCAGGGAAGCCCAAATGGCCTTAATGGGAGGGAAACCCAAAAAGGAGCCCCACTCAGTTCATCATGGTGAGAGGACAAATATATCCTTGGGCTAAGCAGATTGAGGGTTAACAGCTGTCAGACTTCTGCCTCTGTACTTAGAGGCCTGACTTGGGTCCAGAGTGTCTGGCAAACACAGGTAAAACAAACATAGCAGGTAGGGAACAGTTGAGTCACAGAGCAGAGAGCTCAAAACACTGTGGTCACCTCAGTGCTTTGATGCCACCACACAAAAGGACATTCAGTACCTTTTCCTTCTCTTTTTATGACTTGCTACAGAATAACAAAATTTGTTTTGTAATGTAGCACCCTAATAGCTTTGTAGGCTGATTAAATGCTTTATTTCTGTGTCAGCTATTAATTTGTCCCAGGGTAACCCATGGCTTTATGTTTCAAATCAATAGAGATTATCTGTTAAATAACCTTTAAGGAGATGAGCAAGCAATGCAGCACTTGACTGAATGCAATACATAAACTTCCCAGAAAACAGTTTTATTAACTCAGCAAAAGCACCACAGGCTTTCAAGGTATGCAGGGGTGAGCTTTAAACCAAAAGGGGAGCATTGATTATCTGAGGGCATTTTATTATGAACATAATGATAACGAACATCACACCAGTGATCTCAGGAAAGAACACAGAAGTTGAATGTCACAAAAGCAAAGGCATCCAGAAGGGTACTCTCTTCACTCCCATCACCCAACATTTGGGCTTCGTACAGGGCCTCTCATGCAAGAGCAGATATAGAGGCCAGTCATAGGGGTCTGGGGAGAGAAAAGTGACAGATAGCAAGGCCACTCTAGGATTTTACAAGGAAATGGAATGGAAGGAGGGGTTGCAAAGGTCTGACTCATCTTTGTAGTCTTTATGGTGCCTACACAGAATAGCTAAAACTTTTGCTGAGGGAATGAAAAAGTCTCGCAAGATCAACTGATACACAGCCATCACATTTTCTTTCCCCCAAAATAGCTCAGCTGTGGTTGTTTAAAAAATATAATTTGAAAGATAAAATAAGTCAGATTTATTATTAGACTTTTATGATCGTACAAAATATGTACTGTTCCAAAATTTTCTGGACTTCTTGTTGTGCTCCCATGATGTTAGTGCTGTACACTTCTACAAGAAAGGTGCAGACAAGCAGCTATTTTGATACAATTATATGTAAAAGAACCCATATTCTCATTCTCTTCATCCTTTTCCACTTAGATCTGTTCCTGGCTCCTCAACCCCTAACCTAAATTCCCATGAAATATTTATAAAATCACAGAAGAATAGTCACAAGTTCTGATAAAAGCCAGTTTTGAGGGGGTACTGCTTCACTTTATTTCCAAAAGCAGTGAAGAAACACATTTATTATAACTGTGATGTCATCCACTGCTTCTGTAGGCAATAGCAAAGGCCTTAATGAAGAGTTCCAAATAATTTTTTTTATTGTTAAAGGTGCCTCAGACATGTTCACCTTTGAAACTTTCAAAACATATTTATACACAGTTTGCAAACAAAGCCACACTGTGAGAAAGAGCAGGAGAGTAGGAGTGGCCTAAATAAATGAGAACGGGCAAAAGTCACAGGAGTGACAATTCAAGGACGTTTAGTGAGAATTGTGTCAGACTGCAGGACTCTGTGCACGCACGTGTGTACATGAACCCAAGGCCTGGGGCATGCAGGGAAATCCTTCCTCTGATAATTTCTTTTTCTACTGTGTATGAGTAAAATGGCTGAGACACTTAGATAGCACCTTGTGAATGTTTCATGTTGTTTCTAATTATTCACAACTTCAATCAAGTATTTTGCTCTTATTTAACATGGTATTTGCTAATAATTCATGCCCAGTTCTTTTTGTCTTTCCTGAGCACAAGTAACACCAGTTTCTCAGAAACCAGAGTAGTCAGACCAATGTTTCCTCCCCTTCCCTCCCCCCTTTAGGAGTAACCTGTCACACAAAGAACAATTACACCAGAGGACTGATGATACAACCTCACGTCAGTGCAAAGGTCTCTGCAGGGGAGCCAAGGCACTACAGACTCTGGAGACTGGCTTTCAGCTCTGATGAGAAAACAGAGGCTGTAACGAAGAGCGAGAAGGAGATGGATTGAGATGCTCTGCTGGGAAGGTGACAGTGTGGTATCTGTTCCTGCTGCACTAACAAGCTGGTGCCTGAGTAGGATATCAATGTGTGTGTAGATAAAGGTGATCCAGCAGGTGTAATTTATTGGGATTCTGTACAACTGACAAGGTTCTTACAGAAAATTTATTATAGGAACTAACAAGACCTAAGGAAAGGTCCTTTTACAAATTTTTATGTTCGTGTTGTTTTAATAACCAAGCTTCCTAGAAATCCCTGAAAACCTCTCCCATCAATCTGCTGCTCTTTACAATGTGGTGAAGACACAAGTACCACTATTTACCTTTAGACCATCTGGAAAACCCTAAAGGAAACCTATATCTTCTATCAGGAAAACCAAGGCCCTGCCAAGTAAAGAGACATCAGCTGCAATCTCAGCTCTAACTGTCTGGAAAATCTAAATGCCTTCCCTGGCTACCTGTAATAGGCCATGTTTTCACATTTACATTTCTGTAAACTGTGAGTCTACATGAAAACTCAGCATCAGCTTGGGGAAAATAAGGTGTAACTCTAAATGGCAAAATCTGACTTTCTTCTTGTAAATGCCAAGGGTAATCAGTCCATCTCTCCAGTGCCTCACCCAGCTGTAAATGTATGTGATAAGTAAATATTCTTTTAATGCTCATTTTCCTCCCTTCTCTCCAACCACATCCCATTCACCCCCAACTTTAGTGTTGGTGGGTATTGCCCTATCTACCTTCTTTTGCGTTTTTCCTGAGAAACTACCCCATCTTATGATTTCATTAATTCAGTTGTAGGAACCTCAGTTCATAAAGCTCCTTAGGAGATGGATACTCAGTAGGACTCAGCCCTGTTGCTGTCACCCATAGCTTTTGTGAGTATTTAGCCCTAGACATAGCATTTTAACTACTACCTTTCCAAAGACCTTGTAGAAGCACCATGGGAGAGGGGAACAGGAACACTAATGAGACTTGAGCTTCCTTCCTAGCCCGTGAGTCTGTTAAGTTACAGCAGCTTCAAATGATTGCTAGGAAAAAAATATAAAATCCTCATATTCTTCAAGGATGAATCTTTAAGGTGGTCAGCAATAGATGGGGCTACAGACTTCCTTCTAAACCCAGCCTGGTTGAATCCAGTCCAACAGTGGTCTCCCAATGCCAAAAGCCCACAAAGGACCTTATAACATGGAAGATGTGTAATTCCCTATTCCTTCTCAGAAACCCAGCACCATGCATGGAAGAGGAGGTGAGGAAGTGCAGTTTCAGCCTCAGGTCTTGGGCTTAGACTCCTCCATTTACAGCCTGCCCATTGACAAGGGCACCTCTCCTTTGCTCTCAATCCCTCTTTCTTCAGCTCTTTTCAGGTCTTGTATGGCAGGTGGCAGCAGGCAGGGCAGGGACTGGGGCTCAGGAAGCCACATGAGAGCACACAGAGAGCAGGGAAAGAAGTGATGTGGGAAGTGGGAGGACCCAGAGACATATGAGTATCTGTCAGCACTGACACAGCAGTTGCACAGAGGGATTCACCATAGAGCAAGAGGAATAATTTCCTATGGTAGGTGGTAGTTAAATAACATGCAGAAATTTTGGGTGGTGAAAGAGCCTGAGCACTAAACAACATAAAGTATTGGAATGAAAATTTGCAGTGGTATAAAATCAAAATGCTATGGGCAGAAGGAGCTGTTCTGATTTTCTCTCCTTATCTCAGGAAAAAAATTAAAGAGTCCACTATTGTTCCAGTGTAAGAACGCTGGCAGCCTTCAGTACTGTCAGGTGATTTTTTGGCTGTTTGACTAATATTGACTTTCTTCTGTCTTTCACAAGCAAATAGAAGTTATTTTCCTCTTATTCTCTTCATTGCTCTTTTTGAATCTGTTTTCAAATAGAAATGTGTCATTTTTTTATTAGTGAAATAAGAACCCATACATACAAGTTATTTTGACAAGAACAAACCTACCACAAAAATCTTGTTTTCAAGAATTACAGTTTTGAGATAGAGAATAGAATCTTGCTACCTTAAATTTTTTGAGACGTGAATGTTCACAAGGCCATTGCAATGTGCCAGAAACCTACTGACAAATAAATCTGATGTGGTTCCCACCCACACAGGCATAAATCCTTTACAAATGACAGAAACTAGACAAGTATCTCAGGTGGAGCCCATTTTATTTAATTTAGACATTCAAATTATTAGCTACATAAGACTGCCAGCAGTCCCATCCTTTGCAGGCAGTGAAAAGAAGTAAAAAGTGAAAACACGTGTAAAACACCAGACAAACTTCCCTGCAGATATGTTCATTACCTAGTCATCTACAAAACTCAGGCTGACCAGAAAACCAAATGTTGTGGAGTAAACTAAAGCTGTGAATCCAACAGGAAAGGTGAAGGCAACAACCAAGAAATGTACTCTAATTATAGAGATCTCCTGTCTATTTGTATCTTTGTATTTGTGAGAGCTGAGCTGCAAAGGGAAGGAAGTTTCAACATCCTCCATGGTTAGGATCTTGGAGGATGTGTGGGACTGCAATGGAAATTATTATTTCAGACAATCAGAGATCTGTTCTGGAGCTAGCAGCACTCAGTGATAAGTTAGTATTTTGGAGTTGAATGGCAAAATTAGGTATTCAGTGTTGCACTGAGGCAGGAACATTCTCTTGCCTACCTTGCACATGATTGAAAAGAAACATATTTTAAAAAGAGTCCCCTGAAAATAATTAATTTGTGCCAAAAGGCAAAGGATGTCACTTACAGAGCTGCCTTTATGACACAGAGCAGGGGCAGAGTAACTGAAAGTCCCAGTACTACTCACACTGAGAGATGGCAGACACCTCTCCTGGACAGCACCACTGTCAGGCTGAGTCCCATCAGAAACATGGAGGGGACACTGCTCAAGGGTACAACTTCTGACATTGGAGGGAGGACATTTTATGAACTATATTTCTCCTCCTTGTCTTCACAAAGGAGCAAGAAGATTAGCAAGATCATCCTCTGAAATAAGCCAGACTCTGAAATCTGTGGTCTTCCAGACGCCTTGGGCTGGCATTTAGGAGCAAGGCTGAGCCCTGAATGAGAGCTATTTACTGTCCCAAGGGGAGACACAGACTGGTCTTCACTGTAACTTAAACACTGGGAAGCACGAACAACTTTTTACGTTTAACTTCATGTTCAGAATCCATCAACAGCTGCATCTCATCCCCAGGACTAACTCACAAAAGTCTCAGTTCCAGGGATACCTCTAGAAATACTACCCAAGCAATCCTCTGGTTGTAGAGCAGTATCAGCAGCTGCTATTGCAGTACTCACTTCCTAAGCTCTGCAGTCTCCTCCTGCCTCTCCTCTTTCCCAGCTTGCCCCAGCCATTATTTCCCTCTGCAGAATGGTGAGAAGCAGTAACAAGATTAGTGCTGCTTGAACAGAGTGTAACTATAGAGACGAAGGATCATTTCACTGATCAGTGGGCTGTAATTTAGAAACAAAGCTAGTAATATCATACCAAAGAAACCCCAAAAAATCCAAACCCAAACCTTTTTGCTACTAGGCATATCAATTTATCATAAGATTACCACTTAAAAGATGGGATTTCACACTGACCAAATTACATTCAAATTAAATAAATTACCCCAGGAAAATGATAGCAAACACATTTATATTCAACATTTATATTGGTATGGTTTTTATGGCAACTAAGATACAAAACTTGCAGAGGAAGGATAAGAAAATACTTTTCAAAGCCTCAGAATAGTCCTTAAGCTTTTTTATGATTTTACAATAACTGATCTTGCCAATTAATTTTGAATTTGAACAAGTGCCACTTCTGTGTCTAGATGGCACAAAATCACAGAATCACAGAATAAGCTGAGTTGGAAGGGACTCACAAGGATCACTGAGTCCATCAATGTTCTGCACAGCACCATCCCCAAGAGTCACACCATGTGCCTGAGAGCACTGTCCAAATACTGCTGGAACTCTGTCAGGTTTGGTGCTATGACCACTTCCCTGGGGAGCCTGTTCCAGTGCCCAGCCACCCTCTGCATGAAGAACCTTTTCCTGATATCCAACCTAAACCTTCCCTGACACAACTTCAGGCCATTCCCTTGGGTCCCATTACCAGTCACCACAGAGAAGAGATCAGTGTCTGCCCCTCTTTGTCCCCTCATGAGGAAGTTGCAACTGCAGTGAAATCTCTCCTCAGTCTCCTTTTCCCCAGGCTGAACAGACCAAGTGCCCTCAGCCACTCCTCACACGGCTTCCCCTCAAGTCCCCCACCATCTTTGTTGCCCTGCTTTGGACACTCTCTAACAGTTTACTGCCTTTCTTACATTGTGGCACCCAAAACTGCCCCCAGCACTTGAGGTGAGGCCGCCGCAGTGCAGAGCAGAGCAGGACAATCCCCTCCCTTGCCCAGCTTGTGCTGCTGTCCCCGATGCCCCCAGGACAGGGTTGTCCCTCCTGGCTGTCAGGGCACTGCTGGCTCATGTCCAGCTTGCCATTGACCAGGACCCCCAGGTCCCTTTCCATGGCACTGCTTTGTAGCATCTCATTCCCCAGTCTGTCCATACATCCAGGGTTGGATGGGCCCAGGTACAAAATCCTGCACTTTCCCCTCATTGAACTTCATGTGGTTGGTGCTTGCCCAGCCCTCTGATTTGTGGAGGTCTCTCTGCAGGGCCTCCCTGCCCTGGAGGGAGTCAGCAGATCCTCCCAGTTTTGATAATTTGTGAACTTGTTTAGTATCTCGTCCAGTCCTGCCCCCAAGTCATTTATGAAGATATTCAAGAGCACAGGGCTGAGAAGCCCTGTGGAACAACCCCAATAGTGACAGGTCACCAGTGTGATGTCACACCATTCACTATAACCCTTTGTGCCTGACCTGTGAGCCAGTCACTCACCCATCACCTGATGTGTTTATTGTGGGCTGGACATTTTGTCAAGAACGATCCTGTGAGAGACAGCAGCAAGATGTTTATAACACTTGCTTTAAAGTGAATGCTTTAACTGGTATTCAGAATAGAAAAAAAAAGTCCTAAAGTTTAAGTTTCCATCAGAAGTTATACGACTTGATTTTTTTACTCTGTTTTGTAGAAATCACATTTTATGCTAATCCTTTGCTTACAATTAAAAATGTTGAGCATTTAAAGATTGCTACATATATATTTTAACTAAATGTGAAGAAATCCACTGCTGCTGCCTCAAAACCAGCAGGAAAGTATTCTCCCTGGTTTTCACAGGCAATGAATATTTTGATCACAATCCAAAATCTTAAACAAAACTCTAAACCATTTTGAATAATAAGAATACTGAACTGCTGCAGTTCCACTCCAGCACACAAATTATATTGGCCATTTAGCACAACTTTGATGCAGGAGCTCAGCTACAAGTCCAGATTATTATCCATCCCAGCAACTGCAATGTAATGCAATTTCAGGAAATACCAGGCAAATTCTCTCCAGCCAAGAAGCCCATCATATGTCTCAAGCTGAGACAAGCTGTGCTCATGAGGTCTCTGCAAACAGAATTTAGCCTGGGGCACTTGTGCACCCAAAGGGCCATGCAGACCTGAGGCTTAGGGGTACAGACTCTGTCTCAGAGGGGTTCAGCTGTTACACACACTAAAATGGGGCTGTTGAGCTTGGCTGCTGTGCAGTGAAGTGACTTCAGTACAAAACAGGTAAGCTTTGAGGGCCACAATTGTGAGCAAGCAATGATTTGTATTTCTTCTCAAGGATAGAGAATAGTCGTCAGTTTTTCAGCTCAAAGCAGTTGCTGTCATCTAGGAAGTCATTCATTGTTGAGGAGATCAAGTAATTTCCTAAATATCTACTAAAAATTCCTTGCTTTCTCCTGGGTTTTAATCCATTTGATTCATTAATTCATTATATAGAAGTAAAACACTAGTTAATGGTGAACAAAGACGACAGAATACAATTTTTATCTAATAATAGTAAAGTGAAGGGACTTAACCATGCTTTTGAAGCTGACATATCTACTGAAAAATCTATAGTGAAAAAATTCTCACTAATTCAATGCAGCTTTTTTAGTACACTACAGCATTTATTTATTATTTATTTATTTATTTATTTATTCATTGTAGAAAGAATAGGTTCACATAGCAAATCTCAGAAGAATTTTAGGGACAGGTTAGAGAAATAGCCATCATAAAATATCTGCTGCGCTTGCACAAGTGGGATGAGATGACTCTTGGGGAAACTTTTCAATGCTCCATCCCTTTATGAATGTACTTTAAAATTTGGCACATTGAAAGAAATTCTTCTAGCTCTTACAAAGGATGTAGTAAGATGACTATAATCAATAAGACTATATTATAGCAATCCATGCCAGAATATTAAAAGAGAGTGAAACCAAGGAATGTGATTTATTAATAAAATAAAAATTGGACTAACAGCACAGGAAGACATTATTGAATTTTTTTATATTATTGAATTAATAAAATTATTTTGCTTTTTCTTCCAGCAAGAGTAGAATGATTGAGATAGTGGAAATTCCATAAATATGTCAGAAAACAAGAGGGGGAACAAACCCTACAGATATTCTATGAAGCTCCTAAAACCTTGACAATCCAAATGTACACTGCTTTTCATACTATGTTTCTTTATAGTTGTGCTTTAATTCACACACATTAGTGGATCCATCCCTCCAAGCGGGACCCAGAGTGCCTTAGCTCATCTCCCTGGATCTCTGCCAGATCTTTTCAACCTCATCTCAGGTCTTCAGTCAAAACTCCCATACAACCCATGACTTCTGGTCCGTATTCTGATCATGTCTATCATGCAAGTTTCAATTAGATGAATTATGAATTAACCTTTGGGCAGTTTCTCCTTGTTCAGGAGTCAGAGCTTTGATCTTGGACAGTAGATAACTGAAACCAAAAAAATCTGATCCTGACTGCAGTTTTTTTCAATGTTTGCTTTCCTACTGGAGGAAAAAAATGTACTTATTCAAAATGACACACTGGCTACGTCTGTCAGTGGAGACACAAGATATCTTGTGAATCTTCTACAAGCCAAGATGGTCAGAATCACAAGTCTTGGTCATGATTTTTAAAATTTCCTTTACAGCTTCTTGATGAACAACAAAAAAGCTGATGCACTAATCACTACTCTGGTAACAAACATAAACAGTCTTGTTTAGATTACAGGTAGAAAAGATACATCCCCTGTGTGAGACCTTCAATAACACCTTGCAATATTCAAGCACAACTTGCAACATGAAAACACCTCTAATATTGCCATTTATTCCCTCTTGCTTCTGTCAAATTAACAATAATATGCTTTAAAATAGTTCAACAACCAGTTGACAGGGACTTCAAGTGAGAGTCTCATTGTCCCTATGATCAAGACAGAATAAAAAAAGTCTTACCTTATGTTCTTAGATGAGAAAATTGAGATCAGAACGAGTAACTGACAATAATTAATAAAATAATAAATAGGCTAAACAAGCTGACAGAAAAAGATTATGAGGGAGGGAAAGTGGAAACATATCTCAGTGACAGTCCTTCACATAAATGCTAGCTGGTCTGATTGAGATCCTCTTGAATGTTTTCTGCCATGTGTAAGGCAAATTATACTTCCATCTCTGTAATCATTAGTCCTCTTCATCAGAGAACTAAATAGTTACATAAGCCTCAAGATTTTCAAACCTTATTAGATGATTTTTTTTTCGCAGAATCCTTTGCAGCCTGTATAAGTTCTGTGTACAAGAAAGTTTTAGCAGTCCTGATAACACCAGCACTAGAGGGAAATGGAGTCTTCATGCTGCTCTGCAATGTATGTTCATCTTCTTCATTAAAAACAGACAGACAGAACTATCTGCACTTTGTACCATAGCTCCTCTGGTGAATTTGGATGACTAAGACTACCAAACACAACACATTTCAACCCATTTATTGCTTCATTTAGAAGGATCCTGAATTGGTTCCTCACCTGGTGCAAGTGACAGTACCATATGGCCCATGGATAACCAGCCCCAGAACATAATGCACCAATCTCCTCAACAGAATAAGCAAACAGTGCACATGTACATATAAAGTTCACAAACCAAACTTTTTCATCTATTATTTTCAATAAGCTGCGTCCTTTTTCACTGGGTGCCTCCAGCTGAAAGCCCTAACAATGAGAAATCACTTCTAATTCTTTTGTATGTATCTATGACAAAGGATGACATTCAATATTAAACAAATTGCATGCTGCTATTTTATTTGCTTTTTCCACTTGATAATAACCATGGTAGGTTACAGGGAAAAAGAGATTTAAGGTAAAAAAAAAGTCTATAGCTCTGCTGCCCAGAAGTTCCTACTTCTAACCACACGACTCTTTATATTAAATATTCTTTCATTTGTCTTTCAAAAGATTTTAAACTGTTTATATTTTTCTAACTTGATTAGGATGTGTTGCCTGAAAATCCTGACTTGTATGTTAAATTGAACTGTCAGAGACAGTTTATAGCTGGTGTGTGATCACTTGAATCAAGGAGGTGGCTATACCAGCTCAAAACCAAGATTTATTTCCAAAAAACTGAAGCACCTGTATTTTTCACTGGCATTATGTAACACTTATACCAGTATTCACAACCCAAACATTCTGAATTCCTCAGGTAACTTAGTGCTATTGTTAGTATCCATCCTTGCCATATAAATACTGACTTGCCTGTTAGATGATCTTATTTTTTAGAGAAATGGTATTGTCTGAAGAACATAATGTCTCTACTAATGTGAATGAGTAGAGATGTTATGTGAAGAACAGTAACCAGAATAATGGGTTATGTGACTAAACAGTGACAAGTGATTATACTCAGTACAGCAAACATGGACTGCATTTCATTTGCCAGGACTCCTTATAGCAGCACAGTGCAGGTGCTCCTTTGGAGTAACCCAGCTGTGGCTGTTGCATGCTCAGCTGCTGCTTGCTTGGTATCGTCAGTATTAACCACAAAGCTGGCATTCCACTTGTTTTGTAATGCTCTTTTTTCACGTACTCCATATGCCAACTAACATCTTATCAATTACCTTGTTATTTTCAATCTGTATTCACCATTGTGGCTTAAATTTTTAACATTATACACTCCCAGAAAAGAGAGTTTGAGTCAGCAGAGCTGCTCTGCTGTGACTGCACCTGAGGGACCCTGAAGAATGGTGCTTCTCCCTGGGAAGGGTGACTGCCTGAGCTACCATGACAACCATTGTGGTGTCTGACAATGAATTGCCAACTCCTTTCAGTTTTAGAGAAGTACCTCTCTGCCCTGTCTACTGTAACCTCTAAACTGGTGGTTAAGATGAACTTCAGGACTACAACCAGGAATACAGGGGCTAAGGAGAATCTTGAACCCAAGACTTCTTTCTTTGAATATTCAACTTTTGGAATGTATATAAGAAGTAAGCAGGACCACCAAATAGCTATCCTTTAAAAGAAAAGGCTAAGCCTTGCCCCCTATTAATGGATAATCATAGACAAATGCTCTAAGAAGGCTACAGATCGGGTGACCAGCTTGGAAAGAAAGGCTATATAGGTATTTGTAAGGTGTCTGCTCTGGAATATCAATGTGGGTCTTCAAACTGCACTCAGCCTTCTTCCAAACTTCCTGGATATCCAGCTTCAAACAACCAGTGTTCTAACCATTTGGATCTCATTCTGACATGCCAGATAGTCCTCACACAAAGATTGCTATGATTGTGTCCTGAGGTGAGCTTTGGGTTCCTTTGTCAGAAACAAAATCCAAACTAAGGGATTACAGTATCTTTGTATAGCACATTAATATGTAAGTATTTTATTTGATCTGTTTCTTATTTAGAGACATCTGGCTTAAAGGGAGCTGATTCTACTTCTGCCATAGTGCTATTGGCTTCCACAGAAAGCAGCTGTTCCATTTTATTACAGAAATCTCCAAATTTTTCTTAAATAGCTGTATAATTCTTAGATCCTTTTGTCATCTCATTTCAGATGGTGAATGAAGAAACATCTGTGATAGCTGTGTGCTTTTGCCGTTAGCACCTACTCCAGACACATGGAGAAAAGACTCTCTTTAACATGAAAGGCAAAAGATAACACAAATTACTCATGCTGCTGAAAAAACTCTTAGCAACTAGAACACTGGGGAGAGATAGTAAAAGGGGCTGGATAAATTAAACATCCTGTGGGAAAATCTGAATTCCTGTTCTGTTCCAATTATTCTACATGAAACTTAAAAGGCAAGAAAAGGGAGACCTCAAACTACACAGCTAACAGAGTTATCTAGCATGGCAAAAGTTTGTCTAGTGTTGGTGCAGAATAGTTATCATGCATCTGAGGGATCCCTCCCCAGTTCTTTGAAAAAAGAGCATATAGGATCAAGACAGTGTTCAAGCCATGTATCCCAAAGTGATGAATGGGTCAGCAGAACTGGGCTTTCAGATTTTCATTTACACCATTTCCCTGTTTTATGCAGTTGTGCTTTCATCCAGCTCTTGGTGACTCCATACCTCACCTGCTTCAATTTTAAAACTATGTTCCCCTTGCATTTGGGAGTGAATTATCTAAATCTGGGTCTATTTTGAGTGGCAGGAACTTACAGAAATAACAGAGCTTTAATTTTATCTTCTATAGGCTGCTTTGCTCTGTTGTATCTCCTTCCCTACTAAACTTTGTTCTTGTTTATGCATCTCGACCAGATAAACTAGAGGGCTAGTCAGTCACAGGATATTATCATGCCTTTTTCTTTGCTGGGCACCTTGATTAGGCACTGAATTTCAGGCTCTGACTTTCTTCTTCGAGCCCCATTATTAAACCCATGAGAGGTTTTCATAGCTAGCATATACTTTTCCTTCACGTGATTTTTGCTATGAAAAAGCCTATGCCCATCCTAGAAACCTTACAATTCATTCCTGCATTCCCATTGTCTGCTTTAACCATCTCCTGGAACACTTTCAGACTTGAACCCCTCTTGTCTTGACTGTTGCTCATCATCTCTTTAAGTGTTTCCAGTAAGTACAGCCTGCATGTCAGGTGGCATATATTTTATATTCCAGAAGCTGCACCTTATCAATCGCTTTCCTTAGCCTTTGTGGTATTTTTAAATCAAATCAAAACTTTTCCTCCTTCTCTTAAGAATCTCCAGTAGACTTCCTGACCTCTCTTCTACACTCTCCTCCATGCTTATTCTACACCTCTGATCTTGTCCTCCCCTCCCTCTATTTGCACCATCCTGTATATCAAGAAGATTTTTCTCCTTATCTGAACCTCTGCTTTATATTAGAAACCTGCTTTACAATTTAGCCTTTGACACTGAAACACATTTTACTTTCCCTTTTGTTTCTCATCATGCAAGTGCCCTCTCACTAGCTGATCCCTGAAAGTTTCCACCACTAACTCAGCAGCTGTTAAATTCCATCCTACTGCTCTGCTCCTTGCTGTGTCCCTGTACTGCCAGAACCTTTCTGCTGCACAGGGCTCCTACACAGCACACTAATGTATGTTGCTGTACACATACAACACAAGGCCAATATGTCACTAACAAAACACATACTTTCTTCTTATTGCTCTGATAATTTTGTCTGATTTTCTCTCCCTCATTAAACAGAGTGAAAAATGGGATACGAAGTCCTTTCACTATGGCTAGCAGAATGATATGAATAAATAATTTTGCTGGAACAGGTGACATTCACATAGCAAACCTGTATGAGTTCTACATACTTCTGCAGACAAAAACCCAACCAAACCAAGCAAAATGAAACAAAACAAAAAAAAAGCACTACTTTTTTCAGACCAGGAAAATGTATTTCTCTGTAGCAGCCCTTCAATTTTACAGAAATGCAAGCTCTCTTTGCTTTATTAGACTTCCATGATACACTATGTGGTGTATCCAGTATTATTTTAAAACTCACCAGAGAACCAATGCAAAAGTCCCTTGGGGTCGATGGTCATTTCTTAACCAATTTACCCCTTTACAGAGAGTTTTAGTGAGAGTTTGGGACATGCAGTAAACATAAAGTGGGTCTTTTAAAGCATAGTGATTTTTTTCCTACAAAATTTGGCAGTAACTCTCAAACATAACTAGATGAGTTATTATGCACACACAGTCCACTGTAATTTGCAAGCTTGCTTCATATTGAATCTCAGTTTCCATTGCCACATAGGACAGTATTTCTGTTACTAAACTATGACTTTTTATGAGTTAGAAAACAAAATAAGCATCACTTACATATAGATTGACTTCTGTGCAGACACAATTAGCATAAAAAGAAGAAAAAATGCTATCAAAGGAAATTGAGCAGTAAAACAATCCTGTTGGTGAAAGCATTCCAATTTTACTCTGTGTTTTAAAATGACAAATAGATTTTAGTAACATTTTTAAAAATACAATTCTTTATCCTGTGGGAGTAGAAAGTTCTTTTTTTGGTTGTTCCTTTGATTTTGTTTAAAGGATAAAATAGGAATGGTGAGAGATAATTATGGAACAATAGCTCTGCTGGTGCGAAATTATTACTTGGTTGTGTTTCTCTTTCTGATGTTGATTCATTGATGTGTCACAAAGGGACAAAATGCCCCAGCTCAGAGAAACACTGGACTCGTTCGTTTAAGCCATGTACAATTGAACTCCCTCCTGTGACTCACTAGTGGGCTCTGGAGATGCTTTACAGAGGTCTCTTCAGAACCATTGCAAAGGCTGTATAATCACAGATTAGAAAAATCAATATCCCCTTTCTCCCCATTAGATGCCAGGTAGGGCAGGCCCTGGCAGAGCAGCACAGGGATTCAAGGGAAGGCTTGTGGGCTGAGCTCCCCACTGCCTTCTTCTGCCAGGGCCAAGCAGCAAGAGCAGCAAGAAGAGTGCACAGCAAATCAGCACACGACAGCCTGTGACCTCTTTTTCTCTACCATCCATCAACCGCTGGTTATTTACATCTTTTTCTTGACTCAGAAGATGGTAACTACCTGTGATGTCAAGCACTGCAACAGCCTGCCCAGGGAAGTGATTGAGCCACTATCCCTGGAGCTATTTAGAAGATGAGTAGACCGTGGTGCTAAGGGAATGGTTTGGTGGTGGACTTGGCAGTGTTAGGCTTATGGTTGGTTGGTCTAAAAGGTCTTTTCCAGTTTAAACGATTCCATGATTTGCTGTGGCTTCTGGGGCTTGAAAAGGTATGGAAGAGAAGTTTGCAGTTGCAAGAGCTGCTGCTTCCTCAAGTTCGTTATAGGCCACAGACAACTAGGACTATTGAAGTGGGGCTTCAGTAATTATGAATTCTGAAAGAACTCTACTAAAACTTTTGAAACGAAGACAATGTTTATTTGCTTTCCTTTGTAAGGCTGATCATTTTTTATCTTACACAAAAAAGGAAAAATTATAGTTTCCTGTGATGAGAAAGAAAGGATAAATGAAATTAAATGAAAAAATGGGTTTCCCTATAGAAAATCCCATAATTATCTTAGTGGAAATAATTAAGAACATGGGGGTTTTTTTCCAAAATATACATACATATATGTATATATATATATATATATAAATATATGTGTGTGTGTGTGGGTGTGTGTGTGTGGGTGTGGGTATGGGCTTTTGATGACAGGAGAAAAAACAGAGCAATGACGATCAAGGAGGAACANTGTTGAAATGTAACAAAGGCAGAAATATACAGGAGCAATGTTGAGATTCTGCATTATATAGAAAGGTTGGGGAGCTGGGTGTTTTTGGAGTTTTTCCCCCTCTTCCCATGATATTCAACCTATTCACTCAACAGCAAGACAGTTTTCAGGTGACAAGCATATAGATACCATTTCCTGTAAGAGTGCATATAGTTGTATCATTAACTGTGACTTAATTTCTGAAGTAATTGAGTTTATTAATCTGCTCATCAGATACGAGTCTGTCCAATTCTGAAGTCCTGTGTCACTGCAGTTTATGACATCAGTTGCAAAATCCCTGTGACTCCTGCAAGGGACAAAAATAACAATAGCTTTGTTTTGCAATGTTTCCTAATGTGCACATTTACATGAAGCATAATATAAGGGTTTTGTTCTTTTTGTCTCTTAATTCAATGCCTTTCACAAATGGAATAGCTTCCCCGTGAAATACTAACCCCAGTCTGGCAACCATTCTAAAGCACTTCATGCGTAACATTGTATAGAACACTCAGAAAAACCTATTTGTTCTACTACAAAACCTTTTTACTGCAGAAAGAAGGGGAAATTGGTTAAGCTTTTGTGATTTCTGCCATTAAAATTGCTCCTATCAAAGTCTGCTAAATAAAATATGCCAGTGTTCCAACACAAATGAGTTTTGCTCCAATAATCACAACATATCCCAGGTGGAACATGCTGGAAATGCTTGGAACCAAAAATTATCCAAACCTTTTGAAGATTACTATTTGCTCTAGGTTTGCTACATAAAAGATTAAGAAATAAATTGACATTGACAGGTGTATTTTTCTAAGACTGGAAGGAAAGTAAGTTTTTGAGAGAAAGAAACTTTTTCTTACTTCAGACAGAATTTTTGGAACCTAATTCAATATTATCAAGAAAAAAAGAAAACAACTGCTCAACTAGTGTTTCCCAGAATGCCAGGAGGAATTAAAATCTATAAATGAACACCTGGTTTGATTACCATTTCTAAACCAATAATCATTAAAGCTTACATTTAGATCCCGTTTTTCAAATTCAGATGTTAGTTTTGAGACCTGAAAAAGAAATAAAGTTATCTTTCTTATGTGAGTTTAATCATGTAAAGTTATTTCAAACCCAGTCTAGTAGGAGTAGATTTATGCTATTTAAATACAGTTTAAACCATATCATCTATTACAAGCTTTTGAAGCACTAGAGTATGTTTATGTAAAATTTATTCCAAATCTCTCAACAAGCACACTATTAAAGAAACTTAATGTACTACAATATCTCCAGGAAACATTTACTTATTCCCTCCAAGTAAATAACCACACACATCCTTACAGATTCTCCCTGCACCAGAGAATCCCTTCCTTTCTCAAGGCCAGATTTTTGATTTCAGCCCATTGGAGATCTTTTTCTCCAATCATATGGGCATTTGTGGCGTTTACTATAAATTCTTTTTTTTTTTTTCAATTTTTGGAGGCCCTTGAGGAGTTGCAGCATCTCATTTTCTCTGTAGGCACATCCTGCTGACTGGTAATGAGAAGGACAGGGTTGGCCCTTCTTAACATTAATGATCAGAGCTTTGCTTAAAATACCTCATCACTAGATGATGTTAGGAGGAGACAAGATGTACTTCTCATTTTTTACTTCACACAGAACTTGAAATATATTGTTAATTTTAATTGCATACCCTCCTATGAAAGGTTCACTGTCCACCAAATGTGACACAAAAAATCCCAGTACTTGAAATTCCCATAATTTTTTCATAAAGCCATTGAAGCATGATTGGAATATTAAGAAGAAAACATCAGGGGTGAAAAAGATTGTACAACTGATACAATAGTAAAGAAAAAAAGCACACATTAAAATAAAACTAAAATTGTGATCTCTCACTCACACCAAAATGTTTTTGCATGAATAATTTAATGAAAATCCTATTTAATTTCATTGAATTTTTATGCATTCAGTAAATCTGCCATGGAAAGGCCATAAGTCCAAAAATTTCACCTGAATGTTTCCAATAAACTTTTCTTATAAAGTCAGGAATATTATGCCTAGAGAACATCACAGAATTGTTTCAATGCTCAATTTTGAGTCAGGCCAGATCTCTAGATTTATTTTCTCAGAGGGAAAGAAAAAAATCGCAATTTAGCATTTCTTAGAAATCATAAAAAAGTAAATGTCCTTGCATAATAACAGTAAAAAAGTAGATAATGTATTAATCAAGTTGGCTTCCTAAGGTATTTCTTTAAAGTAAAGCTACATCTATTGACCATTGCTCTTCCCTAATTATCACTGTTGCAAAATGGGAATTAGGAACAATGTTATCTTTTTTGAATCACGTGTAGGAAAACAAGCACAGCTGTGTGCAATCCAAATAAGCCATCAACAGCTGGGTAGAAGAAAATCATTGCAGTTGGGCTAAAAGGACAGATAAGGATTTCCTCTGATGCTTGTTTCCTGGACAAACCTTCCTTGAGGGTTAGATTAAATGTTAAAGGACCTGTTAAAGGTCCCTTCAACCCAAAATATTCTATGATTATTTAAGAATTTAAGTATTTTTCATAGATAATGAAAGGTGAAATCAGTGGACAACAGACACAATGTTGGGAAGCATTGTCACAACAGAGGAATGTACCAAAATGAGATGAAAAGAGGCAGCCTCACACTTGGGAATAATGTGCTAAAATGCAGCTAAACCAGTTGGAAAGCACAGAGGAGCCCTGGACATTAATTCATGATGATTTAACACTAGATTTGAAGGACAGCCCAAATGTGGAGTGTCTTAACTTCCACAGCTTCCTCAAGACACCTCACATCACTCAGCAGGCACTGTCAGACCCCGACTGACACAAAGCCACAATCTCTCAGCTTGGTATTCACCTATGGTATATCTTTCCCTCAAAACACATGAATCTTCCTTAGTTGCTTTTAATTTCTAACTTTATAGTTCATTTGGAGGGGACACAGAAGTATTAATTTAGAAAAAAATGGCTTAAGTAACTGAATTATTTGCCAAGTTATTGACAAACTTAGCGTTAACAATGCAATTTGAAAGATCAATTCTCCTCTATGTAGGGATTATGATTAAAGGAAGAAGTGAATAACAATAACAATGACTGGGCTAAATTACTGCAAATTGTTCAGCTAATTAAAAATAAACAATGAATATATCAAATCAAAGACTGAGTGAATCAACCAATGAATCAATAATAATTTTCTCCTGAATTTTGAAATTATCAAGGCACTGAATTAATACAGAGAATACATCATGAAGCTGACATTAGGAAAAAATGTCTTTTTAAAAACCTCAACAACTCATGCATAGAGATACTGCTGGAAGACATATTACATCCCTTGCTTCAGAGAACATAAGAGCCAAAAACCCGTCCATCTGTCTCCTTCCTGCCCAGTAACTAATGCCCTGTCTGCCACTATGGCCTTGACTTAACAGTAGAAAAACTTGAATTTTCATTCTTAATGTAGATTTTGACTCCGGGAGTTCAACCAAAAGGCCAGCTAATTGCAGAGAAATAACAAGATTTAAGTACTTTCCCTTCATTCAAATGCTAAAATCACACTGCAGCTAAAATCAGTTTTTATTCCTGCTTCCCTCACTGAAATTAACAGAAGTCTTAAAAGATAAGAGCTAACTACTGAAAAATTAACAACTCCAGCACAATTCTTTCATCTTAACTACATGAATTTAGACAATAGCCTACACAAAACTCAAACCAATAAAAGAACAAGACAAGTAGATGCTGAAGATCTGAGATCCTGCTAGAACAGTGTTGTTCTTCATGGGGATTGTTAGGTTCAAATAGAAGGAAGACCTTGAGACCAAGATAGGATTGGAGCCAGAAAAGGCAAAGAACACAGGAGCTGCATGGTCAAGCATGAGCCAAGGCCAAGAAAGTGACAAAAGAATGCACTAGCCTAAAGATCAAGGCAAGAGAGGATCCAGAGGCCAAGATAAAGTTTGGCCAACTTTCTACCAGTCTAAATTCTACTGGGAAAGAGTGTGGACCAAAACCCAGACATGATTAATGGAATGGAACCCAGAGATACACTGTATAAAAAAGTATCAGACAGCTTCATAGATGCGGAGAGGAAATTTACTGCAATTATTGCTCAGGAATTTGCACTGCAAAATATAACCTCACTCACACTGTCTTCTAATAGACTATCAGAATTTTTACACCCCTAAATCAGACTTAAGGTATATATTACCAGTGGAGCAGTCCATAGAGACACACACTACTCTGGCCCCACTGTGAGTGCTCCAATACTCACTCAAGCACAATTCAGTTTTTTAAAAGTCTGTAAGGAAAAGCACAGAAGTGCATGTGAGCATGACTGTGGCAAACATACATTTCTGTTGTACCTTGGAGTCATTGCTTGTAGGCAACTCTTTCCTGATGTGGAAGGCTCAGAGTCCAACCTAAAGAAAGTACAGATACAAAGTAGGTCACCTACAGTCCTGAGAGATTATAATGCCTGATAAACTGCACTTGGGTGGAAGCAGCAACTTGGTATGTGTCAGTAACACACCTCCTGTATAATAACTACCCATTGCTATCTCTGGATGGATACACCTTTTATTGAATTCCAGGGAGTGCTGAGGATAGCTCTCATCCTGCTGGTCTCATACTGGACCTTGACAAAACTCATTTATCTAGTTTAAGAACCTCTAGCAGAAGACAATCCTGCATTTAGTTTTCCCAATTACCGGCAGAAACAATCTTGGGGACTGATTTCTGTGGTGAAAAGCAATGCGCTTTTGACAAAGGAGGTGCTGAAGAATGAGTCCACTTTTGGAATAAGAAGTTCTCAATAGAATACAGGTAATTTAGTGCTCTGAATGAGATAGATCTCAGGAACTGCAGGGAAGCCATGTATTTGCAGACAGAGGATGAACAACAGAACTCAAACCTCTTCTTGCTTCCTGATGATACCACAAAAAATAGGCACTTAAAAATCAGATGCAATGCTAACATTGCCAAGGGATAGAAAAATGGCTCTCAGAGTCCCCTATGTCTTGAAAGAGGCCCCAGAAAGGGAAAGGCTGTCAGACAGCAAAAGAAAAGTATAGATAATCCTCAGGCCATGGGATTTGTGAATTCATGGGACTGTGTTGAAAAAGGTCTGGATAGAGGGTTACTCAGAGAAACTGAAGGGGGTCCTGACGCAGTCATTAAATGGCCTCTCAGGACTTGGAACTTGGCTGGTGTCCAAAGGTATGACACATTCCAGAGAAGGAGCTGAAGACTCATGACCTCAAGCCCTTCTCAGTCAGAGGAAAACTCCAAAATCTCCTTGTGCAGCATTTTTTTGAGTTTAGTCTCATTTCCCTGAGATGTTCTTTGATGAAACAGATGCATAACACAGTGACTATGTTCAGACACTGTAGATGAAGGTTGGTGGTTGATGACAATATGACACACACACACACAAAAAAAAAAATAATAAATGAAACTTTCATGGCCAAGGCAAATCAGTAAGTGATGAAACAAATACTATATTGACAGAAGTGCTACATAGGAAATGTTACATCTGTCTCGAGCCACTGCTGACAAAAGGAAATGAGAATCACCACACATTTTTGCATGGCAGTCTTACATAGAGAATTAGAGAAAGGAATGTTTGAGAAATAACCTAAAATACCACAAAAGAGAACAATCCTTTAGTCAGGCTTGGTCTGGCATATGCATTACTCAGAAATTTAACAAGAGTAGAAGGTCCACCCTGCAGAACTTAAAATGTCACTTTAAATAATATCGCAAAACTGGATTTTTTTTATTCTGAACATATACTAGTACATCATATCTGCCCTCTGGACATTAACTCCCAAATTCAAACAATTTTTAAATCTGAAAAAAATCCCCACTTTTTATTATGTCATCTGCTATTATAACTGGACTTCTAGCTTTGGCTTAGTGCTGTGTTAAATTTAATTTAAATTCAGAATTAATTATGGCAGAAACTTATATTTTTAATATTCTGTAAATTCAGTGGTTACTTGTAGTGCAGTCTAGTAAGAGATGGTGATACAATTGAGAAGAAGAAATGGAAATTCTGAGAGAAGTTGTATAGAAATCTATTATCCAAGTTATTAAATGTCTACTGACCTGGGTTTTTCATATTCTACTTCTATTCTAGATACAGAGGTTAAAAAAAAGAAGCAGCGTTTTTCTCTCCTAACGGAAAACAGTATCAGCCAAAATATTAGACTACTCAGTTGAAGTCTGAAATCGGAAATTAAATACACCTTCAACATGGACACTTGGGAATCCAGTGTACTGCTACAGAGATGAATTACTTCTGGAGTGAAGCAAGAAAAAAAATGACACAAATTCTACCACTCTCGAATAGCATATCCAGTAGACAGAGAGGTCTCCTCTTCCTGCCTTCACTTTCTCCCTAAAACATGAGGACTCCTAATATGGATAAGAAGTTTGGATATTTTCTCTGAACAGACCTTATTCTCATTCAATTTTTATCTCTTCTAAAAACTATGGATTAAACAGAAAAAGTACCTCAAACTACTTTCTACTTCTTTTTTTTTTTTATTTCAGCTGAAAGGTCAAGTTTCTGACAGAGAGTAAAGCGTGACTTAGTTTTGTCTGTACTTTAAACCAGTCCTTTTTAAGCTGGAGTTCAGCTAGAGTATGCTCCATCTGACAACTCTGTTCTGCCACGCTGATTCCTGCAAGAAATTTTATAACCTTCAGTGAACATATGAACCAGAAATTCAGAATCAAATGTAATATTTAAATACACCTTTTATGTACTTGAAAGCTGCTAATAATTGCTTCCCCAAGTCTTCTCTTTATTAGGCTAAAGAATTTTAATTTTCTGGTGTTCCCACAAACATCATGGTAGATGTCTAATCATGAAGAAGTTTAAAAAAACAGCAACCTCACCACCAATTCCCTGACTACAGAGAGATTATCAAGGGGCCAAAGCCAAGCTTTTCACAGTGATGCATGAAGAGAGATAACAAGGATAAGTGAAAACACAAGGCTTTAAGACTGAGTAAGGAGAAACATTCTCACCATGAGGCCAAACACATAGCAGAACAAGCTGACCAGACTGGTCATACAGTCTATGAACTGGTCATGCTTCCAACTGAGCATCCTCGGAATTTTTCAGAACTCAAGAGGATAAACCACTGAGCAACCTGGTTTGTCCTTCTAGTAGATGCTGCTTTGAGCAGTAGGCAGGACTAGACCTTTTGAGATCCTTTCCAACTCGAATTTTCCTACTACTCCTCCTAAAAATCACAAGCCTACCTTTTGGAGAGTCACTAAAACTCTGAAAAAACCAGGTGTACCCAATGCTCTGTTGTGATGTTCACAAGTTTAGAATTTAATACTTTTTTTGCTTAACTGTAACCCAGTATATTTATCACTGATCCATGAAGTTGCATTTAAACTGTCAGCCGATTATATGGATTTAAATGGGTTTTCTGAACTCTTATTTTTGTTTCAGGGAAGGCTAGAAAAACAAAAGCTGAGCCAACAAAAAAAGCCCCACTCATAAAGAACTCTTTGGACATATTATTTGTCCCTTAATCTGCCCTTTATTGCTTGCCAGTTGCATTTTTCTTTACATTTAACAAGCTCACTTGCAAGGGCAAACAAGTGTTGTCCTAATGATGTTCTGATGGAAGAAACATAATTGCACACCATAAAACCTTAGTAGCTACTTTAATTGCTCCACAAATTAGCATTAAGTGCTGTGCATGATTTATAGTAGCAAAACGTTCCCCCTTCAGCAGCTAAATAGAGCTGACTGGGAACTTTCAAGAAAACTTTTTTTTTTTTGGTAGAAAAATGTCCACCAGAAAAACCTATTTTTCAGGGTAGCTTTAATAAAAAAAATAAACTTTGCTGAATAAGTTTTCATAACTTTAGGTAAAATTTTTAATCAGATTTAAATACCAGGTAAATGAGATTTTAATCACACCAAGAATACCCACGTTGTGAGAGACAGAAAGACGGACAATTTTTAAGCTAATGTAGACAAAATGATAGGAACAGATTGAAGATCTTTATTCAACTAGATTGCGGAAGAGCAAAAAGCTTGAAATTTGGTCCAGATAAAGGATCTCTCTTGGTTGAAGGTTTGTCTTTTCTACTGTACTGGAAAGAATTTAATGTGAAAGACCCAAAAAAAATCAGTAAATGAGGTTTTTGTTTGCTGATGAGCCCTATCTTCAAATAACACTTAAGCAGCTGTGAGACAATAAGCAAACACAAATACTTGCATAATTACAGCAATTTCCACAGTCCTCATCACCTCAGCATTTTATAACAGTAAATGAAGAGGCAACTTTGATGCAGAGCTGCATCATTTTTAGACAGAAAATACTGCTGAAAGTAGAACTATGAAAAGATCAACATTTTAGAAAGTGAAAACTGTTTCTCCACAACAAAGCTCTACACTAATTAGGCCATAATTTAACAAGTAGGAAATAGAAATCAGTGAGGCATTAGGAAAGCTTTTATGAAGAGACAAACTTTGTAGCTGCTCCATCAGAGGACTACATTCTGCTATAATTGCAGCTTATGTTTTCAAAGAGTTGTATATTAATGGGTTCCATCTCATTAATGAAAAATGTTTGTTTCTATAGAATTAATTGTTGACATGTCTAAACAACTTTGAGCTGAACTCAATGCAATCTGATCTGCAGAATGAAATCATTAATTATTAGCACTTTATGGAGCCACTTGCAGTCCAAAACCTTTTCAAACACAAGGTACTGGAACAATCTTGCCATATACTTAAGTCAGATATAGTTCTTTTCTGAATGAGACAAATTGACTGTGATGTGAAACACACCTATAGAGAGTTTAAGCTGGAGTTACATACAAATGCTAAAACAAAACAGTCCTGAAAGGCAATAGGTAACAAGCAATCCAGAAATCCAAGTAAGCTGTGCAAACTTTGTGAGCATAAACTATTTGTGAGAACAAGGACTCATGGATAGCATATCTCTAGCAAGTGCTACTCACAAAAAATCAAACTTAGATACTTTTCTTCTGTTCTGTGTCACAGACCTCTCTTAGGAGACAATGACTGCAGAAACATCTCAAGTTTCAAACTGGAGGCACCAAAGACAAAAGGACAACATATTTCAGAAGAACTGAGCAACAGCTGCTGATAAGATTTAAACCAAAGGTAAAGTTCAAATTAGAAGTTTCAGTTGCTATGGCATATCAATAGCCATTAATGTGTTTGCATAATTTATTAAAAAATTACGGCACATAAAAGAAATAATTCTAAAATAAAAGCAAATATATAAATAAGAGAGAAACTGGGGAGTTGCAGAAATTGCATTTCATGCAAAGTAAGTAATATCAAAATTTCATTACAACTCTAATGCAAATTTTTATGTCAGCACTTTCAATTAATTCCAGATTCATCTTATACTTAACTTTTTTCTTTGAAATTATTCACAAGTTAATTTAGTGTGTTCATGCTTTTTGTCTTTGTAACTTATAAAGTTTCTGTGCTAGAGGAGGATTATCCTTAAAATTTTGGGCAATCTGAAGACTTCAATATGTGAAAGTTGTTGCTGGGTGTAGCTGGACTCAATTTTGAGAAATAAAATGAAATTTTCAAAATCTGCTTACTTCCATGTAATAATCTAATGGGTTTTGAAAAAAATCCTATAAAACCAGATAAAAATAGAAATTGAATGCTTGATAATTCTAATAAAAGTCCAATATGAAACAATATTATCATTACAAGAAATATAGACTAATAACTGTAATATATGTTCCTTACTCTCAATATCTGTAAATGAAAACTTGCCCCTCCTGATTTCATGATGATATCAGCACTGTAAAGGTTAATCTTGAAAGTGCTATGAACAGAAATGTACACTTACATAAATTCACAACAAGCACAATTTTAACATAATTCCTGATGAACTTACTAAAGCTGAAGATGTCAATTTTACTTGCATTAGTTACTTTTTATTTTTTTATTGTTTATTTACCTTCCTAATTTCTTGCACACTACTGAATCCATCTTCAATTTCAGCTTCTCTATTCCGTGACAATTCAGCTGCAGCTATTACAGGAGACAGCCTTTACTGAAAAACTGGTATCTCCTACTTTTGGATTGTTACAGATTTTTAAAGAAGTTTCTTTTTTCTTCTATAAAATTGTTCTTTGAGGCTCTATTCCCACTAAAGCTGTCCTTCTGAAGGTCAAACCAAGATACTCTTCTTTTTCTGAGTGATTTACCCTCTCCTGAGTCTTAATTTCTTTACTGTCAGCTGCTCCCCCTTACAGTAACTATTGATAAACACCAGAGTTGATAAATGGGGAAGATCAGTGGTGCTATCAAAGATTTAAACAGGTGCTGGAGATGGAATCAGAATATATAACAGGATCCTGAGCTTTGATGATCCCCCCTTAAGCCTGGCTTGTTGTCTTCTACCTTGGGGACCTTATGTGGACAGTCATTTAAATTTCCCCTTGGAAGTTTGCCCGTGGCTCAGACATGCTACTTACTACCTGAGTAAACTGACAAAAGTAGCATTGGCAAAAAGTAATGCTAAATGTTGGTGAATGACTGCAGAGAGCTATCCTGGAGTGTATTGCAGAGGATGGTGAAGACTGACAGTGTTTGATACTGTCAGAAGTGATCTGCAAGAAGGAGAGGAGATTGTATTAGTGACACTCTCAAACATAGGCATAAGGAGAGAACTTGCAAATCACAAGTCAACAGGCAAAATTAATCATAGGAATAAATAAAACACAGAAAATTTCAGTTAAAAGAAAAAAATAAATTTAATATCTCCAGGAAAAAAATAATCTTGTATGTACTAGAGATTTCAGCCTAGGATGATAGCTTGTCTCCAGCTGCTGATTTGTGATCTAGCTCTCCCATGCCATCTACGTTGGAAGCACAGGCACTAGCTCTACTTTTAAGGAATCATATAACTCTGACATCACTTTGTTCTCCTTCCTGGAAGTTCAGGCCCCATAGCTTGTTACCCATCTAATGCTCTGCTCCCCTGCTTCCTCTAGGACTTTTCCTGACACCCTCTCCAGAGCTGAGAACCTTTGGTGACATTTCCTTTGGGGTAGGATGACATTTAAAGCAAAGGGCACAAACCCTGCAATGAAATTTGTAAACACACAAAACGACATATTAGGCAAAGCATAACACACCTACACAAATTTCTGCCAACAGTTACGTACGTGCAAAAACCTTTATCAATCTCTGCATGACCTTTGAGACCTGAGGACTTTGTCTGTGCTGGTGAATTAGAGAGCGTCAGGACAGAGATTAAATCACTTATTGCTGAAATGTCAGACTGAGCAGGGATCACTGATTTTCCACACTTGGATGGGTGATCCACCTGGATACTGCATAAAAAGAACAAACAAATGTCCTTACTACTGCCTTCTGAGGCCACCCTTTGTATCAGGAGACTGCAAATGCATTTTGTGAGAAGCCCTACAGGTCATACTGGGTTAAGGTAATTCTTTGATAAATCTGTGTGGTGAGTGATGCAAATAGTGCAGGCATCTATCACAAGAAGAAAATGAAGAAGAGGAAGGGGGAAAGAGAAAGCAAGTAAGTGTACAAAGAGGAAAGGAGAGCCCAGGGATTGGTAAGGTTGCAGACACACTTAATTTTTCCTGACTGCATCAGAACTGACTGAAGAGGTCACTTCCCAAAATTACTTCTAGACTGCAGCTGCCTGAACTGCTCTTCACACACCAAAGAAGAACACATTTGTGCCAGACTGAGTTATCCTAACCAAACACCTATACCAGTGTGATCAGACTGGTTAGAAGAGTTTAGCCACTTCTTCCACTGAAAGGAAAAAAAAACAAAACCCAAACTCTTGTCTAAATCTTAATGCACAAACCTGCCCAGTAGTGTTAGTGGACTTAAGTGTCCAATGTATCTAGCACAATGTAGGGTGTTTTTGTGCAAGTAGGTGCAACATGCTTAAGGAATATTGCAATTATACAAAGCAGACCAAGTACAGTCTCAGCTAGAATTACTACCCTCCAAACAGAACAATGTTTTCAGAAAGTATTATCAAACCAGCTCAGGATATCAACACAAATAATGCTGCCTGGGAAGACCGAATCATAGGGGAGAGCCTAGAGAGTTAAATGAAAGCCAGCGAAGAATATAAGGTCTGACAGGGACATGGAATATTAAATGAATATATTCCTGTTTATCAACACTTCATAGCACATTACCAAGAGATGCAAAATGTTCTGGTATTTATCAGTCTGGAAATTAGTAAGATATTTTTTCACTTATAATTTCTCATCTTCCTTTAAAATGCTGCTGATGTGAATTCAGTCACTGAGCTTGGAAGTGGATTTGATAGTTTGGTTATGATAAGCCCTTTTCTTCAAAATGTTTTGAAAATAATCCAGCCAGAAGGAATACACAAACCCCCCCCCAAAAGTTACACAGGCTTTTTCATCAGTGTAATTTATAAGGTTTTTGTCTTTTCTGCTCTTTGGGACAAGAGTGCTATGGCAGCTTAGGATTCATCCCTCTGCTTTTCTATTAATTCTTGCATCATGGGTGCATGCTGAAGTCAAAATTAATAAACCAGGAACAAAAAGCCCGCTCTAAGTTACCCTGAGTAAAGAATGCAGAATCTAATCCTTAGTTATGTCTACGTGGCTGCAGCCACCAAAATAAAGGTGAAAGATCTTGCAAGAATAAAATAGGTAAGAAGACCTTGGAATGCTTTCATTTTAAAGGTGATCAGGCAATTTCAGAATTTCTTCCCTCTCATTAACTGCCAAATATGTACAGTTAGCTCTCACTGTATGGGCAGCCTAACCAAAGCTGAAGACATGAGGGAAGGTGTTAAAAATAAGGGTCGATGTGTGTATTGGTGTGCAGTCTAGACACAGAACACAACAAAGCCTTACAGCCATCAACATTTTCCCTTGTTAGAAATGAAAACCCTTAGTTTATTTCAAAATAGCCATAAGGGAACTTTGTGTGGAACAGGATCATTAACTTAGCAGTGAAATGATTTGAGTGCAACCTGCCTCCAGTAGCCTTTTCAACTTTACTAGAAACTAATGAGTGGAAAAAACAGGAAGTGTCAAAAATAATTCCAGTGAGATACATGACTGGCACATATTTCTTTTACTTATTTGTTTCACTTACTGCCTTAAGTGGTTTTAATACTACAGCATAAACAATGTTAAGTAGATTTTCTTTCTCATTCGGAGCAAAAAATTAGAAATGCCAAACAGAAACCCAAAGTTCTGCTCTGTTTACTTCTTACAGTTTGGGATGTCACTTTTGGTTTATATAATCATTAGGAAGAAAAAAGTGAAGTTGAGTATGCTGCTCAAGAGTATACATTAATGTCACACAGAGGTGTTTGCAAACATACCTTAGTGCAACAAGGAATTTTTACTAGTTTCCATGTGGAACAGGCTTCCTTTGTGCTTCTATTAGCTTCTAATATACGAGTAGACTTTTGACAGCTCAAATAGTACAATCTGTTTTCTGAATAGTAGAACAAATTGCTGCACTAAAAACCTACCGAAAAATCTATTACATTCTAATGGTGGTAGCCTAACATTTAAAGTGTTGCACCGTTTCTTATACATTCTCTCTACTCATGAGAGCATTTTATACAAAAACAAAAAAGGAAAAACAAAGTTTCCTTTGAAATAGTTAGCTTGTTTGCCTTACAAAGTGATAACTAACAGAAAAAAATAGTATCAAATGGGACATTAGGAATTTACATTGCCCATTTATGAGGGGTTGACTTTTTTTTTTTTTTTTTCTTTACAAAACACACATGAAAAAGCTGCAACTGACTCTTTATTTAGGAAGCAGACTATGCTTAGTTTTAAAAAGAAGACCTGTAGTGAATTGCCTGCTAAGCGCCCAGGTGCCTGCCCTGGTGATCCAAACCACTAACAGTGTGGATACTTGTAGCGCACACTGCTGAGGGCACTGTGCCAGCTGGGGGAAACATTTTTCTTTCTGCCTGTGCTCTCTCCAGCCAGTGGCAAGGAGCCTGAAAGGCATGATTTGGACCCTTAGAAGGACGACACACTGCTGAAGGATTTTAGAAAATTTCACTGGAGTTGGCACTTCCTGTGAGGTCTCATCAGGGTTTCTCTTTGTTTCTTTTTCTCATCTGTCTCTTTTCCCTCATATTGTGAGGAGAAGACAGCCTCAGAGTAAAGTTAACGTGGAATTATCTCAGCCCTTAGAATCATTTTTATGGATGGCTACTAAAACAAATTGAAAGACTAGCTGAAAAACACTCAGCTGTCTTTAAGGCCTGAAGAACCTTGATCTTGATAGGACTCACTACCACATGAATAACGAGTACCAGTGAGGTACCAGTGAGGTACCAGTGAGGTATCTTGATATTCTGTAAACATCCTGAAAACAGGTATTGAGAATTTACCGTGGACTCTTTTCTCCACCACCATCCCATCCCCTCAAAACAGAGTTCAAAGGAGTCAGTCATTAAGAAAAATAGTAAGCTATAAGACTAATCTTCCATTCTTTCTTTTTCTGGCTCAAGATGTATCTCCTAATCTCTGGTTCAAAAGACAAAGCTCAGAATACACAATGGCCAAAAGCAACAACTGTCCAGAGGAAAACAGAATGAAGAGCTGTGAAGGTCAGAAATGACCCGGTATCTTCATCAGGTAACAAAAGGTATAGTATATAAGTGTGTTCACAGCCTTCTGTGGTTGTAAACCCTTCTTGTGAATTCTTTATGTCAAAAAGATAATAAAAAATTAGGCTGACAAAATTTTTTCTTGCATTCAGCAGAAACATAAAGCAAATGCTTCACTAAAGCAATGGAGCTCATTTATGTTACAAGAAAACAGATTAGGCTCTGTATTTTCCTTGTAATAGTACCTTTGCTTTCAGTGTTTTATCTTCTTTCAGTACATAATAGTCATTTACAGGAGTTTAAATTTCTGTTGTTTTCTCCAGAGATTTTACTTCACAATATTCCTCTGACTGTACAAGCTTAACTGAACACATCAGAAAGCATACTTATGAAATTTGTAGGTGTCATCATGCTGGGGTCAGGGGAGGTCAGCTACTCTGGAGGACAGAAATGAATTTCAGTCTCCACAGGCTGGAAAGAAAGTCTGCAAAGCATATAACTAAATTCATTAATTATAACTGCAAAAAAATCCCTGTGCTTTGACAGAAGAAAACCAGAAACAGCACCTGACAGAAGAAAGCAAGAAATCACAGAGACATGTTAGAGGAGTAACCAGCATCATTGCTGAAATCTGTAGTGTACAGTATCTCCTGTATGTGCTAGAGAAATTGTTAATGAATGCCTGTGTGCTGCTTTTTAAGCTGCATGTACTGAAGAGCTGAATTCTGTAAGGCGCCAGAATTGGCCTAAGTCACATGAATCGCTGGCATTTATGAAAATAAGCAATGAAAAAAGACTGCCATTTTCAACAACCCCAAGGAAAGGTCTTGGCTTGGAACTATTTCTATTCACTGGGGGGTGTTACTGGTTTGCAGAGAATGTTTCCCTAAGTATAATTTTAAATATTGTCTCAAATATGAACTCAAGCCTGGTAAGCAGGTGATATGCAAATGAGCCTCTCTTTAGTGTAACTATTTTAAGGGTGGGCATAACCCCTAAGAATTCAAGAGGAATTTGAAATCAGCAAGTTTAGAAGAAACCATACTGAAAGAATGGCTTAATTAAAGCAAGGCTGTAGACTAACTTGGTTTATTCAATTAAAGAAGCAGGTGCAGACTAAGTGAATTTACTTCTATGCAAAAAAAGGAAAAAACTAAAAGATAAAGAGGGTGAAACAATTTACATAAAGGGAAGGTGATTTAATAAAGGCCTAAGTGAAGCACACCATCTGGATGAAGTTACAGAAATTGTCTCAAATCAAGGCAATTAGGAACTGCAGAACAGAAAAAAACCCTTACAGGCATGTGACAGACAAAAAAGCACAATCCAGTAAAGCTAGAAGTATAGAGCTATAGAAACAAAAACACAATAAAATTTCTTTGTGTTCTAAAGGGAAACATACATATATGGACAGCTGCTCAGGGAATGACAACAAACACAACAAACAGCCCGCATTTGTGCTTAGCATTATGAATAATTAAAAATACTTTAAAACTTGCCCTTCTTTTCATTATTAAACCAAAACAGAGTAATATGCTAATGTTAATGCAGCCCTCTGATTTTATCTGACTGTAGTTCTTAACTACTTCTCTCTCAAGCTGATCGCTGAGACTTGCACTTCAGGAAGGACCAGTGCCAAGTGTCCAGGAAGGAAGTCTCCTTTGCAGTGATCCAGGTTGGGATTGCCTAGCTGGAGAGCGGTTCTGCAGGCAAAGCCCTCGGGGGCCCTGGTGGTCAGTGAGCTGTGAGCCTGCAGTGGCCATGGCAGTGATGAGGGCCAAGGGCATCCTGGGCTGTGTCGGCAGGAGCACAGTTTAAGGGAAGGATTATCCCCCTCTAATCAGCACCCGTTTATCTGCAGCTATACTGCTGCCCATTTTGGGCCCCCAGTAAAAAGATGCTGATAAACTGAAGCCATTCAGCACAGGGATACCGAAACGCCCAAGGCTTGAGCATCTGTGCCACCAGGAGGGGTTAAGGGAGCTGGGCCCGATCAGCCTGGAAAAGAGATGGCTGCAGGGGGACCGAACAGCAGCCTCCAGTACCTTTGGGAAAGGTATCAAGGGGACAGATCCAGGCTCTGGGTGGTGAAAAGAATTAAGACACTGATCATAAATGTCATTAACTGTACACAAGTTCAGACTGTATACAAGGAAACACTTTTTCACCATGAAGACAGTCAAGCAAAAGAGCAGTTATCCAGACTCTGTCCTGGAGAGTTTTCAATACCTGGCTGAATACTGAAATAGCAACAGACAACATTGATTTGGCCAACATTGATTTGATCCCACAGCTAATGTTGACTGAAGCAGAAAGTTGGACTAGAGACCTTGAGGCCCCCTCCAACCTGAATTTTCCTATGATCCTGTGAGTATCAACTAAATGTTGACCACAGTAAACTACAACCTGTATCAGATAGTAGTGCATAGATAACTGAATGAAAAAGAAATATTATTACAGGATTAAAATAAGGTACAAGTTCATTTTCTCTGTTACCAACATATATAAGCAATAAGTTGTAAAATCAATAAATTACAAACAGATGATGAAAAGATTCCAAACTAAGTTTACAAAAACATTCTGAGACAGTTCACTTCAAAATCCCACCCACTGCTGTCATTAGTAGGCATGCAAAACTCTTCAGGGAATAGAACAGTCAATGTAGCAGCACTAGAACAAAGATTTATTTTCTTTGTCTCATAATTTTTCTATTTTCATAAAAAGAGATGCTCTACCACAAAATTCTTTTTAAAACAGATAGAGAAAGGCATGAAAGTCAGTCACTCAGAAAGCTATGAATATGATAGAACAATAAATTAAAATCATAAACTGCTATTAGGTACTAATAAATAAGCATTGCTGATTCAACCATATAAATATATAATTTAACTGTGTGCTTATATATACATTTGTATTTATAAGGCTGAACAACTTGCATTTGCAGAACAATAGCATTTTGCCAACATCTATGGTACATGTATTTACAAAATAAGAGATGTGCATGACTAAAGAAATATCCTCGAACTGTTCATTTTAAAACTGTAAGGGTAAACAAGGTAAAACACTCCAGAGAGCAATGACAGGTCAGACCAAATTATTTTCAGTGCTTCCCATTTAAGTCTATGTGATGTTATGCTCAGCACATTGGACCCTGAGATTGTTCTTTTGAGACATCCAGTAGTCTACACTCAGCAAAGAGCACAGGTACTTTCTCTGGATTTGGTATTCCTCTCTGGAGGCCAGACAGGTAAAACTTGGACATGGTCATACCTACCTAGTAGGTACTTGAAGACTTAGTTTAAACCTGCAGGCAGGTTTCTTGTAACCCGGTTGTAAATTCTCCAGGGACTGTCTCAATCATCCTGTTTATTTCAAAACTAAAGACAGTGATGTTTACTCAAGTTACATCTACCAGTCATTGGATAAGAGCAGAAATTGTCTGAAGAGCAGGTATTTAAACCTAGGATTTCCTACTGTAAAACATATTAAGTATCACAAATGTGGGGTTTTCAGATTAAGACACCTAAATGCATGTTTGTGGTGGTGAGCTACATGCCTAACCTCGTGCTATCACCACTGTTTGATTGTCTAAGCAGAAACATTTAAGTGACAGTGCCACTAAAGATGCTCCAGGATTTCAGAGGCATCTACACAAAGAGAGAAAATGTGACACAGTACTTAGAGCAGATCTGCAGTCCTTTGGGGTAGCAGCTAGATACCCAGACCAAAACACTGGGTTACTTTGAAGTGTTTCATAGATTAGATATCCCAACCACATGGAGACATCTAAATGTACAAGTCTACCTTTTTTCATTTTCAGCTTGAGGCAAGTCCCCTCTTGGTGAAAAATCTCCAAGAAACAAGAGATAACAATCTAGTAAGTATTCTGACTGCAGGGGTTATTGCCCGCACCAAAGTTGAGGTGTTCAATAATTTGGCTCACTGTCCTATTTAAATCTGCACTAAGCAGATAAGGAGAGCTCAGGTGACAAGCTAACAGCACTTCTGCATAGAGGGGAGTGGGTGTCTAGATTGCTGCAATGGCACAGCAAGGGAAACTCTCACTCTGCCTCAACACTTTCAAAGCTGCGCAACTGTTCCAAATCCCTGTCAGAGCATAACTGCCACATAGTTGTGCCATCTCTGGATACAAACCCTTGTCTTTCTGTATGCTGTGAAAAAAAAGATTTCAAAAATCATGTCTCAAGTGAGCAGTTACTTCAAAATGTACCAAGGATGAATATATTTCTCAAAATATCCATTGCTTTTCCAGTGGCCTAGAGAATAGAGAACTCACTGGTGAGAAAGTGCTACAACCTGCAAAGAAGAAAATATGTGTCCCTTTTTGCTTGAGTTGCTTTACTAACAACAAAAATACTTTTTGCCAATCAATGACCAAATATGGTGTGCAATCTAGGGTTGAAACTTTTCTTTTGAACAACAGTCTGGAAAAAATACACACTTTGCAATTATATAGATGCCAGCATCCTTCTGTGTTTTGTGTCTTTTGCTTACATACTACTTTTGAATGAAGCCTTTTGGAAAAAAATAAAATTAAAATTATTATATCAATTAGATATAGGTGTTAGATTAGATAGAGCTGTTTCAGAGAATTTTCCTGACATAAAAATTGATCTGATTAAACAAGTTCAAGCAGAAGTACAAGGTCTAATGCTCAAAACATTTTGTATTTATAGTGAATATACACTTCTAGGAGGCATAATAAAACTAAAATGGTGTTTATCTAATAGAAAAAAAAAGCAATTCATAATAGTAATCCTTTGGATTTATCAGTCTATGGTTCAGTTACGATATTGTTGAGCTCACACTTTAAAGAATTTTTAAGATAATTTCTGTTAAAATGTTAGTTTAATTATTGCTATGAATATAATAGCATCACACAGAAAAGAAAATTAAATATCAGATAACATGTGAATACCCCAAAGGGGATTTTATCAATATTCATTAATTTTGAACAGAAAGGTTTAAAGTAACTATTAAATGAGTTACACTTCTTCAGATTAGATCTCTGAAATCACTACTCAACTCAGACTGAATTAGGCCTATTGTACGTAAACTTGTGCATACACAAATAAAGCCAAACAGTATACAACGAATATTATAAAGTTGTGGAAATGAGCACCAGATTTTATTTTGCTCAAGTAATGACTCTTTGATTATCAGTAACAAAGTCTGTCCTATAAGAATTTGTACTGATAACTTACCAAGTTTAAAATAAACATTTCTATTTCAGCCAATCAGACACTGTCTCTAAACCATAAAGAAGCTATACAACTCTTAAAGGACAGGCATTAGTCTAACTTGGAAGCTCTATACACATATTATGACTCTACTTTAAAAATCATAGTGTTTATTTTAAACAGCAGCTGAAACAACTTTCTTCACTCCATTTTCACTGTGTTCACAAACACCAACACACTGTTTTCCATTATAAGAAATACCATTTATTCAAAATGGCACCCGGATTATTACATTTTTTCTATATTCAAAATTAGAAATAAATTGCATTATCTCCAAAACTGCTGTATAGAATAGTAGTTTAAAGTAAATGTTTTCCAATAAGAACAATATCCCTGTTTGGCTCGAAAATTTTCCAATGCAATCCCACAACAAATGCATGGTTAAAAAGTAGGCTGCTTGTTTTAATCAATTTGCATTTGACCTGAGTTCAAAAGAACACTCACTCTCCACAAATATAAAGAAAACAAAGGGAATTCATCTGAGAGATGAAGAATAATTTGATCAAGGTTCTTCAGAAATTTGATTTTTTCTTCGCCTCCATAGTCTGAGCTTGAAATGTTACTTTCTTCTGTCTCATTTTGAAGAAGTTGTTCCAGAATCATGCACAAAAGAAAAATATTCTCATATTGGGTGATGTCATACACAGACTGGACCTGGGAATAAAGAAAAGTCAGTACATAAGTAGAGTGTGAAAACATTTCTGCAGCATAACATCTCAGATGACAGTTTAAGGAATACTGTTAAAATTTGCAGTATTATTTATATAATCAGGGCACCTATACATTCAGTATGATTATTCTAAAAGATATTTTCCTTTTTGTGGTAACAGTAAAACAACTAACAATATATCACACTACCAAACGAAAAGTCAACACAATCTCCTCTTCATGAGAGGGTTTGCTTTACCTAATTATCCACAGGCTGTGACATACCTTAGTGATGTACAGAAAAACAACAACAATAACAGCGTTGTTTGTTTTGGGCATATAATTAGAAATGGTGGATTTCTGTTTTCTGAGAAATAAAATAACAAGCAAAAAAGAATTTTACACCTAAATATAGACCACACATCTATTCAAGTGACACCTCCAGAAAGCAAATTAAAAGTCCAAATTCTCAATCTCAATAGAAAATGCACAAGCCAGTTCTGAGCCCCTTAAAGCAAAATATTCAGTTTGTCAAATAAGATGGAACAAGGACACTGACCAAACTAAAAATTTTTTAGAAGTCTTACAGCTTTATCCAATACAAATTTATGTGCCCTGTATTTAGAAACTGGAATTTTACACAGAAGTTTTCTGTACAAAGGAAATAACTGGTAAGATACAAACTTAAACCTTGCAGAATTGCCTCTCTGGAATGAAATTCTGTGTCCTTAACAGCAAAATCTACCAATAATATGAGATGACCTTGTTCTGAAAAAGGCTGCAGTTACAGTAGGTAGATGATCAGAACCAAAAGGTAAAATAATAGGTGCTAGAAAATTAATTATATATTTTAGAAAATGGATCAATAGCTCTAGCAAATCTAAAAAACTGTTTGACCTGTGGTACAAAGCCAGACGGGTCAAGGCTTCAACATGGGTCCATGAAAAAGCATCAAATCATTTTACTCGGTCTAAATGACATACTGTAAGACTTTCCAAAGTGTGAAATCTATTATACAATCACTGGTTTTACAAAAAATGTTAGTTATTTTTGATTCCACCAGAATATAAGAATACAGCACTTTACCTTCTCTAGCTAAAACTGTGGAAGATGTTGGCTCAGAGATTGCTCACTTTGGCTTTCTGAGATAGTAGTTATTAAACCTAAAATCTGTGTTGAAGCACCCTAGGGTAACGGTTTTCAGGTAGCCTCCCACCTCAGAGTCAAAATTAAGACACCACAGCCATCCTATTGCAAAGCCTCAATGCAGCAACGAAATTTTGCTGAGTTTTCTAGAAATCTTGAAAATTAGGTTCGCTACCAAAACGTATTATCTCTAGCCTTGCATACTCCTATTCTGTCTCTCTGAAACCTTAGGGGAAAAATGTACAGTTGAGCTGCTGCCAAGAATTCAGTATTGACATTCTTATCAGAACAGACAGCAAAAAATGTAAAAGGACAATATTAAGTATTTGCATATTTCTAAAGTCCAGTTAAATCAAACTGCCTAATTTGGGAAAACCTTTCAAATCAGAGGTAATGAGACTGTCTATTTCTTCAAATACCAAACATCCAACTCTAAGACAACCATGTCTATACACTGACTGTTTTGACTGTTAACTAATAGTGGGGAGCTAAATATATTTACTTTGCTTATTAGACTAAATTACAGCTATCAAAGTTGAGAAAGTAAGTGTTATTAATGAATTACTGAATTTGTAGGAAATAGATGATTCTAAAGCCCTACAAAGTCTGCTCCTAAGACTTTCAGTGTAGGGGTCATCTGACCAAACACAGGCATCAACAAGCTGAGATAGTTATCCCTTGTTCCTGTTTCAGTGGAAGGAGGGAAGCAGGGGTTGGCACACAGTTGGCTGAATGTAGATGTCTATTGCTATTTCACATGCCCCAGGGTAGCAGCTGCAAGCCAGGAGGAGTACCTTGGGTGTGCTATTAGATATCTGAGTTTTTGCAACTGAGTAGTTCCCAGGGTCTTTCAGCATGTAATTCATCCCACTCCAAACTAGAACCTCAGATATACCATGTCCTGGAACTCTTTACAGGGATAAAATGTGACTGCACCCAAAAAAAAAGACTATGTGGAAACATAAATGGAAGTTCTATGCTCTTAGTCCCTGTAATTTAGAAATTAGATGTACAATATTAAAAGCAAAAATCTTTGACTCTCAAGTGTTGCCCTTGAAAATTCACTCCTTTTACATGAGTAATCAATATAAAATGTTTTAGAAAAGCAAATTATGTCACTTCACTTACTCCTCTAACCTGAGGCTAATCCAAGCAGTTAAGCAATTGTGTTACTTCCAGGGGGTCTTGAAAGGTGCAACTAATTGCAGCTTAGTAAACTATCTGATTATGGATAATAGAATCCTCCAGTTAACTAATTAGCTTCCTCTACAAATACTATTGAATTAAAGGAAAATTACTTTAATCACACAGAACTGGCATTGAAGAGAAAAGGTAAGTATGATGGCAAGGAGGAAGTATTTTTTGAGATAATTGCTTTCCTAGAGACAAATGCACTTTGAAATATTGCATTATATAACCAAGGGGGAAGAATCGGTCTAGAACATTTTCTGGCTTAAGGCTTATTATTAACCTTTCCAATCCATTTAATAATCTGAACAAAATGTGTTTCTATTTCTTTTGTTAGATGTCCTCTGTAGCACTGATTGATGCAATTACTGCCAATGCAAATTTATGCCAGATAATTTGTAAAGGGATCCCTTTATTGTTCCCTAATGCTGCAAAGTCAGATATTAGGCCTATTAATCTTGCACACCAATGTGTGCAAATGGGTAGCTGTGCATGTATGTGTATACACACACAGCTATCCAGAAAGTTTTGGGGGTGTGTCTATAAAGCAAGCCTCACATATATATATATATATATATGTAAAATGTTGCTATTCCAGAATATAGTAATACCAGCTTTAAGAAACTTCAACACTAACTCTGTTTTTCAGAATCAATTTTAAGATAATCACTCTTAAAAACCAGACAGGCAAGCAACATGGATTTTGGATGCTATTTTTATGAGATAAGTCCTCATCAATTTTGCCTCACCAAGTACTTGGAAATGTGTTTTGCAGCAGTAAAAAGCATTTTTCATGTACTCTAGTTTTTAATTTAACTTTTGAAGTTATTTTCTTATGATTTCTCAATAAAAATAAACTTTTTAGAGTTAAATAATTAAAAAAATAGTATATAAAATTGACCTTTACATAAGATGGAAACAAGGGTAATGAGGATCTCCTAGCTGGATCTGATGATCTTCTAATCAGAATTAATTGTATTTATATCACCAAGATCAGAATGCAAGAAGTGTCAAAATGTTTGGTTGAAATTAGTTGTCCAAGCTTCTCCTACATTACATGGTGGCCACCTGGGAATGGACACATATTTACTACATAATTTGAATGTAGGGAAGAAGTTCTCTTACCTATCTTCATTACAATGCTATCACAACCAGTAGTAATAAGTTAAAAGAAACTGCTGTGTTCCAGGTCCCTGGCCCTTTATTTACTTCCTCTTTGCAAAAAAACAGGTCAGGTGGCCCTAGATCAAATTAAAAGCTGCTGCTGTCTTACTGGACAGATTTGGAGCCTTGGTAAACTGATTAGGAAACAGATTCCTTATTGCACTTGAAATATTTTTGTTTTCTTGTCTTAGTGGTTTATGCACATTTATATAATTTATTCAAATGCCATCAGTAACCGCAACATAAAACAAGACAAGAAATTGAAGGAATTCTCTACAATTCTTAAGCCATGTCATCAGTCACAAGTAATTTTTCTAGTGATGCAGTCTGTGGGCCTGGCACTTTCGCATGCAGAAGGCTGATGACACTTTCTGAGTAGAGGCAAGTAGGTTTTATTCCTTTTACATCTCAAAGGATGTGTAGAACAGAGATAATACCTTACCAGCGCAAATAAAAATTAAGTGAAAAGGGAGTACATTCATGGCAACTGCTTCCATGCAGCTCAGATGTTTATGTAGATGATGGACAAGGTGTCAGCAACACCTGCACGCTCTCTGAAATATGGCAGGAATGGCACTAACTTGGGGAAACTTATTTTTTTGGTTTAGAACATAAGATTTAAATGCTGAAACTTCTGACAAAATGAAAACAATTAATTTCAAAACATCATTATGCTTGATTAGAGACAAAAAGCTTCCCTCCTTTTCTACCTCTATAATTTAGTTAACACCTGTTTCAGTCCCATGACAATACCAAGTTTAAATATATGTTTCAAGGTGTAATTCTACATAATATAATGCTATATAAAACACTGACATACCAATACAAACTTTAATCAAACTGGAAAGATGAGTGTTTATTTAGAAAGTCATAAAATTGACACTTCTAGATAGTTATTTTAACAGAAAAATATTCTGCCTATATCTCCCCAATCCATTCATATTCTAACAGTTTTGCTTCTCGTAAATTTTTTCTTGCAACTTTTGCCTCTTCCATTTCTTTGCAAACCTCTACTATTCAGCAGGAATATAACTTAACATGCTAGCAAAGTGTCTTTCCTGTGTTTCAAGAAATTTTAAATAAAATTTTGCTGAAACATCAAGTGTTTAAAGGTGGTATTTCTCTTCTTTTACATGCATATTTTTTTAGAGAGGCATAAAGGATAGACTAAAATACACAACAAGAACTGCTACAGCCTGGCAAGTTTTGCCTTCCCATGGTTTTCTGTGTTTTAACACTACAGTTCTACTCAGTATATAATTATAAATACAAGTCCCTAAATGGAGAGATATTTGACAGCATCACCCTTTATGAAAACATTTCTAAATTAACTAAATGAAAAACAAGGAAAAAGTGACTGACTGGAAACTCTATCAACAAACAGTCACCATGGGATAAATTTTGTGTTTACTAAGGGAATGCTGAAATGCTAAGTTTTCAGTAAAATCAACACTGCTTTATTCTACTCATCCAGTCTAGGTCAGAAGTTAATGGAAATATATTTCAAGAATCACTGAATTGTTTCCTCAAGTGTCAATACATTCTCATTTTATGAATAAAGAAAATTAAATCTCACAGGGAGTTCTTTTCTTGACCCTTCAGTTTTCCTTTGAGAAATCCCTATCCAGGTTACTCATTGCCATGTTCAAGTGCTAAATATGAGATAAATGTTTTTCAGAGTACAATTAAGAACACTTGGACAGTAGGCACTTTATTTCAAAACAAGACAGAAATCTTCTTAACTGGATGTTCTGCAAACATGTAAATAACCTCAATTTCATCATTAAAATTTACAAACCCAACAATATCCACAGTATACAAAATCACAGTAAGATAAAAGAGATTATCCATAACTGTTGTTTAGTGTTTAAATAATATGGAGATATGCATCTCTAAATATTTAAGGCAGGTACGCATGAAAGTCTTTACTAGAAATCTTTTTGTTCTGTTTTTAATACTATTATCTTAAGGTAAAGGGTAATTACAAATTATTATGATGCAGGATTCAATTTTTAGCATGTCTCTTTAAGAACTTTTTGTTTTGCAATTTGAAACGCCCGTTTCCTGAGCAACTCTCCCAATAATCGTAATCCTCATAACCATGTCAATTATTCACCTGCCAAGTAAGTTCAAACTGATATATGAACTCTTTCAGTATCTAAAGCAAAATTCACATAATGTAACAATTCCTTATTTAAATTTATACCCTCATCCCCCAAGTTTTCAAAATATTTTCATCTTTTATTCAATGGGTTCTGGACTTCTGTTTGTGTCTTTATTCATGCTGGGAGTATCACTTTATTCTCAAGCAGATTCCCTAAGTTTCAACTATTCTGCTTACAGATTGAGACCAAGTGTGACTGCAGAAAGGGCCGAGGAATTACCAACATTTGTAAAAGTTAAATTCCAGAGGAAAGACAATCAGCTAAACTCTCAGAAAAATTTAATCCACAGCACGTGCAGTAACTAGTCCTGAGCAAGATTGTGCCAACAACACTTTAGAAGTCCCAGACAGCCTCATGCTAGAGAGGTTTCAGAAGCAACAGTAAGAATCTTGCAAAAATAATGTCTGTCCAGACATAATAATTCAGCATACCCTGGAAATTACTTTTGATAGAATTTAAAGTGTTTGTTCTCTTTGCTGTCTCCCAAGGGGAAGATACTTATCCCTGAGGCATCTCTGCATTATGCCTCTTCCACAAATCACTTAGCAGTGTCATCTGTTACTGGCCCTTACTGTGACACACTGAATTATGAGAAATTCCCAAGACATCTTAAGCAATATTATTCTTATCCAGCAATACCATTTCCACAACATATTGTAAAAAATTAAATATGTCAGCAGTAGAGCAGTGAGGTTTCCATTTTGGAGTAAGAATCACAGCTGCCTTGCAAGTAATAAAGACACAGAAAGCTTTAAAACCCAAATTCTAATCCCTTTATCCTATTAAAGAAAGCTAAAATATAAGTCATAAAGCTATCTCATTTGGAGAGAACAGTCAAAAAGTATGAATCTGTGAACTGTCTTAGGATAATGGGAATTTATAAACACATTTTATGCCACTCTACAAGGCACATACCTCAAATCTGACTTCTCACATCTATGTTATTTTTGAAATTTATTTTTAAATTATGAAAATTAATTCTTCACAAGTTGAAGCATGTGAAATATGTTGGCTTGATTTTGGTTCTTTATTTTTTTTTCAGAAAAGAATCTGAAATAAAGATTGTGAATATATTTATTATAGTGTGGATCCTTCCAAATCAAATGGGCTACTTAAGAATATTTCTAACTTGAAAATGAAGTTATAGATCAGACAATCCCATGTAAAGTCTCTGTCAGGAGAAAGCAAAACAATCTAACAAAACTTCTCAGTTATGAACAATTCAATATTAGAGAAAGGGCTTCGTTGTGGTTTGTTTTTTTGGAGGACTTGCCTGCTTACAAGAGTACTACGTTTGTTGACATAACAAATTAAGTTCTTGTCCTGTGAGAACTGTTATAAGTATACAGCAAGGCCAGTGATCTAAGCAGGTATTGACAGTAAACATCATATATATAACACTTTTATAAGTAATGAGATTGTTTTTAATAATAGCAATAATAAAAAATCCTCCAATAATTAAAATCATGTCCGAAAACAATGGGGTGCTGACAAATACAACTACATTAGTTTCAAAAGATTTGTCAGTTTACGTATTTTAGAAAATAAAAGTGCACAGAAGCACTGAAAATAGGTTCAGAATCACAAAGAAAAACAGCCCAATCATAAACAAACCTAGATTGTTTCAGACTGAGAACAAAATGTCTGCTTGATACTTGTATTTATCTGCTGCAGAAGAAAACAGAAAACCCAGGAAAATAAAAGACAAACAAAAACCCTAAAGAAGGAGCAAGAGGAGTGGTTCTAGGCATTGCCCTGTGTGAGAAAAAGGACAAACGTGGTTGGAATACAAGCTCAATATTTTTAAGAAAAAGAAGTTGACATCTGCTTTCTGAATCCGTTTCATCCAAGGAATGAAAGTCTCTGTATACTTTTAATGGATAAAAAATGATACTGCTAAAGAAGACAGGTTTCATTCTAATTATGCAGTTATTTTTCCTCTTCTATAGTTAGAGGCTTAATATTCTATAACTGTTCCAGGTGATACTTAACCTAATATTAGACTAACCTTTGATTTAGGAAGACGTTGCATAGATAAAAATTCTCTAGGAAAGTGTTTATATTCCACATATATGCAATGTTTTCCCAAACTATTTTCCTAAAATGGATTAATGTTTCCTTTAGATATAACTGAAACAAGAAAACAATGGTGTTTCAGTGATTCTACCATCTGTCTTAAACACCCACTGTTGACTACAATTGTGTCACCAAATCCCGTAACAACCTCTGAATTTTCAGAGAATACCATGAGAGTCTTCCAGACTTTAACTGTAAAACTCAAGAGACATGGGAGACATGGAATACTCAAGAGAGATAATTTCATAAAAATTTGACAGGGTTGACAAGCAGTGCTATTTTTCTTATTAATTGCAATTAAAATTACGTGGAATATGTATGTAGAATAAATCTTGAGTGGGTTAGCCGAATTTAACAACATGAAAATATTGCTTATTCAGCTTAAATATATGAGAAATTACAGAATCAACATATTTAATTGAAAATCGTGCAAAATATAAAATGTCATAAAATCATGAGAACGCCACAGTGTATCTAAAAGTTTGCATACATGCATCAAAACTTAATTTTGGAAAGAATTAGACCTTCTGACTAAAAACATAATGAAACAGAAAATGGAACAGATTGCTACCTACAATCTTTTCAGGCTTTACAGAAACCAAATTAGTATAATTGTAAGCAAATAGGTTTTCCTTTCAAATTTTACTTTTCCATTAGTTATCTGGTAGATTCTTCTGGAAGCCCCAAAACAAGAAGTTGTCTAGAGAACTTCATTTTTTAAAATTTGTTTGTTTTTTCAACTGCTTTAGCAGCACAGTAGTGTAAAAAGAGAGGTTTTTAACAGCTCCAGAGCAGCAGTTTAGAATGTGTGAGTGTCATGGTGCTGGAAAGTAGTGACATGCAGCTCAAGATTGGCCCTCTAAAGTTCATCATGCCAGCAGTAACTCTAAAGATAGTTACACATAGGAAAATCCTTTTGAAACTGAAAATCTTCTGTAACTTCTGTGAAAATTGCAGCATCCTGACGGAAAAAAAGCAGAGTAAACTTGAAAGGGATTAAATTCTAAATTGATCACCAGAAGCCAACTAGTTTTTCTAGCTTTGAAGGAGAAAATATAAGAAATATACTGGAAAGATTAAGTACAGGAAAATGTTTATAACTCTAAAAGTTATCATATCAGCTGAAACAAATAATGAGGGAATTATTGAAGAAAGTTCTGTGCTCTGAGTACTATTGTACAGTGAAATTTACTAGGTCATACCAAGTCCAAGGCCTTCCTTTCCATAAAACTGGAATAATCTGACTCCCATTCAAAGTAGTCTGGGTAAAGTTGTCTGCTATGCAAGTCAGAGTTTCTACATGAACAGCCTGTCACCTGGATGATTCTGCAAATCTCAGATACGTAGGCTGACAAGGGTATAACTGGCCTGAACTAAAGGAAAATGTCTTCAAGACTGTAGAGTGTAGAGTTGGATGTACAACACCACTATTTTCAGTGAGCACAGAGTCGTTTATAGCAGGCCTCATTCCTTGTGCTAGAAGGATACCATCAAGACAGGAATTTGGGAATGCAAGGGTTTGAAATGGCCTAGAGGAAAGGTAAAGAAAATTTAGGAAGATTTCCATATGGCAAGAGAAGCATGTGATTTTTCGGTCTGCTATAATTTCTTATGCCAAAGCTTCAACACAGCTCCGTAAAACTAACTAGAACTGAAAAGTAGTGGGGAACTACAGACTTTTTTATTCTTCACAGAATCTGTTTGAAGGATAATGTTCTGAGGTTGGATACAACAGAGCTGAATACCCTAGCAAAAATACAGATGATTTTATCAAATGGCTCTGCTAAGACAAATGTCTAAGAAAAAAAAGCTTAAAATGAGCAGAAGTGCGCTGAGTCACCCAAAAGGAAGTTATTACAACCAAAATAAGGTGATATTACAGAAGTTTAAAGCAATTAAATTTGAATTAGAAGCATTAATTCTGGAAAAAATCACAACCAGAAAAAAACCAACCCTACTGGAGCTCAAAGTACATTCAAAGTCAAAAAGGATCTGAACGAAGCCCGGTGAAACAACACTTGACTTGAGAAACCCAGAAGATGGTGTTTTAGGTAAATGACTGAGGTGTTTGGTGGATCTGTTACAGAAAGCTGACATAAATGTACCTGTAGGGGCCCATATGGGACCTGATAACAGTTAGTAAGCCAAAGTTTCCAGAAACTTTGTCATTCATGTGAATGTGGAATGACAGCTGCATAAAAGAAATGTCACAGTACTGAAGAAAACCAGAATAACATCAGAGGATAATATAAACAATGTTAGCCAAAGAACAGCATGTCAGGGATGCCACTGGAAGTCAAGAACATACTTGCACCTGTTGGAACTGAATTTTAGAATGGCCCAGGTTAGAAGGGACCTTAAAGATAATCTAGTTCTAGTTTTTTTGTAAAAAAAGGAGTTGAAATCCACCTTCCAGCTAAGGCTGTGATTTCCTCTGATGGCCTGAGTCAATGATAATATTACAAGAACTGCATCTGAAAACCTCTCCTGTCTTCCTTTTAGCAGCTACAAACTGCTCTGCCATTCCTTTCCCTGCTGTACTCCCATCACCATCCTTTTGACTTTTCTCTACTTTTTCCCTACCCCATCTCTAGAAAACAGAAGACAAATGTCCCACTGGCAGGACCATGAGTCTGGGCCATATCTCTGATTTTGAAATCCTGACAAAACACAGTTTTTGTTTTATTTGAACTTCCCACAAGAATATGGTATTGGGGGGAAAATGGACGAGTGGAAGAGTTGAAGATTTTGAGCAAATCTTCAAAATGAAGAAAAAGATGGAAATCTCTTTACATTCAATAGAAAACCATGGATATTTTGAAGGAGTCTGGACTAGCAGAATAATTAGCACTATAGAAAACACTGTATGCTGCTTCTATGGAAAGTAGAGTTTAAAAATGCAATTGGAATATGGTATTTACATGAACAATTTCAAAGCTTAATAGAGTTTCAAGAAGATTACAGAAAACAGTCCCTAATCCTCACCACCATTAAGACAGCACATGACCTTTTGTGTAAAACAACAAATAGCATTATCCTACCACAATTAAGATAACTGACATTCAGCCAATATTCTCAGAGATTACTCTGGTCTTTCGGCAGCTGCCAGCACACTTGTCAGGTTTACTGTGCTTCAGAATGCAATGTTAGATATAGCATGGTATTTATTAAAAAACTGGCCTGAAAAGATTAGAAAAATTTTAACATTTCAGAGGATGACCAGCCTTTCAAAAAGATAGCTGAGCTTCAGTTTGGGACAGATTTTTTTTTTTAATTAAATGGTCTGGAACAAGAAATAAAGCATGGTCCTAAATGTGGACCAGAGACAAGAATTCAAAATACCTATATATTATTTTATGTATCACATTATTTACAATCAGGTAATAATTACTAGTAGGATATATGTACAAGAATCTAGCAAAGCTTTTAAAGCGCCTTTAGCAACACAGTTCTTTTCTCTTTGCTGTAAATTTAATGCAATTTAACATAATAGCTTAATTTATCAAGCAAGATTTAAATCACTGTAGAAGATACTAAAAAATCATATTAACAAATCATACTAAATGCACAGGTCATCTAGCTCTTCAAAATTATTTCAGATGACTGCAGGAAAACATTAACAAAAATATGACAGAAAATCATTAGAGAACAACTCACTGAAAGAGGAGAGAAAAAACCAAAATCAAATCCTATCAGGATTGAGGTGCATAGATCATCTTTAGTATGCTGTAACTGACTCCTAACAAACTCATAGTTTTTAGAAGGTCTGGACTATCTGGCATAGTAATTATAACATTACAAATGAGTGAAAAACAGCAGTGGCAATATAAAGAAACCCTCCTATTTTAATGCTCAAACTTGTTTTATAAAAAAAAAGTCACTATTCTTGTGCTTATGCTTTTGTGGAGATTATGTATGCACAGGGAAAACTTCTGGGATAATACAGCAATTTGCAGAGCGAACAAATAAGAAAGAGAGTATTGCTACATTTTTATGGCTCTAAGGTAGACATGCAATACATTCCTTCAAGATTCCCTGATGACAGCAAATTACCCAATAGGGAGCTCACACTCCGACTGTTTCTGCTACTGAATTTAACTCATTTAAATTGAATTAAGATTCTTCTATGCCATATGGGCACAGAGTCATTTATTTAGTAAAGCTTTTAAGCTTTCCAGTCTGAAACATAAAAATTTCTCATCTGGTTTTGTCCCAGTTCCATCTCTCTTCCTTAATACTCTGTATTTTATATTCCCTACTGGAGAGGGAAGAGATAGGATTATCAACATATACAGCTATGGCTCGTTAAATGTTCTTTTAGATTCTCAATCCTCTGGACAATAAGAATTTAAAGACTTTAACTTTCTTCACTCTAAAGGGTTAATTAGGCTCCTTTCACCTACTGTTCCCTCAGTGGGATCTTAGTGTAGTGTTCAGCAAGGTCAGCCTTGAACCATTACTACTTTGCCTGTTGCTTTACTTTCCCATGAAACTTTCTCGAGAGCTATAATCTCTTTCCAGAATAAAAATATCATTTGTTCCAAACACTTCTGTCCCCAAGTGACACAGGATTTAGCAACAAGAAGGAAATCCATTTGGGTTTTTTTTCTCAACCCAATTCTTGAATGTCTGAGATTGCATCAGTTACCAACTCAAATACTAATGTGCAGATGAAGGAACTTAGTATCTTAATTTTAAATCCACTGGCTTTTAGAAAAAAAGAAGAAAAAATCTTAGCTGAAAAACTTTCTTTCCTTTTATAGGAACTTGCATTTGTTTTTAGGATCAGAACAAAACCTGTTGAGAAAGATCTTCATGAGCATCATTCCTTGAAAGGGACAAAGTTAACCGCAGTTCCAGGTGACTACGGACTTTAAACAAAATTGAACCCCTTCTGGCTGTGATAATACAAATGTACACACAAAGATATAGAGTCAATACAATTCTTAAAAGAAGGGATTATAGTGAAAACTGGAAGAAGTAATAAATAACTAAGTATGTATTAGGCCTATTGGGTCTACTACAATGTGAGAGAACTCTTCTCAAACTAGGCCATTGTGTGGGTGATTCTAACACCATTATTTCAGTGGAACCAACTCTGGCTGTATGCATGGAATGCTGAAGAAGCATAGCCCCACTAAGTATGATCCACAGAAATCGATTCCTTTGAAAAGTAATTGTCATCAAGGCAAGGGATCTTAATATGGTTCTAAAATCCTCAAAGAACAGAAAGACCTCATCTACTCTGTAATTTGAAAGAATGAAGTTACCTATAGGTAGATGGCCATGGGGAAAGGCATGTCTCTATGTAAGCATAGAGACTCAAACTTGGAGGTACTCCTTACGAAAACTACAGCACTTTGACAGGGAATATCAACACAATCACTGCTATCTATAACATCCACGTGATGAATGAATAAGTCTTGGAAGAAAAACTCTTGAAGACATTACAAAAACATTGGTGAGGGAGGGCAGTTTATGCAGAACTTTAAATTTGCATAGATAGCTTAATAACTGTCTGGAGAAGCTGCTGATGCAAATAAGTGCAACTTCTTCCCAATTCCAATGTTGTGCTTCTGGTCTTATGCCTGGAACTTAATGTTTATTCACACTTATATTCCACTTGTTCCCATGCAGCCACAGAAGTAACAACAAACATTCACCCAAATGAAATGAAAAGTAAATCAACCCATCTTGATTTTTTTTTTGTTTTTGTTAGTTGGTTGGTTTGGGGTTTTTTGTTAGTTTTGTGTTGTTTCGGTTTAATTTATCCATTAATTACACAGCTTAAAACTGGAGATTTTTATAATGACTTTGCGAGATTTAAAATAGCCCTGTTAACAGAGAGATATTCTGGCCAACATCTGGTGACAAAGGAAGTATGCTAGACGTGCATGTACAGTGATCTTATGATCAAACCAAAATGAATGGCAGGCTGAAAGACCTCAGGGATCAGCCTGGGAAAAAACACGTAGGTTCATCTCAGACATATACAGAGCATACACGTGCTGAACGGTGAAATACCCTCTCATGACTTTCATGAGGATGACAACTAATTTTCTAGAAGGAACTGTGTTGCATCTCCTATGCTCTCACTTAGCAAACAACTGAAAAAAGGAAGGAGTCAGAATCCCATGTTTGTGTGAAGTCAGAACTCACAAAAGCAAGTCGGTTGTGGCATCATGGGGAGCACAAGTCTGAAGAGAAAGAAACTTCAAAATACTGCCAAATCCCCAAGCCAGCTGGTCTTGTCTGAGGTTTTCTGAAAGAATTCAAGCAATTCCAAAGGTAATTCTTCTGATATACCAGGATCTTCGAATAGTAATAAGGAAAGTGATGGCAGGCACAGTATATGCAACCTCCTGCTGGTGTTGAAATAAGACTTCCTTCTGGATGAAGTCAAGGCCTTTTGCTGCCTTTCTTTGGCCTCATTGGAGGTGAATGACAAAGTTGCTACTAACAGCAAAAATTGTGCAAAGCTTTGTGAATTTTTTTCCTTAACACTGAAAAAAAGCAGTAGAACCTGAAAAGTCAGCTCTCTGCCTTTTTCACTCATCAGTTGTAGATTATCATTGCTTGGGACAAACATCTTTCATTTCACAGCTCTGTTTGAACATTAAGTTCACACTGCCTGACTTAAGACACTGCCTTTTTGTCAAGCAAAACTGTACATCAACAAAAAAGGTGAACTATATTTGATGATTAGCCTGACAGTAAGAATTGGGAGATTCAGACAGTCAATAGAACATTCTTCCTAAACCAATGTTTTTTCACCACAGAGATAAAAAGTTTTTTTCTACCAGAAAAAAAACCTTAACAGATCAGGTAGGTAATCCACATGCATTGTTTCTAAAAGCAATCAGCTTTTGAAGGTGGGAGACTATTGTTACGAGGAAATAGCTATTAAACTCTCTGATCACCCAATCCTTGCCAACAGGTACCCCCATTCTCCTTCTGAAAAACCAAAACAGTTTTGGAAACATTCAGAAACACCAAGTGAGGGTTTTCAAAGAAAATTTGCAGTTTTAAAATTCTTTAGTACATTTAGGACTCCTTTTTTAAATTGCAGCGTCCTCTGGTAGTTTCTGAGAACAAGGTTAGAATCTCAGTACTTCCAGAATTTAGTCTCCTTACTCATCCTTTAGGATCCATTAGATGTGGATCCTCAGAGAAGCACAAAGTATTGGCTGAAAATTCTGCATTAGAGAGAAGCACATATGCAGTGATATCAACAGCCCAAAGATAAAAGGTGAATTAGAGAAGGAAGAAAGATTACAGAGAATTAGCTCATATGACAAGAATTTTTATGGAATATTCACACAGAGAATGTAACTAGAATGTTCTTGTACAGGATCTGAAGATCAGGAAAGAAAATATACTAGATATTACCTTTGATCAAAGGTGTCTCAAATGTAAGGATTTTTCTTACCTTCAAATTTGAATCTAATTCTTGCACAATGATAAAGGGCAGGAAAAAATAGTTTATCTTCTCTATATCATACACTGGTTTATATACTTCTGTTGTTATTCTCATTTGTTTGCTCAATAAATCATAATTTTTCGTTCTCTCAGAATAAAGGATTTTACAAGTCTCTAAATATGTTGTGTTTATCCAAACTCTCTCTAGTCTGTTATGCATTCTTCTGAGAAGACATTATCACATGACCAATTTTGCTGCCACTCATCATTTATATCTTTACTTGTTTCTCTTACAAACTTAACAGTTACTCTGCATTGAAACAATAGCTAAAACCCCATTTTCTGTACTTGGTTAATGACATTAAAGAACAAACTCTTGAGGGTTAAACAAAATAATCATTCATTATGATTTATTTTATTCATTTAATGAATAAAAATTACACTAACCACAATCTTCAAAATTTAAATTTACAATAGCTAGCACCACCTTGCTACCTTAATTGAAGAAAGAATAATGACAAAATACTTGGAGTGCTTTTTAATTTGCTGCTCTTGCAAGCAGTATGATTTATCTTCAGATTTAAAACTGTGCTTAATTGCATATTAAGCAACGGCAATATGCACAACAAGTTTTTATTAATAACACTGCTTGTCATATTTCATACTGAAAACAATCCATATTGGCTCACCTATAAAATGAACTTGTAACAAAGGCCTACTTCACACTAAGTAGCACATTAGTATTCTACACAGACTGTAATTGCCATTCTACTGGTTTTATAATACTCATGTTTTGAAATGCTCTCCTTGCATTTATATTAAATGCATTTGAGAAGACAGTCATTGAGTGGTGGGAATAATTTTTCAGGAACAAATGAACATTTTTTAGATTTATTTTGACTTTGCGCATGTCTGAAAGTACTTCTTTGGTATTTGTTTTTAAAAAAAGTTAACTAATGAACAGTGATTACTTTAGTAACAGCAGTATTCACTGCAGAGACAATCAAGCTCAAAATTGTTTTAGAAAGATACAGCATGGTAGTAACACGATTAGAGCATACTGATACAGATGATTAAGAGACTAATGCAAATTTATAACCTCTTTTAAGAACGAACTCTGGGTGTTAACATGGTTGGAAGGCAAACTAAAGAGGAGGAAATGCACTACAAATACAAATGAACTATAAGAAAATTAACATAACACAATACTGAAAGATAGTTTTGGTGAGAAACTGTGAGACTGCATGATTGTGTGTCCTGGGCTAGGAATGGTACTCTCCAATGCAGTGCTCCCACTGAAACCATGCTGCCACTTGCTCGCTCCCCTCTACCCCTTCCCTGCAGAGGGCTGGACAGGAGAACTGGAGGCACAAAAGCTAAAGATCATGGGTCGAGATAAGAGCAATTTACTGGAAATAGCAAGGAGATAAGAAAATGAACAGTAACAGCAATAATACTAATGTCAGAGTTAAAAAGAAAGATGGAAGTGATTCACACAGAAACACCACCACCTGACTGCTCCCTCCCCACACCATGGAGATTTGGAAGGAACCCCTTTCTCCTTAGAAGAGACACCCATCCCCCTTGCCTTTGGCAATGATGTGATTTGGTATAGAATAACCTCCTGGTCCTGGCCATGTCCCCTCCTGGCTACTGCAAAAATTAATCCTGTCGTGGCTGGTACCAGGACACTGGGAAAATGTAATGTGTCTGACAGGAGACATCCTGTGCTGCTAACCCTTTCATGTTGTCCAAGTGCTGTGGAAAGCGACACAAGTGTTTTTCCTTTTTTTTTCCCAGACTGGTTTTACTGTGCTCTTTTATCAAATGTGAATATTATGTAAGTGGTATGTCAAGTGGTATGGTAAAGAGTATGGTAAGCTGTGAAGAACAGCACAATCTGTTAGCCTAAATCAGCGAGCAGGCTGTACAAATCTATCTCTTCATAAAAAAGTAATTCTTTGTAAGAAAATGAGACATCAGGAGCACTTTTATGTACTGATTTCATTTAAAAGGACATATACAAATCTCCTCCCCATTTCCAAGTTGAAAAAAAAAGGTTTAGATGCTTCACTATGGAAACAACTTAGGGTTTGTAAACTGCAATACTGCAGGTGAGCTGCACAGAAAAACGAAATTTATGATGCACCCTTTTCTTCAACCAGCAGTACAAAGAATACCTGTTGGGCTTTTTAAATCAAGACACAAATATGAATATTTACTAAAAATTAGATGAATAGCAGTTTAGCTTCCAAAAGTAGTCAATCAAAAGTATGAAGTTCTAAAACTAGAAATACCAACAGTCTTAGAGCAAATTGTCTAGTGAAATAGTAGGGAAAAATTATTAATAATTCAAAGCTGACAGAGTTGCTAAAAGATTTTAGAAAGACACCAAAAACTGGCTGACAGCAAAAAGCCAAAAAATGACAGTGACTCACGAAACCACTTTGAGCAGTGCACCCTAACTAGGAAAACACATCTACTGTCTCAAATATTATGTACAAGCAGGCCCACAAATTAAGCACCAGAAACAGTAAGGTGGTAAGAAATCAGTTGCTTTTAGAATTTACAACAGACAGAGCACGATTGTATGTTATGTGTAGCATTTCCTTAAGTTTGTGACATTCATTATTGTTTCTACTTTTGTGTGTGTATCAGACTGTAGAAGGCTGAAATTTTACACAGTCCATAGAATTAAAAAAAGAAGAAAGTAAAAAAAATCCTTGCTTACTCAGAAATCAATTCTCAAAGGCTTTTTTTTGCTGTACTCATAAGACATAACCTTCCAAATTTCAAATTAATATCCATTCATTGATATTTCTAAAGCACAACTGCCCTTGAAGGGTTGAAAGGAGTCAGTAAAACCAAACTAAATCAGCAAGTTCAGATTCTTCTGAACAAATATTTTTACTTAAAGTTCCTACAGCAAAGAAACAAAAAACCAAACCAGAGCAGTAATTCTGCCTCTATTAAAAAATAATTCCAAATTCTTAATAAAAGAAAGAATCTGAAAGTATCTGAAAGTATTAAACAATATATTATGAAGTTTTTACATAGCCTTACTCTTAAGACAAGAAAGAACCACAAAGACCACACTGCTTGATCTGAAAGTTCCCAGAAAGTGCGTGTAATTGTCTTTCAGAAAGATACATAACTTTATCTTAAAGATAGTAAACTACAGAAGTCGCTGTTTTTTCTAGTAAGTTGCTGGTATGACAGCTGAATTTTCCAAGTACCAACACTGAAAATGGAAAAGCATGCTCACATACAAGTGAATCTATTAAAAGAAAATGTGAAAGAACTGATAAAACATTAAATAACATATATGTAGGAAGTAGAACAGGTGGCAATGAAGAGCACTGAAGGTAAGGTAAATATTGTAATGCGAGTAATTGATGTGAGAAGCTAAAAGGATCACAGGGTATCACTGAGTGCTAGAGTAAAAAACTGAGTCCAGCTGAACAACCAAAACAACCACAAACTAAAAAAAAACCAAACCAAACCAACAAAAACAAACAAACAAAAACCAAGAAATAAACAGAAACACACAAACAAAAAAAAACCTCAAAAAAAGAAGTTTAAAAGATGTTAGGAGTGGAAGTAAAGCCACAGATAAAAAGAAAGATACCCTACTAAATATAATTAAGAAAATAAGTAGCTATGAAAAAATCCCCAAACCAAAAGTAGTCCTGAATCATTTCCACTCCAATCCTGAAGTGGAAAAAGAAAAGGATATTTCTATTCCATATGATAGTGTGGATGGAGATAGTGTGGATGGAGCTAAAAATCTGGGGATATGAAAAATCATCTGCAACAACCCAAGACTTCATTAGATGTTCTCAAATTCCTACCAGAGCATCTCTGTAGTATTTCTCACAATGAATATATGTCAAAACCCACATTAGAACCTCAAACTTGTGTATTAATCCTAGATCACTTCTTGGAAGATCTGTTTCAACAGAATAATGCATTTGCCAAAACGGCAATGAGGCCTGAGTGCCAGGGAATTTCTTTTATCCTAGTACAGTTATGCATTAACTGGAACACAATTCTGGCCCCTATGTTTACACTGAATTTTATGAAAATACAAATTTTCTAGTGTAAAAAGCATGATGTTCAATACAAACATAGTATTTCATGGTTTGGACTGCAAATAAAGAATATCAAAGGAAGCAGACCTTTCTTCAACCCCAGAAAGTTCCTGGCACTAACAGATATTTCATTACATTACAAAAACATAATTTTTCTTCTATATAGTTAATTAATTTTAAAATAGCATGAAGAAGTGGAAAAATAGAATTTATTATTGTGGCTAATCATTTCAGGGACTGTAATTATTTCTCAAATAGTATTTGTAAGATGCCAATTTCTTTTAAGTATCACAGTTCACTGCTTATGCTCCTGGATACAATTGGCAACTAATAAAACCCATCTATGTTTTATTTATTAGCTGAGCAGACAGATGTGCACTTACTGAATTACACATTAATTGGGAATATTTCCCTATAGCAACAAAGCCCTGAAGGTCTTGTTAGAAATATGTCAACTGAAACTGGAGTTCTGCTTCTGAGTTTGGTTTTTTACATGCCAATGCTTTCACACTTAACTATTCAGACCTTGGGAGAAAAAAAAATATTTTGCCAATGATAGAAACAATCATGACTGGATAAGAGAACTGCCCATTGCTGCTCCTGCAGACCCTCAATATACCACAAGGGCAATTAAATCAATGTGCCTCAACATAATTAAATCCATAAAAAATCCACAGAGTGCACTGTCAACCTGGTTTCATAATAATACTGATAGCTACAAAATGTCTGAATTTTGTATTCTGAAAGTATTTGTATTTCACATGATGCATTTGACTGAAAATCCTGTGTCTTTTAAATTCCTACTGGAGAAACAGGTTTCTTAGTAATAAGTTGGTATTCTGGACTCTTAGGTTTTGTTTTTTTTTTATTTTTTTAAAGTCTTCTTTGGAATTTGGAACTGAGCATAGGGTGGTAATTTACAAGTAAGATATTACTGATCAAATGGCTACAGGCATGTTCTATTTGTCAGTGAAATTCTAGAAATCTGTCTCCTGCTGAGTCAATTGCAATAAAAAAAATCGGTACCTTGTGCACAGATTACTACAAAAATTGCCATGTTTATTTTATTCCAATTCCTGTATGTGCAGAAATTCATTGGGAGCCATCCCTTCTGCACACATGAACTGCACTGAGTTGCTCACAGAGAATTGAAATCTGCATATGGATACTGATTAAGGAGGAAGAATGAAGTCACACTCTTTCCTAACAGTGAACTGCTTATTTGAAGAAAAGGTGGTCATGAGGAATGTATCTTTAAAGACAATACAACCAGCAAAAAATTGGTATCTTTTGGCTGGAGAGGTGGCTGTGCTGTATGTAGAGTTAAAAGCAATGTTGCATGCTGCTATTCTGACAGAATTTCTCATACCTGCAACAGTCACAGTAAAGTGTTTTAAAGCTGCCAGCGAAGATATTTAAAATGTCCTGCATTGGTTCCTCTGCCTTCACCTTTCAGGCAGGAGATTAATCAGGAAGCAGCTCAGGATGACAAAGATGTGCCAGGGTGCCAAGTCAGCAAATGATCCTTTGGCCCTAAAGGGAGAGCGGCTGCTGTCTGGCTTGGCAGCAGCTCTCCGGGGTGCTGTCCCACAGGACCAGAGACTGATGGGCTACCAGGCTCACACAGAAAAGCAGGAGCCCTCCCAGTGACTTCCCCTGTCAACAGAAAGAATAGCTTTGCCATGGCAACTGTGCTACGTACTCTTCTATGTTTAGAACATCTTATTTTGGATATATCTTTCTGGGGGCTGGGTTAAAACCAAAAAATTTCTTCCCCATTCCAACAGTGTTAAGAATCAATAAGACTGAATTGTTGGAGCAATCTCAAATACCCTTTTCTTTGTATCCTGACAACCCCTCAAAGTCTCCGCTTAATTTTTTCTTTGAATATCTTACCCTGCAGTTTAAAACTGTTCAAACAAGAGCAGTAAGAGAAGGAAAATGTGGATGGCATGAAAACAATCACAAAGAAGTATAGATATCTTACATTATTACGATTTATTTTCTCTTTAAACCAGACATTTGTGTTTGATACTGAATATATACTACTGTAACTGATGCTTTCTTACAGGAATCATAACAAAAGGGGATGATACAAAATTTCAAAAAGCAAATAGAATACTTCAGGTTTGCTAAATGTGGTACACTTTGTGAATGAGGAGACAGAGGAGAGAATAATGTTTCAGAGCATCAGATAGAAGAGACAACCAGGGCCGACATCACTGATAAGTACAGGTAGCATTGGGTAAGAGTTTGTTTCATAAACAACAAAATATGATTAAATCATGCCTTACATAGGGCCATAATAAAAATTAGTGATACAAATTAAGGGCTATGTGAAGAACAAGAAGCAAGAATTATAAATCACCAGGAAGGATTTACAGAATCCTTCTATATAGAAGGATTCTATATAGATTCTAAATAGAAGAAAAAGAAACTCAATTATACTTATATGAACAAATTCTTAATTCTTGTCTTAAATATTATTAATTCTAATTTAATTATATTATTTCAAGAGTACCCACACTCAGCAACTATATAATGTTGTCATAGTATAAATCCAAACTTTTAATGTAATTTGACTGAAAAAATGGACTCCTCTAGTGAGTGCAACAGGCTCTGGATCTGGTCTTTGAATTCTGAATTAAGTATTATACAGAATTACTATTACACAATGAATTCTAGGAAGAATTTAGTTTCCTGCAGATAGATTTCTTCCTCAAATAAATATTTTAACAAATAGATAATAAATAACAAAATGAAGCAATATTTAGTCAATACTACTGATTTGAGTTGATTCAACATGAACCTGGTTGGACAACTGCTTACACTTCATTCACAATTTCTCTAACTTACTATACAATTATACTTTATATATAGCACTATATAACTTTATGCAGCTGTAATATTATTTCAGCATATTCTATCAATCTTGATCAGGCATTTTTGTTGGGTTTTGCTTGGCTTTGTTTTTTTATTGGATGTTACTTAATTTTAGGCAATAAAATTCAGATAGAGAAAGCCAAAACTCATAAGCTATTATTAAAGAATGAGGAGAATAATAATTGTAAACAATGAACAGAATCAATAACAGCTTTCAGATTTGATGTATTAATAACTCATTCTTAAATTCAGCATCTGGAAAAATCTATTACCTGTATAGAAAGGTGTTTGGACTAAATGACTCTCTCTGACCTCAGAACCCATGAGTCAATAATATAATTTAACTTTCAAATGAATTTAAAATATTTTGCAAGGAAGTTAAGAAGTAGGTTCTGAAATTGAAATGTATGCTAAAACACATATTGAAGAACAGCTCTTATGATAAATAGACATATTGAGAAAAAAGGTTCTTGAGTATTATTAATTTTGCCATTAGCATAAAACAACCCAGAACAGTAGATATTCTTTGACATGCTATCCAAGTGAACACAGCTGTAATCTACTCATTACTCAGATCCTTATATTTAACTGTGAACAACTCTCTAAGGTCTTGATCACTGGTGCAGTCCATTCTTTAGCTACCTTTTTCTCCCAGTTTCCAAGCCCTCTCTCAAGATTGCCATTTCCTCCATCTTTAGAGAGAAATTATATTATACACAGGTGTTACAGTGAATACTGAATATAAGCAGGGATATCAGAAGTAATCTGAGAAACACAGAATTCACAGGACTCCAAATACGAAATCCCCAAAAGGCTTCCTCTGATGCAAACCAGTCACTTCTGTGCAAAAATTACCTGTTTAAAATGCCTGCCAGGACACATCTAATCTACATCCTGAATTTTTATTACTGCCTGAAGAAGAGAGGTTTAACCTCCTGCAATTTGAAATCCTGACTGTGGGATGTGTTACCAATTTTCTAAAATGAGTCAAATTTTGTAAATTTTCTGTAAAGTCTCTTTCTTGACCTACTAGCATTAATTATTACACCTGTATTATACCCATCTCCCCAAAACCAGCATTCACACTCTCAGAATACTATTTCAATTTCTTCCAGAAGCAGAGGAAATCTGCAGTGTAGTTTTGCCTCCTTTCCCCCTCTGTGAAAATTTTTGACCATCATTATTAATGTTACTATAATATATAAATAGGGGTTGAAGAGTTCAGATATATGGCTGCAAGGGTGCTAAAGTGTTTAATCTCACCACTCAGCCTGAGATAGATCCAAGTATACTTATGCTACTTCCAAAGCTTGCTCATAATGAATCTGTTTCAGTACTTCAATAAGTTTGACATCTAATCTTAATCACCAAGTATGTTTCTTCTTGTTCAGTCCAGTACACAAAAGGACTACTCCTTGTACAACAACTTCTCATGTTCTAGAAGACAATTACAACCGCTCTTCCCCCTCATTCCTCTCTTTTTCCAGATTATTTTATGGAAACTGACATTTTGTCAACAATATCACTAAACACATCAAAGATGCACACAAAGAATCCAATCAAAATTACTTATAAAAGATGAAAATCACCTATTCTATGAGTTATTGTATTTTTAAATAGATGCTAAACTTTAAAAACAAACCCAAACCACAAACCACCAATAATAATTTTTTTTAGTAATCATAATTTATTTTTGACATTTTGATCAACTCTTTCTCATATATCATTGTTGCCTAGTTATATACTAGCACAACTATAATGAATATTACATTACAATTAAAAAGAATATTGTGCAAGATTTCACAGTCCTCATCACAAAGCATCTTTTACTGCTTGGCCTATTTAGCAACACTATCTATAGAAAACAGATGAATTTTGAGAAATATATTAATAATTTTCCCATGATTTCAAAAGTTACACTTCAAATGTGATTAGTAATGCTGTATAGCAAATAAAAAACATTATTCCATAAAAAAGATAATTCTGTAAGCAGTTTAATTCCCATGTGACTCTCTAAAGTCATTAGGGGAGCAGAAACCCTCTTCCTTTTTCTTAGTCTTAAATCATGTCATTTTGTCATGCAGCTTTATGCTTTCTCTGAAAGTTAACTTTCTCTACTTTTTTCTACACTGGTATCTACACCCTAGAGAAACAGATGGGTGCAGTTTAGAACGAGCTGTCTTTTGCACGACAATTAATTTTAAGAAGCTGTGATAATGGAAAACTATCTTAAATAACCCCCCCAGACTGGAATCAGCTCCTACATTAGAAACAGAAAACATAGATACAAACTAATTAATTACATTCAGACACTCAAATTTAAGTAGATTCTTCTTCGAAGCTAAGTAGAGCAATTCCTGAGCAACCACCATGCAGAATAAACTAGTGGGACACATTCCAAAGGTTGGCCAAAGCATTCACTAGCAGAATCATGAAACATTGAGGAAGTTAAGGTCTATGATTCAGACTGTGTTCTTTAATATTGCAAATAATAATCCTATTTATTTTATGTAGTTTTTTAATGTACTACTAGCTCCCTGCTTTTACTAGGAATGGCAATTTTAAATCCATATAATGACACTGCAAGCCCAATTTGTTTCTTTTATGCCTACAGGTGTTTGGCTGTGATTTGGTTTTTTTGGTTTGTTTTTGTTTTTGAAAAGGGTTCTTGCTTCTGTTACTATAGAGAATGAATGATGTTCAATTAGGAGAAATATTATCCAGTATTTTTTCTGTTCTTGTTATATGCATGGGCATGAAAAGTGTAGTATTCAGTCTCTGCTCTGAATACAGAATTAATACTTTCTTTTTTTTATGACAATCATTGCTATAATCCCACACATACTACAAATATTTCTTAAACTTCATAAATGCTTTTAGAGTGAGGTAATGCTTTCCTACTTTCAAGAAAGAATCTTTTAAATAATCAAATAAATAGCTGCTAATCCATTTTTGGCTGTCTAGGACATGATTTTACAATACCTGCTATTACACAGAAATGCATAAATTCAAAGCAAAGCCCATGCTGGCTTCTGAGAAAACTGTGGACACTTATGTCTTCCTCGTCCCATACAGAAATGGTTTCAGAAAGAAATCTATAGAAAAAAAGTTTCAGTCTGAATGGTAAACATTTTCCAAAATTTACATATTGGAAAAAAGCTCTTATGATAGAAAACATTATAGTTTACCTGATCTACAGTGTGGGTGAATTTTACAGTGTGAAAATTGATTCTTTTGTCTTGTTTCTGAGACAGAAAAATATTCTTTTCACATTACATCTGAAAATTCATTCTGTTTTCAGCAGATGGTCCAATAATGTCTTTCAACAATACAGCATTTATCTGACAGAAGCACAACCCACTAGTCTAACTTTGCTATCAATATCAGAAATCCTAACTGGAATTATATACCATTTACTTTTGAGAAAAACATACTTATTATCTAGAATTACTTTTTATTTTCAGTGAGAAAGAGCTTTCAAGCTTAAAAGCGCCTTGCCCTCTTCAGCCCAGACTTCTGGTGCTACCTTCTCCTGGCTACTCTAGAGGTAAGAGTCTATGAAAGACATGTAAGGTTTGGTATGTAATCAGGTCTGAGAAGTAAAAGGAAGGTAATTGTGATGGGGTTAAGCAGCTGGAAGGGAGGTGTGATAACATCAAAGACCTAGCAGTAACACACTAGTAGCAGACAGGAATGACTAAACATCTAGATGGACACAGAAGAGAGGTTAATCACAGTGGAAATCGCCATGTTGATGACTCCTGCTTGTGGCAAGCACTGCTCTAGATGTAATTTGAGTTCTCAGTAATCCTTGGTCATTTCCCTGTTCCCTTTGCATGGCCTAAATGGCAGCACTTTACCTCCCCCAGAAGAAAAAAGAATGTATGTTCTCTGACACGAGTGGACACAAAGAAAGGTTCATCAAGTTTACCACATAAACTGCAAGTTTTCCAACTAAACTACCCATCCAGATGAAAGATAAAGCAGCTTCTAAAACATCCAAGTACTACAGTTTCTAGATAAATAATTTTGCTAGCTTGCTCAAGTTATTCAAGACCCTTCTTAAAATCAGGCAAGTTCTAAATTAAATAGATAGAGAAGCTAATGTGCTGCTTTCCTTGAAACTGCTTCCTTCATTAAAATAATTTAAAAATAACAACAGAAAAGATATGGAACACACTTAAATATAATTAGTTCTAGCTGTTATTCAAGGTCCCTCTGAAATATCTTTCAGCCCTGGAAGACTAAGAGCTAATTTAGTGGGTTATGTGCTATCCTCCAGGTTCACTATGTTTAAATTAATCAACATGATGGAATCACAGCTAAAGTAATCAAATTGTGTAGGGAGAACTCAAAATGGTTAACTTATGCAGTTACTCTAAACTAAGTTCTTTTATAATTTATTCCAATAAGCAGAAAAACAAATTTTTAACTCTATCTATTACTCCACTCTCTCATATTTATCATACACAATTCACTGTTATTCTGCATTTAATGTTGTAGCTAGGCTTAGTGAAAGAGCTTTGATTAAATGATAAGGCTCCACAAAGAGTTCTTGAAAACTGCAAGTTCAGCTAGAAGTTTAATAATCTGAAAACTCAAGAGACACTAGTACTAACTTTTAATGAAAGAATTAATTATAAAGATGAAATAGAGCCCAAACGATCTTGTTTCAAGACAATACACCCAGAGGTTTAATTGTGCTTTGCCAACTCAATTCCAGAAAAGACAGATGCCAAGAAATTCAAAACGTACAAGCTACATCTTCAAAGTGTGCACTATAATCATGCAACCTGGGATGCCATTGTCGATGAGAAAGGAGAAATACGCATACATTTTTCTTCTATTTTTCTCATTTTCCTGTTCTATGTGTTTGACTTCTCCCTGTGTGAACTGCTACAGGAATCAAGTGAAAACAATCCATTCTTATAGAACAGGAAGCTAAACTGGAGTGGATTCAAGAAGGTTATTTTCTAAAACTACTTCTAATTCTGTAACATTGGTGCTACATTTATTTCAAATGTATATTTCAGCAGGAAATAAATAATTCTATAAGATATGCAATACAAATGGTGCTACCATAAATTCTTCTGTGCTAGTGTATGTGTGCACGTGTGCATTTATAATTGTGAACTGCTCAACTCAGCAGAGGTATCTGGTTACCTGCACTTCATACAAGTTCAAGACTGCAACGAGCAATGTCTTCATCCTTAATCTAATCAAGCCATATAAATCATATATCCTGTCTCAGCACACTTCAGCTTCTCTTTCAGGAACACCTCCAACTTCAGCAAAACATCCTTTGCTACACAAATTCTAGACATCCAAGCCTTACACCAATCCAGCAACTCATGTAACTAACACGCAGATCTAAACATCCTTAGCTGCTGCTCTCCTTCTCCCTCACCACAAACCTAGTCCAGAATCCCATTCCTGTATCTCCAAAGTCCGTATGAGTCCCAATAAACTCACTCTTACTCTGACACTTACTCAGCCTCACCAACACATGAGCCCCACTTGAATCAGTTGTGGACTGAGGCTACATCATCAGTGCCTACCTGAAACTGAACGCCCAGATCCGTAAGTCCTCAGCACAACAACACTTAAATCTATCTCTGATACCTTCTATAAAGATGTTCAGCTTTAGATCATCCCAACCTATCTCCCTAAATTAAATCTGCACCAGAAATGCTGTCAATGCAGCAATGAATAGGAGTTGCTGTTGACACCAGCTGTGAAACCCACTTTCCCCTCTGGGCACAGAATTAATAGTGGTTTGCTATTCAAACTATTAATAGTTGTTTGCTATTTCCTGCCAGATCAAGCCTTAACCAGCCAGGGAGAGTGCTGTTACCCAAAATATATACTAAGTTAAAATATGCTATGGAACCAGATGTCATCTTCTAGGTGTCTCAGCCATGCAAACCATAAGTCCAACCTTAGCTACAAAGCAAACTCTACGCAGCTAATCCCTTTCATCCCAGATATAAACCTACTCTGTTAATAAATTCTTCATCAGTTAAATCCATGAGAGAAAAATTCTGCTTGTTTCAGAGCCAAACTTGGGACAGCAGCTCCTTCTGACTGTGGTGGCAGCACTTGAACATTTTAGAAAGCACCAAACAAACAGCAGTTAATCTTTCTGGTCTTTAAAACAGTGATGGCTATGCATAAGCTCTAAAGGGAGATAAACACAGCTTTAAATTTTTTTTAGCAAAACCAAATGAAAATAACAAAGGAGGTACCAATGGGGCAAGCTGATATATTATGATGCTCATTATGTACAGATCTGTCACATGTGTTTAGAGAGACAAGTGTGTGCAAAGCTAAGAAATCCAAGATATTGATGTGTCCTGTAAAATGAAAAGAATATTTTGAAACAAAGATGAAGTTATGATTTTACACTAGTATCCTCTGTAATTCCATCATTTCCATTTACATTCTACTGTCTTTATCTAAGGTCTTAAAGATAGTTTTATTTATAAGCTGTAGTTACTCTTTAAACAAAAAATATTTTTTTCAGTAATTCTCAGTTAGAAATTCTAGGACTACAATTCTTTACTTTTCTATTTTATGAAGATATGGAATACTAAAGCAGCAAATAGTCTGCAAAGCCACTGACATAGAAACTGTGCATTTACAACGTATCCCAAAAAAGCATTTGGTGAAACTGTTAAGAGGATGCATAATGAAGACTTTAAACAATTCTCCAAAACAAAAAGCCAAAGGTAAATCTGTAACAAAATATGTTACCTTTCCTGGAAATTGAACTTTTAAGAGCACATATGGTATAGATGCTATTCACATAGACAACTGCAATATCCAAAAAACATTAAGGAAGCAGTGCTCAATTTTCTGTAACATCATTCCATTTTGCAAATCATTGTCTGTAAGCAGGAATGCTCAATGAGGAAGGGAGCTTAACAGGAGCTTTAAAACTACTTATTTGAAGACAGAGGTTTAAGTAAAAATCAAATGGTCTTCCAGACTAGCAGGTATACCACACATGCCACAAAAATCTGATGCTTTTTCCTTATTCATGTTCTGCTTTCAGGCATTCAAAAGAACTAAATGAGCTGTAAAGAAAGCAATAGGAAAAGGACAGTATTAACACTGAGAATAAGGAAGCAAAAGCAGCATCAACTCACATGTAAAAAAAGAAGGTGTAATGGAAGCCTAACTGCACCAGAAATTCAAATAGGTGATTTCATTTAATTTATAATCATGTTATTTTTGGGTTTTTTGGGCCTTGGCTTTTGGGGTTTTTTTTTGGTTATGGGGTTTTTTTAAGCCTGAATTTTGTGCACAGTTTGAAACAAGAAGTTTTCCAGGAATATTACTTAGTAGGTCTTTGAGGTCTGATATATTTTGGTATCTTTAATTAAGCATTTTTCCTTTCCCAGTTTATGTTTCCATGAATGACATGATTCACCAATATTAGGAGTAATAATACCCTAGTTGGCAGAGTTCTCTTCATGTAATCGATATTTGCTGCTTCTGTTCCCAAACACACCTGAGGTTTTCTGATTACATGTCATCCTCCATTTTGTCAAGCACCTAAGTGTAGTCAAAGTCCTGCTACCTTTTAGCTCTGTAGGAACACCTCTAAACTCCTTTCTCCTTAATGCTATCATTTCAAGATAATATGAGAGGGAAGAGAAAACTGCATGAACCATTTGTCATTTTCCAGTTCTGTCTGACATGTAAGTATCTTAAAATCTAATCTGTAATACGGGATGACATATGCAACAAAAGCAAGTATACACTTCAAAGGTGTATGGCACTCTTTTGGCATATACCAGGTCCTGACTGATTCTTTCATTCCTGTTTTTCAGGGAAGAGATTTACATTTTCTCTAATCTGTATCTCCACACTAGGTATATAAGAAAAAAATGCAGATCCACTGATTATTCTATCCATCCATTACTTCCCTCGTTATCAGTAGCATCAGAAGTTGAATGGAATAAAAATTAACCCTACATTTATCCAGAGCACTGTCTTGCAGCATCTTTAACAATTCACAATTTGAAATATGCTATGATCAGTGCTTACCAGCAAAACAACAAAAGAAATGACATCTTAAAAAGGATGAACAGGTTTCCAGATGCAAGTTAATTTATTTTCATAAGGTCTACACAACACCAATCTCTTTTTTTTTACCCAGGTGAAGTATTATTAATCTGATGCATCAGCAAAAGTCAACAGCAGAAATTACAAAAAGCCAAATATGCTTGATAGCCATTTTAGTACCTCAAACAACAGCAGACTGCAAAATGTGTTTAGCTTCTCTAGCTGCATAATATTCTCAGTTTCTTTTTTCTTATTAACTATTTTAGCCATTTTCTACCATAGTTGGGGAAAAAATAGTATAGTCTTTTTCCCTAACCCATAAGAAACCTTTATTACAACACATATAAACTTATGTTTGAAGAGATTAGACATACTGCATAAATGAAGTAAACTTCTTGGAAAGAGGAGCTTGTCTGAAGAATTCTCTACATCACACCAGACACACTTGCATTTGGAATAAAGCATGGGGTGGGTACCACACCTGCCGAGAGTAGTCACTGGATACAGAATGGATGGTTGGAGAAAGGCTTATGAAGATAAGCTCTAACAGTAGCTCAGTTCTCAGCACTTTAAACCTTCTGATTATCCAGCTGAACCCAGCTACAGGAAAACTCCATTTTCTCTGATGAACTGATTACCAACTGAGCTAGTCCAATCTGACATTCACAGTATCTCTAATTTGATGGCCAGCTAGGAAAAAAAAGGCTCTCCAGCCACAGGAATATTTCAGCCCTTCATTTATTTCCATATAGCGCTGTTCCTGTGCAGTTTGACATTCCAGTGACATGACTGTTAGCTACAGAGTGCTGAATAGCAACGAAAATCTCAGAAAATGCTCAAAATCATAGTGCTTCTGTGCTCCCCTTTGCTCTTTTTCTGCCTCAATACATTGCCTGCATAGACCTCTGATTTTACAGGTCTTCCCATTTAGAGGCACATGCATCAGGCATACCATAGCTGAAAGCATCTTACAAAAACCTCCTATCCACATATCCTGTACAATCAACCAGTCACCAACCTCTTGTGGACACTAATACAATTTGAATACCTGGTAACTAAGTTAACTTATTAATTACAGTAACTAAAGTACAACTTGTTCCAAACATCTAATAATGTTACTTACATAAGTTTGTCAGCATACAGACAGAAGTATGCTTTGCATGACTACCTGTTAGAATGCTCTGCAGGATCAGGCCTTCCCTGAAATACGATCTCTAGCCCAGATCATCCAAAAAGACGTTTTCATGGAGATATTATGGGATTTTCATCCCTTAACTTTGGAATTCTACAACATAAATATCCACAATTCAGGTTATTAACTTAAATGTCCTTTCTCATAGCCGGGAGAAAGAAGCAAACAGCTCTAGGGCCAATTATCATAATTATGTACAAGAACAAAGGTTGGACAAGAAATGACTTTTCCCCTTCCTTGAATACAATGGCAAATTAAAGTAAGAAAGTCAGATGGAAACATCATAGAAATCTGAATTCAAGTGAGACAAATCCCACCTCATGTCTAACTCCTTTGGCTCTTCCAAGTCAAAGCTGTTGTGTTGTAATGAGCCCGATTCTCAAGAATCTATGTAACATTCAACAAAGCCTTGCATGACTATCTATCTTCATGTTGGCAAAATTTTTAGTTAACCTTAGCTGCTTGGTTGACTTTTACAAGAAGCAGACAGCAAGGTCTACTACAAACACCTAAATTAAAGAGGATAAATCTCACCCTTTATATCCTCTGTCAGCAGAAGTCAGCACCCACATTTGAATTTGGCCTTAATGCTTTGATTACAAAACCCCAAACAAACAACTATTCAGTGTACAGCTTCTGTGATAAAACTATATTCAAGTTTTAAAATAGTAAAAATGGTATATAGAAAGTAACATGATATAAAGCTTGGGTAATGCTACCCTAGCTACGCATCAGCAATTACAGAGTAACAGAGCTTTCCAAAACCTCATAGTATGTCTTTCTTTCCTATTTTAAAATTTAATTTCTGGTTTTTAATTTTCTTTTTCAGATTTCTTGGATTTAACAGTTGAGGGGATAGAAATGGGCTGTAAACCACTATGTGCTTTCCATTTCTGGCTCTCTGTCTTTGAAAGTTATCATAAAGGCAGATCTGCTATCATGGACAGGAGCACAATGTTTGAAAAATAACCCATCTTCCACAGTATCACTCTGAAATCTTAGTATCTTACAATTGTATCTGCTCTGCAGTAGGAATCCAATTGGGGATCAGAAAATTTCTATTTCATAGTAAGTTAAGGTTGAACTACTGTATTCTTATAAATTGTACTTATGAAGCAGGAAAGGTTGCTATTATAGATGAAATTCAAAAGCCCATATATAAGATCTGTAAAAACAAAGAGATACAATTGAGTTTATATTAATACACTTTTGCCTAGAATTCAGCATGCTGGTGTCAGCAAAGCACTTAAGTATGAGCTTTACTTTGAGCCAATGATTAAGTACTTCAGTGAATTAAAGCAAACTACTTACTTACTTGAAGTTTAGTAACATAAAATTCATCTTAACTGTGTGGAACATTGGGATAACTATACTGTTTTACGTGCTTCTTAATTATTTTATTTTCCATATTAATATGTGGAAACACTATATACAAAATGTTATTATTCACATATTGACATTAAGTTGCCATATTGTAAGATTAAAGGATTTAACCAATTAGAGAATAATATAAAAATATTCAGAGTAATCTCTGCACTTTTCTGTTGTAGCTTATTAGAAACACTCTCCTATAGCCAACCTAATTTTTTTAATTTGTAAAGCATGGGGCACAGATAGTGTTTTAAAATTGCGAGTCATACACTGATAAGTTTGTTCCAAGAGGACACAGTTACAAACTCTCTAAAATCAGTCAGAATTCTAAAGTAAAATATTTTCAATATTTATCAAAGATGTATTCACAAACCTGCAAGGGGTTGAGCTGAGCACACTTCCTACCGAAGACATGACAGAATATAAAGTTGCATATTCTTGAACTCACGTATTTGACCAACTATCTGGAACTTAGCTCAAGTCTTAATGATGAAGTTAAAACAGAAATGTTAAGCTATCTAGATGACTCCTTTAGAAATATTATAAGGAATGTTGTTTTCAATCCAAGTCAGTGTTGAAAAAAATCTTCAATTAAAAAAATTATTACTATAAAAAAATAAAACAGAAATTTGCCTGGATGAATAAGCTATTTTTTCAATTTCTGTGTTCCATCAAATGTTCAAAAGTTAATTGCAAACTAACCTGAATACATGCTTTAGGTAATGCTTTATTTCTCCTATCTGCCAACAAAAATAAAACTAACTAACAACGAAGCAAAACAAACCTCATGTGTACCCACACCACTAATCGTAACTAAAATTCAGAGCCTCTAATTTGATTGTTTTAAATGGGAGACACCCTTTGCAATTAACAGTGGTTTTGCTTAAGTAACAAAACATAATTAGGATACTTGTGAGCTAATGAAGTTTGATTGTATGAAGTATTATCTTTCTGCAAACTCTAATTTAAGTATTATAAACAGGTTTTTTTTGAAGCTGGCATTTTGTTTATTTCAAACTGATATTGTAGTATTAGATTTGATTATAAAACATGACAAAGTACGTTAACCCTTTTCAGAACTGCACCTACCAGAAGTCATGCAACACAAATTTAGAAACATTTAGAAGCAAGTCTGTAAATCAGGTCATCAAAATTAGAGTCCTAGCATGATATATTTCCAGAATATTATTACATATGGAATATATGAGGGTTTGTAAATGAACACAATATGTCTATTTGGACTAAATGCAAGAATGCATGAATGTTAAAAACACTGATTTCACCACGAGCTAAGCAAACCAGAATTACGTCAGTTACTGTCCCTACATGTACTGCAGCTTTTCAAAGTCCTATATAGTGTCAGCTACAGATTGACAGACACCCAGCTCCTGAGGCTTCATCAAGTATGAAAGCAATAAAAATAATTACAGTATGGCAAGGTTAAGCAGTTCCATAGTAACAAACTCAACAAAGTACAATGTGCACTATGAGCTTGACATCACTGTGGAGCACTGAAAGGTTCTGTGTCGCCATTGGCAAAACTCTGAAAGGAAAGATGACTAACTCTGTTAAACAGGTGAGATTCAATAATGGTAAAAATGAAGAACTGCTTTAAACTTAAAAAAAATATTGTTTTTAATTACACACTTCCCTATCCTTACAATTGTTAGAAGTCTGTTGACTTTTGGTTGCCATCAATAAATCTTGTATGCTAACAGTGACCTAAAATGAGACACAGCTCATTGTCTAATTCTTTCAAAACTGGCATTTTCAGAATATGATTCAAACATGCTAGAAATTTGGGTTGGCAGTTACATACTCCCTCTCCAACAGTCCAAACTTACCACTATATCATATCCTAGAGAGAAAAAGGATAAAGTTAAGACTGCTTGAGCAACACTTAAGCCTTTTACTAAATTAGACCACTGCAAAATAAATCTATGGTGAATGTTTTTGATATGTACCAATAAATTTATTTTCCACCAAATAAAAAGTTTTTAGGATAGTGTAAAATCAAGCTGCAGTCCCAAGTGAAGCTGAACATTTTGCATAAAATACATACCATAGAAATACATGAAAAATCTATGAAACCCCTATTTACTTCATATATCTCTTTTTCAACTGTTACAGATGCATCCATTCTCTCTCGTGCCCTCCACTATAGTTTACCGGAACAAATTTTAATTTAAGAATAAATTTTACCAGAAGTTCTATTCTGCTCTTTACCTCCTACTCATTGTAGCAAACTAAATACAGCATTCTGTGTTCGATAACTTTTGCATCATGAAAATTAATAATCTGAAATAATACTAATGTGAAACATAAAATCTAATTCTGAAATAAAATAAAGCAGCTGACTTTCCAGTTTTGCATGAGCTAGACAGAGAATACCAAAGTTGTATTGTGTGCTCAGCTGAATACCAAAGTTGTGCTCAGCTGAATACCAAAGTTGTATTGTTTGCAGAGTCAACAATTTATACATTGCACTAAGTGTTCTAACTCATTATTTCAAGTATTTTGCAAATTATAAGGTATGACCCAAAAACCTATACAGTCTATTTATTATACAGACCGATAATTTTACCTTTTCATATGGAATTTTCTCTTACTTTATGCCTCTCTTTTTGAATTTGCTGTTTAAGGTAGCTCCTAACATTTTCTGGGTCCTTAAATCTGCATATTCTATAGAATGATGCTATTTTTACATTTGAAAAAACAAATAAATGCAGCCAAAACACTCCCCAACACTACTCTTTGACCCATCTCAAAAATAAAAGATGACAGTACCTGGTGAGCCTGCAACAACTGCTCAGCAAACTGACGGATTTCCAAGAGGAGAAGTGATATTAAAGAATTTCTTAGTATGTTGTTCCTTCCTAGCAAACCCAGCGTTTCTGATACAGAATGCAGTGCCTGAAACTGAAGAGAGATAACAGTAAATTTAATCTTTCAAAATGCACCTCCATCTTTTTTATCCCAAACAATTATCTTAGGTAGAAATGGGATTTACATATTAAAACGTTTAAGAAAGAAGTCCAATTCAAAATTTTAGAGTTTAAAATTCTATTGATTACAGACACATGAGATCTATGAGAAATTGACATCCATCCTCAAAAGATTAACACTACAGGAAACAGTCACGTGAACAGACTCCTCCAAAAGTCTGAATTCTCCAGGACACAGCTTTCCAGCATTAGATGTCATCATGTCTATCTGCTGACAGAAAATTGGTGACTACCCTGCACATACAGTTCTTCTGCTTTTCATAGCTAGACAAAGGAACAAATTCTTTGAAATTCAAACATGGAAGCTGAGAGCTGTACTAGGGTGTCCGGTCAATAAAATTACCAGGAAAAAAACTTGATTAAATGCTAACTGCTAGGAGATGCACTGTATTTTCAAATTGAAACAATTCACTTCCATATTGTTCCTTAACAATGTATTTCTGCTGAACCACAAGAGGAGTGATATAAACTAACAGGAGAATTATGTCAGTAAATTTTTGCCACAGTTTCTTCTACTAAAAAGAAATTAAAATGGTTTTCTTTGTCCCCTGAAATTGAAACAAACAGCTATCATGTAATGTAGCATACTGCTCTAAAAAGTACACATGACTTTTCTATATATAAATATACTGGAGTTATTTCAAAGGTAAGAGAAGTAAGACATATTAAATACAATTACTACAACTTGTATTTTTATATAAATGCATATCTCCTACAACTTTAAATTCAGTAACTCTTTGTAAATGAGTATTTTTAACTGAAAAAAGGATATTCTGACTCTGATTTGTATGTCTAAGAATAACTACGTCTTAAACATTCAAAACAGATCACTGCATCCTATTAACAATCTAGATTATACCTCCAGCCANACCATTTACAAGTTTGCAGTGGATGAATCCTGATGGAAAACTTTTCCAAACAAACGAAAGGCAGGAAGGTGTTCCAGGAACAGTCAGCATGACTTGATTTAGGGGAAACATTTACCTTGACTTTATCATGGTTTTCAACACTGTCTCTTGTAAAGTTGTCACTAACCAAATTTTGGGCTAGGTAAGTGGACAGCAAGGTGGACTGAAATGTTTTGCTGTAAACCCCATTAATTAGGTAGCTTTGCATTTACAGTCCTTGCTTGTCTGCTTCATCAGCAGTTGAAACAGTGCCTATTTACCAGCCTCTTCCAGCTAAAGAGTTGGATCAGCTTGGTTGTCATCTGCCCAACATGAAACTCTTATGGACAGTCAGAGCAATCCAACTTTAATAAAACTTTGCCCTCAATCATCTCACTTCTGCATGTAATCCCAAAACAAGTATCAAAAGAAATCTACGAAAACTACACAAGTCTCAAATTCAGAATCAAATCTGAATGCAGACAGAGATACTAAGTAAACTCCTCCTATTAAAAAGAATTCATAAAGTGTACACATACAGCTTTAAAAACATGTGTAATTAAAATCATTCATCAACATATACACCACACAGTCTACAAATATGACATGTGAATGAAGATGTGATAAAAATAGGTTTCTGAACAATTAAAATGATATGAAGGGATAATGTAATGCATGCACACCTACCTGTGCTTTGAGGATATATGAATTAAAATGAGACTTTCATATACTGGAAATATACACCCTTCCAAACAAAACACTGACTCCTCTTTCCAAAAATAAAGTAGAAATTACAGTTTTGAAAGTGTCTTCTACAGTATCTACTAGAAACAAAGTTTGCAACACCTAGATAGTTCTGCCTTCATAGCCCCCATGTGCCAAAGGGTACAACTGCTTCAACTCAAGGTTTAAAAAATGCTTAAAAAATAGCTCACTTTTCAGTAAAGTTGCCATTAATTTTTATTCCTTTTGATAAATTAAGGAGGGATACAAATTTTACAGTTCTGTATTTTCAGAGCACAACATTGAGCATACTTGCTAATTTGACTTCAGTGAGCAAGCAAACTAGGCAATCTGAAGCAGTTATTCAAGGCAACCTCTCCCAAAGATCACAGTAAAACATGGGTATTGTTCTTGTTAAAGCTCTCTTCTATTTGCTTACATGATTTTTTGACAGACAGTGAAGGAATTAATTTTTTTGTGAAATTATCAATGCTAGTAGCTGAGATTTAACTAAAATAGGATCTTTCACAAAATTTCTGTATCCTTTATGGCTTGGAAAGAATTGCTTTTTTCCAGCTGGATTTTTTGAGGACTAGATAACAGGGGATCTTGAAATTTAAAGCCTAAGCCTCTACTAAAAAAGTAAATAGGTATTTTGCATTTTGTAATGGTGCCACTTAGGGTACTTGAGATATGGGTATCAATGCCACTGAAAAATCCTACTGGTGAATGATAAATATTTAATAAATATTCTGATTAAACATATCCTTATAATAAAATATTTCATAGCAATATAATATCGAAAATGTATTATAATTATATTTAATAAATATTAATACTGTTTTTAAAAATCCCGCTGATTTATTAAAGAGCATCAATTTTACATTGTATCTCGGTGGATCTCTTATATTCCTGTAAGAATATTTCAAGAAGATAAGTATATTTTAAGAAAATAAGAGACAACAAAGAAGGTTAAAAAAATGCTCACAGACTGCATGCATTAAATGCAAGCAGAACAAATTTATAGCATATAAACAATAAATCTGCAAATAGCAAACAAAAGTAAGACTTTGTTGTACAGCAATGCTCATGTATTGCTAATTAGACTCTGGAAACATTCAAACTAAAAAAGATTCTAATAGTATGTAGTTTCATTAAAGATAAAAGCATATGTTCCGTTCTCAAATCTATCCAATGTTAAAAAGAAACAGAAATCTTTTAATCCCTTGGGCTTGTTTAATGTTGTAGATGAAATAAAACCAATGCATTTCAGGAATCCTCAGGGAAAAGCAGTCAGAAGATTAGATTGTAAAAAATACACCATTAGAGACAGGAAATAATGGAGTCTGGTTCACTGTTCAGATCCTGCACCACCTCTCCCTAGCTCTTCTCCTACACCCTGGGTTCTACTGTCTTCCCATGTTATTCAGGATGTAGATCAAGAGAGGGCAATGCTGTGACAGCAGCTGGGAAGGATGTGTGGATTGTCCACGTGGCTGTTGCCAAAATGAATGTATAATGCCAATGTTTGGCTTATCTCAGGCATATTAACTTGGTTTCTCTTCCACCCAGATACAGATTTTAAAGCCTACTTGAAGGTATTATTGACCTTTCATTTCTTTCCAAGTGATTTCAAGCTGGCTATCAAAAGTTACTCGCAGAGGAAATGACTGATAACCAAAGCAGACAGCACACTCCTGTAGGCCCTGTTTCCCAGAAAACAGCATAAAAAACTTACAAATTAGTTTTTTAGAACTCATTTATCAGTGTGTTAGATTTCATTTAATAATGGGTACCTAAAATTTGCGAGTTTAATTCCTTCATGAGTTGCATGATTCACTACACCCTGCTACTATGATAACTGCACCTTAGGTTCTGTTTTGCTAATTTACAGTTTTTGTCCCAAGTAACACCTCTCTTTCCCAAGAAACTGATATATTGGGCAATACAGGACAGGCAAATAATTATTACAGGTATCCTCAAACTGTGAGGTGCTACAGACAAAACTATTTTCAGCTTTGATTTCACATTACCCTTGCCCATTTTGTCCAACCTGACTTCCACTCTTCATCATCAATGCCAATTTGAAAGCTCACTTTTATACAAAGAACACTAGGACCCCTTTTCTTATCTTCCTATTGCTTCCTTTGTTAATGGATGGTTCTCACAGATGTCTCTCTTCCTGCTTACATGCCAGTATTTCTTCTATCTATCAGTCTTGGGAATTGATACATACTATTTCAACTCTTTGCTCTGTAGGCCACATCTCAAGCCTTTACTCTGCCCTTACCCCTTTATAGAATCACGCAATCATAGAATGTAAAGGTTGGAAGGGACCTTGAAGATTATCTTGTCCCAATCCTCTCTGCCACAGGCAGAAACATCTCCCATTGGCTCAGGTTGCTCAAGGCCTTATCCAGTCTGACCTTGAACACTGCCAGACCTGGCACATCCACAACTTCTCAGGGCAGCCTTACCACCCTCACAGTAGAGAATTTCTTCTTAATATCTGGACTAAATTTTGCCTCTTTCATATTCTTGTTCATGCTTCAGGGGAGGAAAAAGAAGAGGAGGGGTTGCCCTCTGCATCAAGAGCTGGATTGAGTGTGCAGAGCTGCCTCTGAAGAACAACCATGAGCAGCTCAAAAGCCTGTGAACAGGAATCAGAGACTGAGGCAACGAAGGGAACCTTGTAACTGGGGGCCACTACAGGCCCCTGATCAAGGGGAGCCTATTGATAAAGTCTTTTTGCAGGAGGCATTGAGCTCACCTTGTCTTGATGGGGAGCTTCAGCCCACCCAACATCTGCTGGACAAGCTAACTTTGTCCTGTAGTTCTTCCACAATTGTAGCTTTAGGATATGGTCTGTATCAGCTGAGGCTGGCTGAGAGGGGAGGATGGACAAAATTTTCTTTCATTCATTCTTGTCTCGTTACTTCTATGATCCACTTTACTGAAGTAAATGAGGGCCAGTCAGTTTGGTGATTGCTTTAGACAGTAGTAATTTTCAAGACAATGGATTTTGATTACCATTTGACTTAAACAACTCTCTACATAAGGACAGCAGATTGCTGAGAAAATTTAATTCAGTAATCAAGAGATTCAACCATTGCCTCTTACTAGACCTCAAAATTCAGGCAACATGTTTTAACATTCATACAAACGAAGTGCTCTTCCCCTGTAAAAGTAAAAATTTTTGGCTGATGAAAATGCACCCATAGTATTCCCCTTGGAACTCAATTAATTACGAAAACTGAAAACTGCTCTTTTTACACTTGAAAACCACCAGTGATATGAATAACTACTTTTAAATCTTATTTGTCCCTAAGCAGGAAAGATTCTTGTAAACTGATGAGTTAAGTACTGTCTTGGTTGTGGCTGACAAAAGACACTGCAAACTGTACACAGCTCGGGGAATTTATTGTCACCCACAACTAGCTGCAGCATGTATTAAATGCATACTGTTGCATGTATTAAAGCATCAGAGTAAGTTTATGCTACTTTCTTCCAGGAAAATTCAGTCATTAATGAATCATACAAATTGTATCCTAGATAAGAAAAGAATCAAAACCATGGTTCTGATGAATGTGTCCTGTATCAACTGCACAAGTACACATAGAAATTTCATTATATAATTGCCACAGAGATTTAAACATTTCTCTTTCTGCTTTTCAGTGTATTACTTTTCAACTTGTTATTTTCATGAAGAATTGTGAATTCTTTCTCACACAAATATCCAGGCAAGGCATTAAACTACTACTCAGAACTCCTGCATTTGCTTTTCTGCTAAATGTTATCAATAGTAGTATTCTGAGCACTGGCAAAATTTTACATAAAGGGTTTTAAATGAAACATGAGAGAAAAATTAAAACGGACAGTAAAGTCCCAAACAGGGTAAGAGAAGTTCCTAAAACTATGTTGATATCTCAGTGTCCCTCCAGATGCTGCTAATGCTAATAACTTCAAAACAACTACCCTAAAGGTAGCCAATTTCTGAAAAAGCAAAAGGTTAAAAAAAAAAGAAGGAAATATCACATAACCTTTTTTTGTGTGTGTGTTGTTTGACTGGAGCAGTAATTCATGACTTAACAGCATCTTCCAAGTCAGTATTGATGTTTTAAACATAGCATGAGAAGAAGCAAGCAACAGACCACTGAAACAGATCTCTCTTCCTTCCAGGTCTTGTTTGAAATATATTATGAGTGAGATGGGCCAGAGAGATGAGGAATTTGTTGAACAGGAGCACAACCCAGCTCAGTGTTAGAATCCAGAAAGTGGTGTCTTTTTGTTTTGGTTAACTCCTTAAAACATGTGGTCCAAGAAACAGACACAGATCTCTGTAAAAAAATCGAGGGTGAAGGCCAGGATCTTTTGGCCTGTAATGGATGCATTATCCAGGCTCTGATTTACAGCATCAACTGCACCTAAAAAAAGTACAACCCGTGAACTGAATTGTCTACAGTGCTGACAAACTGGTATGACAGCACGAAGGATCACACCACAGAAATCCCATGCAATGCAGCACTCTGTGATGTACTTGGCCATGACAGCTTTGAACACAACTGAACTGCACTGGAAGAGACTAAAGATAAATCTGTTTTTCTTCTATCTCCAAAGTAATTAATGAGACTCTGGATTCCTTAACAATAACCGTTTTGAAGTTCCACACAGCTATATATACAAGAGATGTAAATATACACATATAAAGTATCTTAAATTCTGTTAGACAGATTTGACTTTTAAAGCTGATTCCATGTATTATGAACCTACAGCCAGCCCAGATTCACCACAGGAGGCTTCCAGGCAAGCTCCAGGATGTCATCTCTGAAGTGCCCTACTGCCATGAGCTGTCCAAATCCTTCACCAGAAATATAAAACACATATGCCACCCTAAACAGCACAGGGAGTTGGGAATCCCGAGTTGTATTTTTCAGATATAGGAGAAATGATCCCCTGTTTGAACACATTCTGGACAACAGATATGAATGTCAACAGAACAGGCACATTTCAGTGCCAGTGAGTGAGTGATGTAACTAGGAGCAGGAGAAATGCACATTTGCTATGTCTCTGGAGGTGGATGAAGATAGACGTTGTCAAATCCCAAACAGGTAGATAACGCAAAAAGCAATGTTCCAGTGCTTCCTTTCTGAAGTTTCTACTTCACTGGGGCTGTAATTACATACCAGAGTTCTCCCACCAGAGTTTTCCATGCAAAATGCTTTCCTATATTTTGTCAGGCAGTAGAGTCCATTTGAAAGTCAGAGCCAGTGGCTCTGGCAACTGAATACAATCTCACAGAGTTTTATAGTGCACTTTGGTCTGCTTGAAAGTAGGACTTGCAAGGAACCTACATAAATACAACAGCGGTTCTGCTGACACAGCACAGTGTGTCAGTGGAGTGACTCAACACAAATGAACAATTTGCACATCCAAAGGCAACACACAAACCCCCAAAGGTCTCAGTGCTGAGGACTCAAAAACTGGTGATGAGCAAAGTGCTTGCTCCACAGATCAGCAGCGACTGTCACACATTTTGCAGCATGAAAGCAACAGCCCATCTGTACTAGAGTTAGACACAGGATCCTCACAGGCTTTTCTGTGGCAGCCATACAGGGATGCAAAACTATGCCAGCAGAAGGTGCAAAGTCAGGCCTTTGCACAGATGGTTGAACCTCTAAACATTCGTGCTTCACCCTGAGCAGCTGTGACTTAAGGCTCTTTTTTTGAGATATTTCCAGAAGGCTTATTCCAAAAGATTGTGTATCTAGCAACTGTGTGCATATTTCTGAGCTGCTCTCCAAATATGGAGAGAAAGGAGAAAATTTAAAAAAGGAAAATTCAAGAGGCTACTTTTAGTTTTTTGATATAAATAATTTAATATTTTACTTGACATTACCTTTTATATTCTGTGACATACCTTAATTGACGACATACATTTTTTTTTTTCCTTTTGATACCTATGTCAGTTTGGAGTTTCAGGTCAAACTCTATTCGAAGTGGACAGCTTTAGGCAACTGAATCCAGGAAATAAAATTTCTGAGTACATGTCTTTGCTGGTTTTTACACCTTCCAATGCTTTAAAATTAGAAACACTTCAAACAATAGGACTCTACAGTTACAGCAAGTAATCCTGCTGTTGTTTTTCTTCCTTTACATCTAAGGTAGAGATAGTTATTCCTTTTCCAATTCTCAAAGATTATTCAAAGTTATTTAACTTGCTTTGAAAAACGCTGAGATTGCTTTTGAAGATGTAATTAATTAATTAAGTGTAATCCACAGGCACTTCTCTCTGTGAGCTTTTTGAAGGTGTTTCTCACAGCCCTTTGTCCTCCTTGAAAGTTCCTGACAGTTTCAATGGTGGCAAAGGGAAAGCTGTGTCAAATGCTACACCACTGCATCAATGGCGATCTATACAAATGCTTTTTGGCATTTGTGTAAGGTGAGATACAACAAAATTATTAATATTTTTATGCTGGAGGGATTTAAGCATTTTCCTGGAATTGAAATTCATACAGTTTGTGACTCTTTCCAGAAGATAGTCTTGTAAGTAATGGAAATGTTTTTACAAACCTAAAATCTTGATATTTCAATCACCACCTGTATAAAGTGTCCCTGGGAGATATCTGGTACACAGAACATGAAGAATTATTTATACAATTTATACCACTAATTCTGAATGCTGTATGTTTATTTCCATTTTCAATTCAGTTTAAAGAAAACCAAACCTCTAATCTGGAAAACTCCAAGATTATCCCTTAGTAATTGGTTTATACAATTTTTAAACTCTTTTAATCTGTTTGACTGAAGTAATGGCTGCCAATAGTAACGACTGTTAAGTCAATATTTTGGTGGAAGCAAGATAAAATATATCTCATAAAAAGCCATCTGTTTTAGTGAAGTTATTCAGAGAAAATATGCCACTTTCAAATTATGTGGATGTGCTCCACCTCTCCTGAATGATTCATAAAAATATTTTGCAGACCTGAAACATCTCTGATCTATCAGAGTATTTTCCCCTATTTAAGATGTGACACCTCTCACTTAAACTTTGCCAGATTCATCCAATCAACAGAAAATCCCTCTCCAGATAATCTCTGGATTGCTCTTCCACAGTTAACCTTAATTCAATTATTTATTGACTTACCATTCAGATAGAGGATGGGAAATGGTGGAAACTTTTTGTTTTGTATCCAATGATAACACACACAAACACACATACACAAAAAAGGAGTCACACCTGTATAACTCCAATCCTGATGCCATACTAATGGAATGTATGGTCACATCCTTTCAAAACACTGACCAGAGACACCTCTAATTAAGAGCTAAGTCTTGCACCATGGTGACACTAAACAGGAAATGTTTCCGGTACTAGAAACACAAGGCTCTAGATTTCATTCTGAATGTTTTCTAACCAAAATACAGGTACATCCTTTCCACCCAACACCCTCTTAATTTGGTAATAATATTTGTTTGATGTTCATGTTCTACAGTAAACACTCAATAAACACTGAGTGGGATTCACTTTAAATTAAGACAAATGGGTACATTTGTCCACAGGCATAGCAGATGTCCAGGCTCTCATTTTGCTAAAGGCAACTTTAGAATTTATCCTAAAAGAGGGATCTAGTATCCAGTAAGCATTCTTTAGGCTCCAAAGATCACATGGATAAAATCTTCATTTGCTCTAAAGGTACTATAGTTACCTACATGGGGACACTAAATTGGTACATCTAAGCGTCAAGCAATACCATCATGTCTGTTCCAAGTTACTCCAAAAGCCAGAATGAAAACCAAAATTCCCAAGACAGGCAATGAAAATCATTACCTGCAGGGCATCTTGTGAAGACAGATCAGGGATATTTCAGCTGAATGAGGAAATTAACAAGATGATACATGGAACAACACACACTGATGAATACAAAAAAAATGCAATTCAGTCCTATTTGTTGTTTGTGATGGGGAAATAATATTTTTGAACTCTACACTCATTTGTTTTCATATTTTTAAAATACAAATTTGCAAGTATCTAGAGAATGATGTATATCTAAAGCAAACAAACTATGTTATTCAGATGCTCAAGAAAGAATAAAAAAATGTATATTCATTACATATGAACAATATCTACAGTATATCTTCACATAGCAAGAGAAACAATGTATTTTTCCTTCATATTTTCTATACAGTTGCTTTAAACTGCATTTTTATCAGTTATTTAAAAGTCCTGTACTTGGGAATAGGCTAGAACTTCTTGCATGCATGAGCAAGAACTTCTTCAAGTGCTTCAAAGCATTTATTATCCATATTGCAGAAAAGAACAAACACAAAAATCTCTGAGTAGTACTCTTCAAAATATAAGACAAACTGGTATTTTACAAGTGCATAAAACCAGAATATTACAGTATATGGAAGTGGGATATGAAAGAGGGAAAATGTTTTAAACTTACCCTATTGACACTCTTATTTCTCAAAATAATTTGAATTAGATTTTTCTTAAATTCTTCCATCTTCTTGAAACACTTCTTCAAAACATGATTAGATAATTTAGTATCAGTTATTAAACTGATCAAAACAGAAACTCCTTCAGTAAGGAAACTTGGAGCTGGGAATTTAGGACTGTTGTAAAAAACAGTCAGTCCATCAAGCAACTGAGACACTGAATTGCATATGGTGAAAGAATCATTCTCAAGCTCTGAGAAGTCTGCTTGAAGAATTCCTCCTTCTGACAGTTTTCTTATTTCCAGCAAACATTGCAAAAACTGCACTGGAGCAGTCAGAGATTTCTCCTTGCTAGGATGGCAAAGATTCAGTGGGGGAACTCCTTCCAACCGATGTTGAGAAATGTTGACATTTTGCTCAGATTGGTGAAAATCAGAAGCTGTGCCTAAAGAATCAAATGTAGAGTCATTACAGACATCACATCCAGAGTCTTCTAGCTGGCTTGAGTAACTTGTAGGGTTTACAGACTCCCGACCCAGAAGAGTTTCAGCAGAGGTATCTTGTTTTCCTGAAATGCAAATATGAAAATTACGTTTGTGTAATGCATAAATACATGCTTATTGAAAGTGCCATATATACTTTCTCCTTTTTACTTCCATGCAAAAATCATGTAACAGATGTGTATGTTGGCTTCCCAAGAACTTCCCATGGCTAGAATTTAGCTGTGGAAGAAGGTATTTTTAAATTAAAGTAAAAAATTTCAGAAGTTAATGTCTATTTGTGAACAAGATGGTTTATGCTCATAGTAATATGAACACTAATTCTGAGTTTAAAACTGTCCAAAGTGTTAAGTTTTCCTATATATAATTTAAGTAGACATAAACCAAACAATTTAAGTGAATATCTATATGTCCATTAATTTCCAGGGAAGAAAATGCATGTAAATTTCTGGTCCTCCAAATATTTTCACTTTTATTCTCTTTTATTTCGCTTTTATTCTCAAAAACTCAGATTTCTTTTAAAAGGCAGTGAAAACCTGTCACTATAAATGCATCAAATAAAATATTCTTCTTTATGTGTACTCTTTCTCCCCAGTCAGGTAAGAAATTCTAACAGTCAAAGTCGAACAGAACATTAGATTTGATTTTTTCATTATTTAACAAAGAGCAACATTCAGAATCAAAAGCTTCTTCAGTCATCACCTATCGCACACCATCTCCTTCAAAGACACACAAACTACATTACAAGAGGTACACAGTACATTCACACCAATAAACTACTTTTGTGTGCTACTGTAGAATTTCTTTCATCCCATTTCACACATTAAATACATTTAAGGCAATTCCTCTTGACATAAACTCAGCTCTAGGTGACAAAAGACACCTGTTCTACATGCTACCTATGCCAAAAGATCAGTCAAAACAAGCCAGAGAAATGAAGTGGAAGACCAACATACATAAACATCTTGGTGCCACGAGACAAGGCTAGAACCCCAACTGACCAACTCCTGGCTCAGCCCTGCTTACTGGGGCAGAGACACAAACTGCTTCCCCTCTTGCTCTTAGAAAACATGCCTACACTGTTCATTTTCCACAAGGATCCAAAGCAGTACCATACTCCTCTGCCTTTGTATTCTTAAATTAATTTTTAAAAGCTATAGATGGTTTGGCCTCATGGGAAATAAATGTTATATTTCATAGCAAGTCAAAAAAGCATTTTTAACACAGAAAACATCCCTAGGCAGCAACCTATAGTATTCTGTATGTTAATAAAACACTACTCAAAAAATTTAATACAGACGTCATTAAATTCACAATTTCAAATTGAATTCTGACCATTAGTTCAGTCTCTGAAAATATACCAGTACCAAAGAGAGTACTATTACCAAGATCACAGCTGGACACACAGTTTATTTATTTTTGAGTTTCATATCTTTAACATCCAGACATACCTGAAATTGCACAGTATTGATACCAACTGACTCAAAATGAAAGGGATAACTGCAGGGATATCAACTGCCATTTCCAGGAGGTAGGAAAAGCTGGACATTTAAGGCCAGCCTAGTATTATATAGGTTAACACTGTTTCCAAATACCCTGCATACCCAAACTTGGAAAGCAAACAAAGAAGCAAAGCAGACTTCCCATGGTCTGACTTACAAAAATAGGCATCCATGTTTCATTTCTTCTCCCCCTAGGGTTTTGAACAAAATACATTTCAGAAGAAAAAATTGAAAGTTGTTTTTGGTGCCATTTAAAGAAAAGAAGCCCTTCCAGGGAATCCATCTACTATGAGTTCTATTATGTGGGTATTTTGTTCCTGTTCTTAGTCCCATGGGACAACATGAAAATTGCTCATGAGGATTTTAAGTCAGAAGAAGCAAAGCAAGAACTATGTGCAAAAACCCTTATTCTCTTGTGGAAGTAAAAAAAAAAAAAAATTTAAAAATAGAAGAGGTGAAAGAAAGGGAAAAAAAAGAGAAGAAAAAGGAAGAATAGTGCAGCAATATCCACAGAAGCCAAAATTAACATGTACCCAAATAAAAAGAGGTAGAGTATTCCGTGAAGCACTCCTTCTACTAGGAGACCATGTTGCATTTATGGTTAGTTCCTATCCGCTGCGATATCAAACTCCTGCTCCATGATGAGCTTCCAGAAAATCCTGTTACAGTAAGTTCCCAATATATTTCCAGCTAAGTAATACAAAATGCTTAAAACTGTTAAGCCATTTACACATTCCAGCCATTTGGGGAGGAGGTGGGAGTTATCTTGTAAAAAGAAAAAAAATAACCCACCAGGAAATACTCATTATTTCCCTCAAAATGTCTAGGAATAGCTATTAATTTATTTCTTGAAAGAATTTAAACTCATCACTTTGTACTTACCTACTATTTAAATGAGAAAACAGTCCTGATGTTCACACCATGCAGTTATCAAGGACAAAAAAAAAAAAAAAAAAATAAAAGGAATGGCATTAAGCCTGCCTCAGACTAACAAGAATATTTAAATAGTAATTTCAAGAACATTTGACTTTAAGTGTATTGGAACAAGAAATATGAAAATTGAGTGCGTGTGATAAAGTGACCACAAATTTTACAGCATCCTAAGTAATGAAGTATCTGGTCACGAACAATTTGACAGTCTCCTTAAATTTGTCACATCAAATTCAGGAAATATTTAAATTCTTAATTCTTATTTAGGACTTTAGCTCCTTAGTAAATTAAGATCCTGAGCCCCAAACAAAGCAAGATGTGGTCGCACAAAGAGCCCTGGGCCGCAAAGGCTGAAGAACTCACATCCTTCTACACGTATCCACTACTGCAGAAACAGTATGGCTTGAAAATCAGAAGCCACTCAAGGGGTGAGGGAGTGACTTACACACTGTGCAATGTGTCAGCAAGATGTGCAGGCACTAGAACTCAGATGTACATACTGTTGTGGGACCGCAAAACAGAGGCTTTCATCAGGGCACTGAGATGCCAACCAGCCCTATGATCAGAGAATGGGGAGTCTTCAGCTCGTTGTAGGGAAGCAGAGCTCTAGAAAATACCAAAGTCAATCCCATCCCCCACATTCATTTTCTCACTACCCGATGCAGAGTAAAAGAGGCAGCTTGTACAAGATCCATGTAGCAGGAGCAGGGGTGGTGGAAGATGCTTTTTTAAGACTCCCTGCTGGTGGCTGCCACAGGCCAGAGACCATTGGAATGAGAAAGGCTAAATGCTACATGTAGTTCAAAATTTAAAAATTAAGAAGGGTCCTCAACTGAAATTGCTGTGAAATGGTAAAATGATCTTCAAGTCTTTTGAAAAACTTCATCTACCTGCAGTTCCACCACCAACAGGGACTGCAGAATAGAAAACAGGCTTGAAAGGTGGCAGAGGTAAGAAACAAAATCTGCAAAGAAGAAATTACTTCAGTTTCAAGCATTAGCCACTGTTTATATTCCCTCATTTCATGAGCAGACACTTGGACTATCACTTGAAAATCAATACCACTGACATCAGACATGTAGAGTTCTTTTAAAACTCAGTTACAATTGATACTCTCAGTTCCACTTCCAAAAGAAAAAAACAAGAGTCAACTAAAAGTGAGGCATTCATAGAAACCTCTTTGATGATACTGCATTCTGCTGTCCAAGTAGGTGTTCAGTCAATAATCTCTAAAAGGAAATGAAAATGTAAGTGAAATTATGTCTATGTCTACGTTTTTCAGGGCTCTGTTATTCTTCATTTAATTTTCATTGATTGGTTTATTTGAAGTGCACTTTCCATGAACAATGAATCAAGTTTATTCTCTTATTTAAAACCCCTTATGTTTTCCTTGCCTTTCCTTCACGTGTAACTCTGTCTCTATTCTGTTTTCATTACTAACCAATCTGACTGGTTGAGGAAAAAACAACTCTTCCCCCCCTCATAAACTCTTATGTGTTTAGCACCCGTTGTTGTCCTGACCTGGAACCAAGCCAAACTTCTATTTTCATTATTCCAAAATAATAATGCCAAAATATTATAAAGATTCTAGAATTCTCCAAATAAGAAGTTTTAGAAGCCTTGTATCCCACACTTTGCTTCTGCATCTCCATGGGGTTTCTTTTGTAACTGGCTTGGAAAAGAAAGTTGTCTGCTTAAATGCAAGGTGCTTTTTTACACTTTTAAATTCTAAAGGTGCATGCTGGCATATTTTATCCCATTTAGGCATAATTCCACAGAAATGAATACAGGACTGAGTATCTAAAATTCTCAAATGGTTCAAAGCTAGGATTTAAATGCTTCTCTAAAGGCTTAGAAGCATGTACTTCAATTTGTTAGGGGTTTTGCCTACATGAAGCATCTAAATGTTTAGAATTCAGTAAGACCTGAGAAGGATTTTGAGGATATAAACATTCATTTTTAAGGGATCTCTGTAGATGACAGCACAAATCTGCTGTAGTTTGAGTCAAATAAAGAATACTTGCAGTAAAGACATGAAAGGATAATAAATCAGGTGACAAACACACAGATTTGGTCAGTTAATGCTCATCAAGCATCTTTGACAACAAAAAAATCTGACAAGCTTTACAATATTGACCATCTCAATGACATGACTGAAATTTCAGCAATATAGGGGATATATCTGAGCCAGACAGGGGATATTTCAAAATACTAAATGAATTAATGTTACCTCTGAAGACTACCTGACTGAATTGGAAGTATTACGTCTAATTAAAAATGCTCTGCATTATGAAATAAACTGAGCTTTGCTAGGAGACAGGAAATAGCAGCCAATGAGGACTGCAATGATCTGGACGCAACTTAGCAAGATGAAGGCTGAAATGAGGAGGACTCCTTAAGAAGTCAGCTAAAGTGTGCCTTCCTAAAAATATCACTTTTCTTGAATACAACATGATGTAAATGCTTGGATTTTCTGTTTATATATCCAGAAGGACACAAACAAAGATCTGCTTCAGTAACTAGATTCTAAGTTTGAGTTAGGCAAAGGCTGCCCAAAAGGGTGAATCCCACTTGCTTTAATGAACGTTATTCCTAATAATCACTAAGCATCTTACAGTGAATTAATAAAATAAGAACAAACCCTTTCTCTTGCTGGGAAAACTGGGTTGGTTTTGCCCCTGAATGGGTTCCTTGCACAGAAATCTGGAAAGAAAAGGATGTTTCTTGGGTCCCTTTGTCCCAAGTATGTGCTTTGAACAGGCGTAGCAATGCCATCGGATAAGATCAGCAGCACCTGCTTTCAAAGGGAGAAAGTTTCCACAACCAAAACAGACCTGTTATCCATGGAAGGAGCAGTACTCTGAGATTTCAATGAAGCATTACACTCCAGCTGGTGCTTTTTACAGATTGCAAATTAACTTATTTAATTATCCTGAAAAGGCCTCAGCTTTCATAAAGTTCCCCATTGTGTCAATACAATTATAGAGAACAGATTTATCTCATCATCATATTCCAAGAGCCATATTCCTATAAATCTGTGCTAAACACAATTTAACTTCATTTCTGCCATCTCACAGATCTGCTCTCATTTCTTTGCTCCCCTCATAAAAACAAAATACTTCTCAGGTTATGAGACGTTCCTTGCCATGTTGCCTAGTTGCATTATTACCACTGGTAGCAGCATGGGAGTACACCAGTACACTTAAGATGTGAAATGACATTTTTGAAGTATTGTCTGTCTGACATCCCTTTGCCTTAGAGTAAAAAATGTTGAGATGACACAGTGGTCTGCCTTCATGGATCTGTATGGAGAGAAAGACATCTATTTTTATTTGGGGGAATGGGGAGGCAAGAAGTAGGGAGGTAGAATGTCTTCATGCAGAAACATCATATCCCTAAGCACCTGACAAAAATAATCAGAACTGTTTTCCATGGCAACATCAAATTAAGAGCTGACTGCTGCCCAATGGAGAAGCTTCTCACCTTAGAAAAAGGAAGATAGAAAAAAAAAGAAGTAAAAGATACACCTCAGAGGCTGACAGTTCATCTGCAATTGTTGTGCTTTTATACTGCTTTCAAATACCAGGGGGAGAAAGTGATGACAGGACACAGCAAATCTGTAACAGCAGCTCATTTAAACACACCAACCTGAAAAATAGCTTTTCCTTAAACATACCATGGTAACTTGGAAATTCTAGTCTATAGTCCTCTACCTTACTACCACGTCATAGGAACTACAGTTGTTACTAAGTGCTATTCACAACAGTTGTAAACATTTCACACTGTTTCATCTACCTTCTGGGGAGGGAAATAATTTCTCCTAATAGACCAATGTGTTTGCATCATTACTATTCAATCAGCTGTGGACTGCTGTTATCCCCACTAACAAGGATGCTTTATGAGGCTGCTGATAACATACTGAGGAAATCTTCATGTTTTGGTCTGACTTTTCTGAATTCATCTGATTGGTTTCTCTTTGAAAATGAGCTTTAAAAAAATCTATTATTAATTATGTTCTCTCACCACTCCTTTTAATGTAAGGAGGCAGAGGAAATATCACAAGTTACATTACTTAAGTCATGATGGAGAGCCTTGCCCTTTCAGAAGTTTGAAATCTAATTATTCAGAAAATATTTTCACTGGCCATCACTTTTCCTGCCATCATCAAAGCAGGATTTACCTGATCCTGTCCTTGCCTACCAAGGAAATCCTGGGGTATAAGATGAGCACCCAGAGTTTTTGCCTCTCCCTTTTGAGCAAGAAATTCCCAAGTTATGACTTACAGGGAAGTGGAAAGGGAAGAGAAGGCTGAATTCTGTGGCCCAAACCAAGGATACCGGTAAACTGTAGTTAGGTATTGCTTATAATCAGTTTTACTTCAGCTGTTGAACTGGCTGGTTCCAGTTCTATAAGCTTCTACTTTCACAGCACGTCTCAGCTCCCAGTGAAAAGAAATGAGACCGAAGTGTCTTCATTCATACTAATCTATAGAGGAAGTTGTTCCCTTTTTCCACATGTACAACTAAATGCCTCAAGAAACACACCAAGTTAAGGAGTGAAGCTGGAGATACAAAATTCTTTTTTTTTAATCTGGGTCTAATTCCTGAAAGAGATACAAGTTGCTTCTTTGACACAGGGAATAGACTTTAGGGACAGTATCCTAAAAGGTGAAACACAGCCTCAGGATACAGTTAAAAATCAGATATTCATGTTAATCACATTCTGACTCAAGAGGTCGGCATTTCCCTAAACACACAGACACACTGTGGCAGGGCGGCTGGCACACGTGCTACTGTGGAGGCTAAGAACAGCGGGAAACTCCAGTGCATGGCAGAAGTTCTACTGTAAATGATCTATAAAAGGAAGACTAACCTAATTCTAAAAAGGTACAGAGTGGAGAGAATCTGGTTTTTATTTTAATTAGAGGAGCAAGCAGTTCAGCAAATTCCTACCCACTGCACAAGAAGGGAATAACTTGAACCAAGTTTGAAGGTGAAGCTAAGGAAGAGGGAACACGTACTTGAGACAAGTTTTGCTAAATACATACCCTGGATAATTGATTTGGAACCTTCAAGAGTATCAGCTAGAAGCAACCAAGGCAATAAACATCTATCCTCTAAATCGTCATTCCTAAAATACATGCTTGGCAAAAAAAGGGTAGAGTACTGCATTTATGCCTTCTTGGGCTGGAGTAACAGCTGCAGGCTTTTCAGAGCTCTTTAATACAGCCTGCCAAGAAACAATATGATCATTGATTTTATGAGCTGATAAGAGTGAAGGAATTTGTCTTAGAGGACAGGTGCTTCAATCCATGAATCTATCAATTCATCAGTGCTTGGTAAGACCCTTTATCTTTTCATATTTCTCCAAAGCAAAGTGACAACAGAATGCTCCAATACCATATAAGCTTACTCTTAGAATAACATCAAGAAGTTTCTATCCTCCTTCCTGTGTAATTTTAATCTGAATCAAAGAAAGGCATGAAACTTTGATTTAACATGAAATCTGACTTTTTTTTCTACCCATGGGCATAACTGTCAGGACAATACTGTCAAGGTGAAAAATAACAGCTAATTGCAAAAAGCTTTCCTTCTGCTCCTCCCCAGATGATTGAGATACAGCCAAAAGCACACCAAGGAATAAAGTCCTTGTATTCAGAAAGACAACTGAACAGTAAGTCAGATAAGGAACTTCCAGACACAGCACAGTCAGTGAATACAGACCACTGCACTTCCATAAAAAAACACATTAAACTGTAAGAACTCATACAACCAAGCAGATTACCTGCAGCAAAGCATCCTTCTCCCCCTAACTTAGGAACCCACAACTTTTTTAGTGTCTCTGAGGACAAAAAACTATTCAGGTGGGACAAGAAAAATTTAGGCACCATATCTGTTAAAAATGGGTTTTCTGTTCTTTATCCTTCATGTATTTGCATATCCATACTGTGTTCAACTGTATGCAGAGAGGGAAAACAGGTACCACAGCTTCAAAAAGCTCATAAATTTCTCACATCAGGGAAACAAAACTCCATGGGCAGTTTCCATTCATTCCTGAAGCCTCTGAAAAACCTACTATTATTATTACAAACAGCAGGTGGGAGAGGAAAGCTCTCACATTCAGAAAGCAAGGCAGAGAAGATACAGCTGCAAAGTGAACCTTGGCTGGAGGACTCACTCTCCAGTTCTCAACAGGCACCAGCAGAAACAAATGCAGTCTTATCCTTACTGCATGAGACTTTCTGGTGGTGGATCTTGTGAAACCCAGATATTCTTCTATCTAAAGAGTTGTTACTCAAAACAGAAGAAAGCCATGGAAAAGCTGGGGGTTTGAAATATTTTTAAGAGGTTGCATTATTTTAAGCAGAACACCAACTCCAGAAATGAGGCTGGAGAAATGACTGGAGGAGGAAAAGGATCCACTGTGGATTACTTGGTGCTAAGAACAAGCCTAGTTATCATTCTCAGCTCTAAAGAACATGCCTCCAGTGTGATATTAGGTGGGAAACTTGGGAAACCATAACGATGGTTTGATGGGTCTATAGTAGTTTCACTTGAAAGGATGAAACACCACTTATTACCACTTTTCTCCTAACTTAGATTCAAGTTCTTTGTGCTTTTGTATCTCAGCAGTTGCCACCCTTTAGCTTCTAATCTCCACAGGCTTAAAAAATCTCAAAAGTGGAACAACATACAAAAAAGGTGTTGTTTTCTTTCCCTTGGGGCAGAAGATGCCAGTGGTGTAGTGGCCTCTATTTCAGGTAGACCTTGTTTCTATGACCATCTTCCCATACACGTAAACCACAGGTGTTCGACTATTAATATACATCATCAACTTGATATCCCAAGGAGTGCATAGATCTCACCAACAGATATTCCATCTGGTACCAATAACAATCTTTCTTTACTCAAAATCAAGTGACCCAGCATTTGTCCCCAGTGGAACTGTAATCATGAATGCACGCTCAGCAGAAACTTAGTGCAGGTGCAAGACAGCTAAAATTAGAAAAGCTTTATCACATTTTAAGCCTGTGAACAAGCTTCAATGTGACTAGGGTAATGAAAATTAACATCCTTTGCAAGAGGGATCTGCCAGGGACAGTTTTCTCGGCCTAACTCGCAATTAAAATTTAGAGCTTACAGAATCTTTCAAAAATTACACTTAGAAAACACAAGTTGCAAATGAACTGATTTTTTTGCAGTATTTTGCTAATTGATAGTGTTTGCTGTGTTTTGCTTAATCCACAACCAGAAAATCCTCTCCAGACATTAGATGTTTATATATCTCTCCTGATCATATGCTGCCAGTTCTTCAAAACATTAAGACACCTGTTGGAAACTGCATCCTAGAAGTTACTTTTAGTCTTAAATGTCATGTGTGCAACAGGTTGCACAAAATAGATACACAGACAATAATGAAGTAAGAATAGTCATTAAATCACTTCTCTGTAGAGAAAGGTCTATTATATAAATTAAATACATAAACCATTAGTGCTTCTAGCTGAAGTCTAATCCCCCTATCAGTCAACATCACAAATGAGAAATCTTTTCACAAGGCAATAAAGAGGCTACTGTTTCAGTACAAAAGCAGTGTGGTAAAGCATCATCAAGTTTTCCACCAAGGAAGCTTCTAAAAATCTCAAGTGATAAAGCAATTAGCTATACGTCTTGATTTTAGAGAACTCCTTAACAGTGAACTTTCTCTCTCCTTCAGCCCAGTGTCTTCACCTCCATCTCCCAGGAAAGTATCTCCCTAGAGCCTGTAGAAATCCTCCAATGCCTGATTTCCAAGCTCACACAGTGCCACCGATATCTTGAATTGAGCATGACTCACTCCACATGCGCAAATCAGAGGAACAGTGCTGTTTAAAACCATCTTTTTTTAAATCTTCTTTGACTAAAAGCTTTCCTGAATCCAGTAATATCAGACTCACAGTATTTTATCACAGGCCATAAAAAACAGTCACAGTATCCACAGTCTCAGTACACTCTCAGAAACAAGAGATATGCAGTCCTTTCCCTGTTACACATATTAGGGATTAGCGCTTCCAACACTTTAGGCTTAAATCGTGTAAATTTAACCCCATCTGTAGGGTGGTTAAAAATATGCAATATGTCTTTAAGGCATGTTCCAAATGTAAATACAAACTAGTTCTTACAAACTAGTACTTCCAGGGTTATAGAGTAACATTCTGTATTGACAGTTTTTGTCTGTAATTATTTTGTATAATACATATTGATTCTGAAGGTTAAATATGTAAATGCTGCGTAAGCATCAAATTCTCAAGCACAATCTCATTACAAATTAATTAAGTGTTCCATTACTTCAGAACTTCAGGAAAAACAAAAAACTGCACACTGAAGACTCTGACATCTAGGTACAAGAAATGGTACAGCCAACATAAAAGCTGTTTGGTTCCTTGCTATTGCAAGAGAGCGAGAAATTATTTGAGTAACTTACTATTTTCCAAGCAGAATCTTGGAGCGATCCTGTTCAAAAGAAGTTCCTGTCGTAATCGAAGAACTTCAGCTTCCAGCACTTGCACTTTCCATTTCCATCCAAAATCTTGTTCGGATACAGTTTTGGCAAGGTACTCTGTGTATTCTTTGGAACTCTTCCCTGGTGGTTTTGAGTGGATAATTGCAAAAGCCAATGCTAATTTTGATATTTTCAAATACGAAATTTGATCTCCTCTTCTGCCTTTGATTTCTATTGCATTAGAAAAACAGAAAACAAAAAGGTTACTTCACTATGACTCCATTAAGGAAATTATGCACAATATTTTCTTGGCTTTGAACACTGTTCAACAGTGACATCAGTTCTTTTATTTCTAGTGCACTCCTAAATCATCAAGAACAGAAATCCAAGCATCTGTGCACGATGTGAGAACAGAACATGCATGAGCTGCACTCCAGCTATAAAAATAAAATTCAGCCAGTGTTTGAGAATAACTGTGGAAATAGTAAGCACTTCAAATAGGCTTATCCTAGCAAAATTTTCAATGCAAATATTATCTCCACTAAAACAAGGATGAAAAAAGTAAAAATACTAACCTCAAAAAAACCACCCTGACAGTCCTTTCCCCCAAAAAGAATCCTAAACCCATGACAGAGGAATTCATTTGGGGTTATTTATACTTTAATACAATACATAAAATTTCTTGAAAGTGTACCAAAAGGTCCCAGAGCTCAAAAGATAAGACTTTGAGGATGTCTCTGGCTCTGGACACCTGGTATTGGTGCCCTTGAAGTTTACAGTCTACATTAAGTATCAAGCCCGCAGAAAGCTAGCCAGACAGCTTCAAAGTGATGCAAGTGGCTACAAAGGTACGTGAAGAAGACAGCTCTATAAGCTCTGTTACAGAGAAGATGGGGCAAAATGCACTATAGGAGTCAGAGAAAAAAATATTTAAACAGATGATTATGTTATGCAACAGCAAAGGGCCTAGGAGGAGAGAAGGAAAAAGTTAAGTTAAAACCAGCTAATAATAACCAGCCTCTCTGTTTAGCAAAGTTACTTTTTTTTCCCTAATTCTGCACCATTTTCATTCAGTTGTTTAATGTATTCTTTTCTTGAAAAAATATCACTCCCAGAATAATAATTAAAAAAAATAAATCCCTTCCTACACTTTTGCTCTGACCTTGACATCTACAAATTTTGCACAATACTATTTTTTTTCTTATTATCCAACAAAGCTGCAGGTTAAGCACTACAATAAGTTCTGTTGAGCAGCTCTGAAATAGTCACAGCACAGGTTTGAAAAAGGCATTTTAGGTCATCCTTTCACCAGACCATTTGCTATCACTAAGCTGATTTCTTCCTTTGGTTCGACTTGACTTTGGATAGTAAGTCATAAATCATCATCTATTCATTAATCCATCAGGGACACTTACAGAAGGCACTGCTTTCTTTCACCTTTCAAATACTTCTGAAATGCACGAACAATCCCTGTGCACCCCTAGCACACTGCCCATTCAGACACAGCTGTCATTTAACACTTCACATTGTAAGAACACAAAGAACAAGAGTGCAAAAATTCCTTGGGATCTATTTACCTACGGCTATGTTTTAAGCTACTCTTCTCCACTTGAAACACTCCGTTCCTGTCATGTGTCAGGGGAAAATTACCTAATCTAAGCCACCAGTGCATTCTTAAAGCTAATTAAACAGTAAACCTTTAGAGACTGAACTATACTATATGTACCCCTTACTTAAAGCAGTTATACATTAAACGGTACTTTTTCCAACATTTCTGGTAGAGCAAATCTATTTCACACAACTTTTCAATTAGTATCTAGAATTTCAGTGAAAAGCAGAAGTTGATCCAATCTCAAAGGATTAGCACCTCTGTGGGACAGCAAACTGGTGGAAGACTCTTGCTTGCCTTTTACATCAAAGGCAATGTTTACAAATACAAAAGTATGCAAGTAATTGAACTGCCTTCAAAGCTATGAATAAAATGAAATTTGTGAAACCACACTGAAAGAAGATTAAATAGTAACAGCAAGGTGTCCAAAATATTTGGCTTTGAATCTGAAAGGTGCTTCTCAGATTATCTCACCAATAGAAATTTCACCCAGATACTACTCAAACAGTGTCTGTCAAGCTCCAGTCTTACAAAGTCCCTGTGCAGAGTAGAACAATAAATTAGGGCAGGCAGAAAAATGTCTTACACTGCTGGTTTAACATTTTGGTACCTCCAGAGACTACTCCGCAAAAGTTTTATGATTCATCTTACTTTTAAGGACAAACACATATTTACTTTCTGCTTCATAACACGCTTTGTCAGTACTAGCACTTTCCTTTAAATTACATTCACAGAAGTTGCAAAACGACCAACATTGCAGTATGGATCAGGGAGTGGTATTTATTCTAGCATTTCATAAATGCTCAGGTGCCTTTTATCATCAGAGTCATCATCAATACCTTCTTATTTATTGCACTCTATTTCTCCTTACAGGACATGCTATTACAAAGAAAATTCAAAGAAAATACAAAGTTTGCTGTCTGACCACTGACATATTACCACTGTTCATATATTCACTATGCTACTAGTGTGAAATGCTACTCTGGTAGCATCTTTTCACTGCTCATTACCAAAATAAAGACAGTAATTTTTTCATTTTGTTTTGAAAGGGGCTGCTGTGTTTTAAGCGTAACAAAAATCTTAGTGCACAATGTAACAGTACAATGGAGACAAGTAAAAGGATCTTTCAACTGCAACATTCTAAAATGCTATTTTCTAAAGGAGATGCATTCCTAGTAAGTCACATAAACCACATAAACCATTACCTAAGTTTGCTATGAGAATCTTAAATTGCACTCCACCTTAACACTTAAGACATACATTTCATTAATGAATTAATGATATTTGGAGTTTGAGAGAGGCCTTTTCCTCTTTAACATCTTATACAGACTCACTCCTACAGCAGGAGTACCTTACACTGAGTAAGTTTAGGGAGATATTCTTACTGTGGAGAAAAAGAATCACTCCTTTTCTGGAAAAATTGTAAAGATGCTGTTAGAAAAAAAACCCAACAGCAGGACAGATCACATGGTTCTTCTTAGGAGCAAGACACACACAGGAGTTTTTGAAGAAGTCATCCTGTTGGAATCACAAAATCTCTTGTTTAAAAACAGAAAACTAATGACAAATAGCAATATTCCCGCATGCATTTCCAGAAAGAATGGATTTCTTAAAGATTTTTTTGAGAATATACAGCTATTTCACTTGCTTTCTGTAGCTGTCACTATCACCATCTCTCTTCATTTCTTTTCTGATTAGAAAAAGAGAAGTTTGTGCATCAAAAAGCAGAAGTTCTGAGTTGACTGAGGTTTTTCACCATTCCCCTAAAGGGACAACTGCTCTCTCAGAAATTACTGTATAAGTCTTCTAGAAAATAACACACCGGATGACACTATCAGAAATATGGGGATGCTGGCCAACTGTGCATTAGCAAAAATTGCACAGCAATCTGTTGCTCTCAGGAAGTGCTGAACCACCAAATATATTTCACTGAAAGCATATTGGCAGCTACAGAATTTTATCAATAATTGTTTTGCTCCTATCAGCACAGAAATTACACCACTGGTTGGGCAGAAAGAAGTTTTAGAACCAAATCAAAAACTTTCCTTGACTGAGAATAGTACTCAGCCAAGAGCAGAAAGGAGTCACCAGTCTAGTTGTAGCTGCTAATGCCAAAATATGTCTGATACAAATAGAAAGGTTCAAGAATTATCCGAAGCTCCATTCATGTGATTACTCAGTGTTAAGGAGAGAACCAGTAATCCCTTGAAAATTCCACTGGAAGCAGGGCTCAGCACCCGAACAACAGATATCACCTGGTGACAGTTCCGTATGCAAACTCCTGAAACCACAAACACATTGGAAGAGCACTCAAGAGAACACAATGGGTTAACAGCACTGTCAAACAGGGCTGAATCTATGATTTCCAACACAGGAATGACATTCCACACTTTCAGCTCTCATGCAGAGAGAGGGTACAGAGAACCCACAGACCTGCTGAGATCCTAGCCATGGAAGACTGCTGAGCAATTATTCACCTGATTAAATAATTACAAAAGAAGCGATGCAGTGTCCTGTACAGCTTAGTGTAACATAACCAAGGGGAACTGAGACGTGGTGCAAGATCCATTGAGGACCTTTGATATAAGCAGGAAACAGAATAACAGAAAGAACCAGGACAAATCTGATTCATAAACACCACCCTAATCCACCAATCTGTCAGTCCTGTTTTGCAGCTGCATTTGATGTAGCAGCTCATATGGAGAGACTGAACTGTTAAGGGTTAATTACTTAAAAGAATCGACCATTTGCAGAAGCAGTGGGTGTCTTGCTGTTTGTAACACCCAGCTGAAGGAGAGGAGGTGTGGTAGCAAAACCTCTGATCTGTGTAAAAACAGCCCAGGTGCGCATCCACCTCTGGAGAATGACCTCTTTCTAGGTTAATCCTGTTTGGGGGGCCAGCTCCTCTAGTTCATGTGTACTAATGTGAAGAATAATGAAGGGATTCAGCTCCCTCTGAACATCATGTTTCAAGGGCTTCCACCACCCTTGACAGATCAACACTGCAAACATCACTTCAGACATCAAAATTGCAACAATCAAGTCTGGATCCACAGGTGGTGATATCTTTCTTCTACACTATTTACCTTCATCCTTTCTTTTTCTCTCTTTATTTTCCTTATCTATTTTCTTAAGTGATATTTTCATACTTTTATATTGTTATGTTACTGTAGATAATAACCAAAATGGCTATAGACCTCCTTTCCCTTCCAACCAAATTGTTCAAAAATAAACCTGCCACATATATTTTTATATATACAAACGCTGGTCATTCAGCATTGTTTCACTCTAGTCAGGTCATACCATCATATTACACCATTAACTACAAGAAGATATTTTTCTGGTAGGTCTCACATTGGTTTTGACATGGTCTGAAACACATGAAAGGGAAATAATTCCCACAAATCAGAAAAAAAGTCTACCTCACTAGTTTCAGATGATCACCTTTTTGGTTCATTTTCTTCTTAGTTTGAAACTTCTTATATTTAGCTTTTCATATTATTGGTTAAAAAACATAAAGAACTCAAATATTTCATTATTATTAAAAAAAAAACATCCATTAGAGCTATGAAACTTGCATCTACACTTAGGCCATTCATTAAAGTAATTTCAACATGCTATAAAATCTCCTATTTCTAAAAAACCTGCAATCCCACAAGAGGGCTGCACCTTGCTAGGTAGAGGTCCCCACTTTCATATTGATAACATGCTATCAAAATCTGGAACCTGAGGTCAAACATGTGATTGACCTCACATTGATTCCTTGTCAAGAAGCAAGGGCAATGCCCCAAGCCCAAAAGCATTCCCTTCTCCCCTAGCAGTCTCTCAGATGTCAGAAGATGCTTTTCTGCCTTTTACTTCAGTGGTCCTTTTTTTCCCCCCTGTTAACCATGGACAACTGAACAGCCCAGCCTGAGTGCACAGCAGTTACTTTCACTGCTGCACACCAAATTAAGTCTCAAGAAGTGGAAAAAACCCCCTACTGTATACTATTTTGGTTTTTTCACTCCATGTCAGAATTGCACCAGAGTCAACAACAGGCTGACTGGAATAACATTAATTTTCTATCTTTAGCTGAAGTATAGGGATGATCCCTTCATTATTCTTCACATTAGTACATATGAACTAGAGCCTCCCAAACAGGATTAACTTAGGAAGAGGTACAGTTAAACTTGCAGTCACATCAAAATGGACTGCTTCCTGAGGAAAAAAAATAGTGATCTTGGGATGAGCTTCCCAAGATGTCCACTGCTCTGCCAGCTCTGGGTTCCCCTGCCAAGAAGAACCACAGCATGTGCCACATCCAGATAATGAAACGATGAGCTACTCATTTTGTGCAGCTAAATCTAGAGCTTTTAAGAAGTCTTTCAGGGGTGTTTATGGGTAAAGGAGGTGAATTTTATGTAATTTACTCTTCTGAGTGATACATACAGTTTTCTCACTGACCTTGGAAACAGGAAGTCACAGAGAAATGGGGATTCATAGCTAAGTTATGCTATGATTTAAAATTATAGGGTACCTCAAACCAAACCCAAAACCTAAACTCATTTGAAATAATTTAATACTAGAGTAATACTCATTAATGTAAAAGAATTATAGACCTTAGGCATGATTTCCAAATTTGGCCCCAAAATTCATGGCTAATAATGGAGGAAACTTCTGCAAATGTCATAGACAAAACCTTATTGCTTACAACACGACACTTACTTGTTATTCAGACCACTATCATCTGAATTTAAAAAATAATTTCAAAAACTAATAGCATAAAACACAAAATAGACTGTAATTCATTTAACTTCCAGGCGATCCCAGGGCTCAGTTGTCTTCACATGTGAATTTTTTATTTAAAAATAAGAGGATTTGTCAGGACAGAAACAAATTACCATTCACCACTACTATGCACCTAAAAATCTTCAGACAGACCCAAATATTTTAAAAAAAAAAAGCTTTTCCTTCTAAATTTAAAGAGTATGGTCTGTCCTTAAATGTACAAATGTAAAAGGAAAAACTCTTTTGTTGCCATGATTTTCACTTTAACCAGTCTGTCAATTACACAGTGCGGATAAAGGTGAAAAAAATTACCCACATCTTTGTAGCCTCATCTGCTTTATACAATAGAAACCAAGATATTGACTCATTATGATGGAGCACAAAATGCTGCAAGTGTTCAAGTGGAACTGGGCTGAGCTCAGACACATACGGCCACAACATTATGCAACAATAAAATAAACTTGATTTAATTGGTATGCCTAGAACAATGTCAATTTGTGTATACAATAAACAATGATAATGGGACAGCTACATAATCAAGATGAACTGAAGTATGCCTTGTGTTCCAATTAAGCAGCTTTTATTGTAAAAATGTATATTAAACCAAGGCTACTCCACAGTGTAATCTTTAAACAACCTATGCTCATAATACACAAAGATACGCAATGTGGACACACTCACTGAGGGACAAACTTAACTTTTCCTGCAACAAGCCTAACAACAACCTCAGCATATTTTTTTCTAATGGACTAAAAATACTAAAACAATACTGAGAATTATAAATATTTAAAATACTTTATGTCAAAAGCATAAGGAAACTTAAATAGAGCATCATTTATTTCATCAAACTCTAACTTTTAAATAATTTTAGCTTCTAAAATCAAGTCTTATGAACTCTCCAAATCCAAATAACATGAATGAGTTGAAAAAAAAAAATTTTTAGAGCTTATTAACGTTCCCCAATTAAACCTTCCAGAGAATTTAAGAACATAAGCAAGCATAATACCTCAGGATTCCAGTAACATTTTTGATGCAGGATTTAGCTCCTCTTAACCACAGAAATCTACAGTTTAGATGGCTACGACTGAGCTAGCTGTCTGGACTTCTTTGATTATCAATGGGCAGAAACAGAAATGTATAATGTTAAAAATAAGCCAAATCATTTGTATATTTTGCGGTTCAGTCATGACCCAGAACCATTTGTTTCCCCACAGACTATAAAGACTATTAGGATGACTACATCAGATGAACATACATGCATTGTGGACAGCCAGCTGCACTGAGATGAGCTGCTGCACCACAGGCAGCTAAAGCTGAGACCTTCAAAGACCTATTTAAGGTACCTAACTTACCAGACAAATTTTTCAAGGCTGAGCACAGCACCCCTTAAAAAAAGTTTGTAATTCTAGATCTTTTCGATATCTCTGGGACAAAAAAAGTCTTAACTCTCTATATGAAAACCCAATAGTCATGGAAAAAAGTTAGTGAGAATAACCTTGTGAACATATATCAATGCACAAAAGCAGACAGGTGCAAATCACAGACATGAGAAACATCAAGTAAGCCGGGAATTATATGAGCATAAAAAATCAGTTTGGCTCCTCAAAGTTTCTTTGCCTCACTCTTCAACAAGATCATTTGAAAATAATAATTTAAGCCTGAGTTTTCTGGTAGTTTAAAATTGTGTACATGTTCTCCCTGCAAGCTGACTTCCTTTTGCACTCCTTTTTCTCCTCCAACAGGCCTTTTTTGTGTGTCATTCACAACAACATAGAGTGAATCTGGCACGCAGTACCATTACCATGTTTCTCTTTACTATTCTGACTACTAAAGGCATGAATGTGTTTCCAGAACAGGGAATTTGTTCTATAAAATCTGCTGTTCAGAAATTAAAATGTAACTTAGTGGTGTAAATTTATCTATTCTTATGTAAGCACAGATTTCTTCCCCTACCAAAACAAAACTGTGCTCACTTAATCAGCTGGCTGTAAAATAGTTTGGTTTGGGAACTGAGGGTATACTTTTCATTATAGTTTTATGAGATGAAATTTATGAGACCATGAAATTCAGACCCTTATTCATTTACATAGTTTCACATATGCTAATAATAATTACATAAAGAGTAAATTTACAGTTGGCATTAGGGACTGTGAAAAACAATCCCAGCCTTTACATACTACCAAGTTACAACAAGAAAGCAGCCCTTATCTCCCTAGCTTTACCTATTGCAATGACTGTATTAGCTTTTGAATGCAGAGTTTCAAAGCAGAGTTAAAAAAAAAAGGCAATCATCAAGAGTTTGGAGGATTCTATGATGACTATTTTGCATATCTCCTCTTCCCCGTGTTAAAATATAGTGACTAAAGTATCACCATAATTTCCTTTTCAGTTTCACACTTTCAGCCTTTACCTGAACAGTTCAGTTTCCACAAGTTTTAAAATCTACAAGATCAGTATCTTTCAGTGAACAAGTTTCATTCAGGTAACCTTCCAGAATGCCTCCACTCTATTTTAAAAACCTTGGTTTTGGGTTTCTTACAGAAATTTAATATAGGCAGAATGAAAGATGAGACTGTTCAGAAGAAAGGAAAGGTTTGTAAGGGAGGACAAGGAAAAGAGGGAATACTGTTAGGAATCCAGAACTCTAAAAAGCATACAGCATGCAATAAAGAATGAATCCTTACATATACTATAGATACTAACATAACTATAACCATATTTAAATATGCAGTGCCTAAATATTAATTTATGAAGAACTGGAGGTTGTTAAAGACAGTGAACACTGAAGAGACTTGCCAAGGATTCACAGCCAAGTCCATAGACAAGTACTTTTTACACTTTAATTTGGCTCAATTAATAGTTTATTCAAATTAAACATTTAAGCCACAAAGATGATCAGAAGGCTGGAGCACCTCCCCTGTGAACACAGGTTGAGAGAGTTCAGGTTGCTAAGCCTGGAGAAAAGAATGCTCCAGGGTGTCTTTCAGCACCTAAAGGGGATTACAAGAAAGCTGGAGAGCAACTTTTTACAGGGGCAAGACAAGGGGGAATGACTTTAAGCTGAGAGAGGGCAGATTAAGATTAGATATTAGAAAGAAATTTGTGAGGGTGATGAGACACTGGAACGGATTGCCTGGAGAAGCTGTGGATGTGTGTCCTGGTTTTAGCTGGGACATTTTCTTCTCAGTAGCTGGTACAATGCTGTGGGTTTTGGATTTAGTATGAGAATGAAGTTGATAACATCCTGATGTTTTGGCTGATGCTATTAGTGTTCACCCTAAGTCAAGGACTTTATGATGTCTCATGCTCTGCTACTGAGGAGGTGCACTGAAAGCTGGGAGGGGAGCAAGGCCAGGACAAGTGACACAAATGGGCCAAAGGAATATTAGGATCTCTGTTGAGAAATGGGCATTGGTTAACAGGAGGTGAGCAGCCACGTTCATCACTTGTTTCTCTCGGTTCTGTTACTCTCTCTTCCTTTCCTTATGACAATTCTTCTCATTAATCATATTATTAGCATATTTATTATCACTATTATAATACTGTATTTCAATTATTAGATTATTCTTATCTCAACCCATTAGGTTTACCTTTTCTTTATGACTATCCCCACTGGGGTGGGGGGACTGAACAAAAGGCTGTGTGGTACTTAGTTGCCAGCTGGGGTTAAACTCTATCCCTAGAACTGTTCAAGATCAGGCTGGACAGGATTCTGAGCAACCTGGTCTAGTGGAAGGTGTCCCTGCCTATGGCAGGAAGGCTGGAACCAGATGATCTCTAATGAACTAGAATGCCAGGCCATTCTGTGATAATACAAAATTAATCATTGCTTTTTTCCGTCAGTCAATGAGAGAAATGCAAGAGACTAAGCCCTATGATTTCTGAATTCCTAAGGTCAGAGTGATCAGAAACTATCATTTCAATTCACTGATATTAGACATAATCAGGTAAAAATATTGCTAACTTTGGTAATTCTTTGATATTCTATCTGCATATTCATGCAAATTTTTTTTAACAGGCAGAGCACTAATAACATTAATTGAATCCCAGCATCCATCCAACAAAACTTCACAGTAGTGTTTTTCCTTGTGACTTAGGTGAAATGGACAGGAGAAAACTTCAGATTTGTAACACAAAAAAGCAGAGACAATTCACAGCTGATATTCTTCATTATTAATAACCAAAGCAATGCAATTTTCATGGGAAGGCTTCCATTTCCTCCCAAATGAACTCAGCTTTTCCTCAGGAAACCACTCCGACCACCTGAGGCTGCCCACGTAAGGCCTCCCGCGCGGAGCCGAGGCAGGTGTCCCAGAGGAACCAGAGGGCTGTTCCAGGAGAACCAGGAGAATCAGGGGGCTGGCCGAGGCAGCCCCCAGAGCCGCAGCCCTGGGCACAGGGTTCGCACATGAGGGATGTCCCCCAAGGCCACTGACATCGCGGGGTGGGGGCATCTCCCCGGGCCGACGCGCCCCGCCCGGGGCCCTGGCCCAGCCTCCCTCCCTCGCAGCCTCCCCGGCCTCCCGGCCGGGCTGGCAGCCTCGCACCCCGACCCACCTGCAGAGGCGGCCGCGCCGCGGGGGCCGTGCCCCAGCTCCATGGCCCGGGCCCAAACGCGACCTCTCCGCCCTCGCTGGGGTCAGGCACAGCCCCAGCCCCCCGGCGCAGCGCTGGCAGCTCCTCGGTGCGGGCCCTCCTCGTGTGTCCCACTCGTGTTTATCTGGACCGAACACGGGTGTTCCCTGCGGAAGTCGGCAGAGCCCGCGGCTTTGCGGGCCTCGCCTCCCGCTGCCGGGGCTGGGATGAGAGGGCAGCGCGAAGGCCAGCTTGCTGCAAGGGCTGCCTCAGTCGGGAAGGTGCAGGAAGGAGGAAGCCATGGAACCCCGCAGGAGACATGTGAAGGCCCCTGGTGCTTCCGCCAGGGAAGGAAGAGAGCGGAGCTCTGCGCAGGCTTTTGGCGATCGTGTCCTGCCCGTCCCAGCCGTGGACTGCGGCCGCACGCTGGGCCTGCAGAGAGTCCAGGTGGCAGAGAGCTCATCATCACCTGGGTCACCCGAAACCACCCCTCACGCTTTTACACTTATTGCTATAAATTGCATGAAGGTCTCTCAGAGTGTTCCATTGATTAACTTAGGTCTCTTTAAACTTTTCTTACCTAAAACATAGCCCCGTACTAGCTAACTGTGCAGAAAATTAACTATCCCGGACAAAACCAGCACAGTATCTTAAGAGGAAATGGGATCATGAAACTTTAGAACACTATTTCTTTAACACTGCATTGGAAATCAAAGCTGCCTTTTGGTGGAAAAAACACTGTGAGCCAAGCTCACCAGTTAAGACATTATCCTTGTATGAAAAATCATATTCTCTATACAAGCTGTGCTGAAAAGGCTGTGGTAAGGCTTCTTGGCCAGAAGTGGGGTCTATAGAGATATAGAATAATTTTGTCTGGAAAAGACCTTTAAGATCATCGATTCCAACCATTAACTCAGCACTTCCAAGTCCACCATTCAGCCATGTCCCTCAGTGCCACATCTATATGTCTTTTAAATACTCTCTGGGATGGTGACTCCACCACTCTGCTGGGCAGCATGTTCTAGTGCATTACAGCCCGAAGAAATTTTTACTAATACTTGGTTGAGAAGGTTGAGGAGGGAGGACAGAAGAGATAAATGAGTAATGAAGTCAGATGCATTAGGTGCAGTTAGGCTAATACATCAAGTTTTTAAGTAGAGGGGGGGGTCAATCTTTCTGAACGCAGAATTATTCAGATGTGACAAACTCCATACTTTTAAAATCCTCATTCCCATTTCTTGGATGATCTAAGGAGCATTATTTTTATCATGTTCTTTTCTTCAAAAAACTTACTTTTTAACAATATATATAGTAGAAAATTTCTGAGCTAATACACTTTTTTTTTTTATTTTGAAAAATGTAACTTCCTAACTACAGAAAACTGTTAACACATTGGAACTTTCATTTTAGACTGTAAATGATAAAAATAAATTAGATGGAACAAGTTAGAGAGCATTTTCTTTCTGACAGCACTACTTATTTCTTAGTGAAACACAAGGAAAAAAAATAACAAAACATTATCCAGCCCTCTATTACAGTGACATATCAGCAGCTATGCGTTATCATTTTCTGTGCATCTTTTGTGCATGTAAGTGATGCAGATGCTTTGCAAACTGGACACTCATTATGTAGATTGGAATGTTCATGTTTTCATATAATCTTTTCAACTGAGACTGAAAGAAAAGATTCAGAGACATCAGTGATTTTACCTGCAAACCTGTCACCTGTATACAGAGAGCTGAATCTAAAAAGTATAAATTCAGTTTTAAATGCACAGCTCCTTTTTTTCTTTGGTGCTAGTAGTAGTTGGAAGGAATGTTTCTTGAACTTTCAAAGTTACTGTGCACAGCTTTCAGAATACCAACCAAGGTACAACTTACTACAGTTTTTAGGTTTGCTTTTAAAATAAGTTGAAGCATTCCAATACTTTCAAGGTGAAAAAAAACCTGGTGTACCCCACCATTAACAGAGCATCTCTAATGACTTCTTTATTCATCTGAAAGCAGCAAAACCTGGGCACAGTTAACTGCAAAATCACTGAGATGTGTGCTTCTGTTCTGTTGAAGAATCTTTTTCAAAAATAATGTATAGAATTCTCATTAACTTTATTCAGGGAGTGTTCCCAGTGATTACATAGAATCATAGAATCATTAGGGCTGGAAAAGACCTTCAAGATCATCAAGTCCAATCTTTGATCGGCACCCTGCTAATTAGACCATGGCAGTGAGTGCCACATCCAGTTATTTCTTAAATACCTCCAGGGACAGTAACTCTACTACCTGCCTAGGCAGCCCATTCCAATGCCTGACCATCTTTTCAGTAAAGAATTTCTTTGTGACATCCAAGCAGCATAATCTAACATTACTTTTTCATAAATGAACAATGTATATGTGCACATGTGTTGGTGCACGGTGCAAATTCATGTGATATCCAATAAATAAAAAATCAGCTGTCTAACCATGGGATGATTAGCACAGTATGTAATTTCAAAGGAGGCAACAGTGAAATGAAACTTCTGTTTGAAATGCGCAGTTTGTAGTTTGTGAAGGAAGCTGATTCTACTAGTTGCACATAAATTCTTTTGATCTTTTTATTAATATGTCTTTTGATCTCAAGAGCAGTCAAAGGATATCTTTGTGGCAAAAGGTCATACAACATAATTAGCTGCTTTTGTTATTAATTAAACATAAAAGCAGTGAGGTGTTTAATCACATTAGAGGTCATGAGTTCTCATTATTTAACCAATCCACATGCTGAATAATTTCAAACAACTGAGTGGTCAGCTAAGAACAAACCCAAAAAAGACAGGCTTCAATCAGTTGTTAAAAGTCAATGGATTACATTACTGTCAAACAGCCTTGCCCTGCTCTTACTGGATGGTTACAGTATCAACAGCAATTTGAACACGGAAGAATATATTTTCATTTGGAGAACAACAGTCTGTCAGGATTTATAAGACAACTCTTATTTTAATGCATGTCTATTTACCTGAGAACTGAAAGTATCTGAAAACACGTATGAAATGCACTGGCTCAGCTATCATAGCTGCAATTCTGTTTAGCTGATGTGGGGCAAGAGATACACTGTTTTGAGAAAAGCATGTGAAAATTATGAGCAGGAGCATCAAAATCTTCTTATTTGAGCCTTTTTTCATGTGTCTCAGTGCTATATTTAATTAAAAAAAAATCTGCATCATAATTCTTCAGCACTCAGTATAAAGCTGTGTTCAAAATAGATTATAATGTGTTCGTGATGGCTCTATTTTGTATGTAATTCTGATGGAACCAATATGGCTCAAGCAGTCCCTTTGAGCATAATCTGCAATTCTAAACAAGTCATCTGATTCAGGATGATCAGTGAGTTATACAATGACATCTTTTTTTCTGTTCAGAAACAAAGCATTACCATCAAGAAAAAAAGGATCACATTTCTGCATCTGATTTAATGAAAACCTTGTTCTATAAAAGCAGTATAAAAAGTTAGATATGATATGAGGAGAATAGGAAAACTAAAAAACTTGCTACTGTTTATAGGCATCATATCATCACTTACGAAAAGGTACTTTATAGTGCTTTGTCATCACTTACATAAAATTAATGACATAAAATTAATTATTTTCTAAACAGTATATCCTAAGGAAAGATAAAACCTTTCCCTCAAAGAATTTCGCTATCTGGAAATCAATACTGAAAGATTCTCATGCCACTGGGTAAGAAAAATGGTAAAAGCATGTTAGCAAGTAATCAGAATGGTACTTAAAAATTAATGTGACAATATAGCAGATAATTTTCTACATTTACATTTCATCATTTATCTAAGAGTAACAAAACAGTGTTTTAAGACTTTCTACAGCAACAGATGTCTGAGAAGAAGGAATTAGAGTGAGAACATATAAAGAGTTTTCATTTTATTTAGTACTTTTATTGTAGTCCCACAAGGTTTTCTTCATGAAGTTTATAACAAGGCAAAGAGGTAAACAGGTAATTGCCATGATATAGCTGTCCTAGGATATAAAGAATACAGGTTACACTTCTCTACACAGAACTTTAACCAAAGAACATGTGAGGAGTTCTTGCTAACTGCCTCATAATATAGAAAATCGAGTGCATTAAAATATCCACATTATTGTGATTGAATCCTGAGACATTTTGATCAGCATTCCTCTGTGCAAGCATGAGGTGTCAGCTGAATCATGGGTTACAATGTCCATTTCTTTCTGTTGACTCAACTGGGTCAGGCATAAGTTTTGATGAACTGAGTTTCATTTCCTGGAACACACTGACCTAATCACACTTCACACACTAGAAAGGCCAGATGCCCACTTGAGACACAGTGGTTGTGCTATTGCTTCTAGCACCTAGCCTGTCTAACTAGCTCAGAGCTTAAAGGATACAGAGTAAATTTTTTTCTAAGGTAGTTTGCACCTTGTTTCCCAAAGGAGCATTGCACCCAGGAACCACAGTGGTGTTCTGGAAGAGATTTTTCTCAGTTCCTTTTACCAAAAATGCTCTGCTTTGTGTGAAATTAAATAGTCTTTAGGCTACAGGAAACTAGAATATGGTGAAAGAGTAACTACTAGGCAGGAAGATGAGGGCTCCTGTTTTGATTCCCTAGTCCAGGTTGCATGTATTTTTCTTCAGAGACAATTGAAATTCACCCTATTTTCAGATAAGAAACCAAATTACCTTCATGGGAGGGGTTAGATATGATACCACATGACACGCAAGTGTGGTACTTAGAGACATGGTTTAGTGTTGGACTTGGCAGTGTTGGGTGAATAGTTGGACTTAGTGATCTTAGAGATCATTTCCAATGATTGCTAATGGCTCCATGATCCTGTGCTGTCTCATCCAAAGAGTCATTCCTTTGATGGAAGAGCTGTAATAGCAGTGTTGTCTTGGTGATAGTTTTACTTGAAGTGGAACATAGGACTGACTGGACACCCTCTAGAAGTTCTTTCAAATCAAACCAGGCCAAACCAAACCAAACCAAACCAAACCAAACCAAACCAAACCAAACCAAACCAAACCAAACCAAATCAAACTCAGTATTCTGCTTTGATGCTCTCCTTGGCTACTTGAAGATTGATTGTAACCTGGTGAATGGGGCTGCAAGGTCAAAGAGGTGGGCTTTAACACTGACACAGAAGTGAAAGGAGTATGTGTGTGCCAGCCCTCTGACTACTGAGTTATCGGACAGAAACTGGTTGGTGTAGCTATTATCTGTATTTTGTAAAAATTTTAGTATTCCAGACCTCAAATCACAGGAGAGTTTTTGGAGGTTGTTAGCTATATGTGGACATACATGCTCTGATCCACACTGCAGGAAATAGCATGTGGTCTGGCAGTATTAGATGCAAGTAACACTTTTGATTCATGCAAGAATCTCCCTCATGGCACCTGCCTTTGCCAGTTTCATCCCTCCCAGGATTCTTGGCAGTAGTGCTGAGAAGTCTCCTACTAAAAAAGATCCACAATCTTGTTGCAAAGCAACATGGAAGCTGTTTTATGGACCTGTGCTATATTGTGGCACTGTCATGGTCATGCACTGGCTTGTCGGGCTGGCTGCACACATAAGTAGTGCGTAGTAAATCTATTCTTACAGACTGTGCAGTCCAGCTTAGTCTTCAAAGTTATGCTAATATCTCTTCTCAAAATGATGATACTGTACTGTTCTTGTAGGTGAGGAGAGGGAGTGCCATCTGCTCAGCCATGTAAATTGTCACCATTTCATTCACTTAAAATGATTTTTGTCAGTTTGCTCTAGTTGTAAATATGTCCAGCTGAATTTAACAATCTTAAACCATTAATTCATTCATTTTTCCTGGTGCAAAATGTAGGTTTCAGGCTAATATTAAAATGTAGACTATTGAAGCCCAGAATTCCTTGTCCTGGCAACTAGTTAAAGAAGATTGGAGAAAAAAAAACACTCCTCAGAAAAACATAAATATTTTAGAGTAGTGAAATGAATTTCTACTGCAAATGCTGTATAAATAGAATATGTCATTTATAGAGGTATCCATTTACAAATATATATGCTTTTAGACAGATGGATAGATAGGTACACAAGTGACAAGGTGACCAAGTTGTGGTAAAGAGGCAGAGAAAGTAATTTTTATTTACCTGATAAATGTTTTTCAACTATAACAACTGTCTTCCTAAGATAAAACTTTGTTTCCTTTGCATGAAACTTTCCTTCCCTCAGAAAAATCCCATCATATATGCTGGGTTAGTGGTTACTCAGCTTTACAGCTGAAGGGTTGTAGATAATTCTAACAGATCGAGGTAGCTGTAATCAATATTGTATCTGCTTTGGAACTCTTAACCTGTGCTTCCTGTGGCTCCAGGCGCTCATCAGGGAAGGGCCGTGGACTAACATAAATCCTTTCTCCCAGCAGCTGGGTTGTTGCTTCAGAGAAGAAGAGCATCTGCTTGCAGTGTGAGAGGGTCACATTACCGCAGTTCCCATGCCTGATAGAAAATGGTGGTGATATGCAAATGTGAGCACCAGTAGGTACAAATGAAGATGCCATTTAAAAGTTGCATGATGTGACTCAAGTGATGCAAGTTGAAATTCAGATCAGTCTGTACAAGTTATGTCCTGCTGCAGCTGTCCAGAAATCTGAAAGTCCATATGTGGGACTCAGGTTGCACATTAGAACTAGAAAGATCGGGCTGTGCATATTTAAAAGGGAGAAAATTGCATGTGCCCATAAGTTGCTACAAATAGTCATTTATAGGAAGTTTTAAGAGGTAATCACCTGTCTGCCAAAATATCAGTGTTGTCTTTAATCATGTTTCTGCTGGATGAGTAGAAAACATCAGAAAAAAATACATAAAAAAACAACCCAAAACAACACCCCCCCCCCAAAAAAAACCCCAAAAACCCAAAACCAAAATGAAGCCAGAATTGCCAAACCATATAATTATGAAGAAAACAAGTGATTAAAAATAATTGGCTGCAATAAAAATGAACCTAAATTTTATTACATGTGTAATTTTGGGATTGGACATAGTTGTCATGACTTTTAACAACGTAAAACCCCTATTAAAGGGAAGGACACCTCATTTAAATCCATGGAAACTACTGTATAAGTATAGTTCATAAAATGAACTAAATTCACTTCTAACTAAACTATTTAGTTTCATTCTAACTAAATTCTAGACTTTTGTTGAAATAATTCACTGTTTGATCTTTCAGTTATGTTATGTAAAATAAATGCAGAGTTCTTCATTTCAACTGTGACATTCATTTGCTTTCTACTGTAAGCTTGATTGACTATATAACTTCTTGTCCCAAGGATTTAGGAAACAATGAAAGCAGCAACTCAGCAGAGTGAAATACTTATTTAGGTTACTTGGATAATTCATATCTGAGATTAAAGAAATACGAGTTCTGGGGAGTACATGGGATACTTGATATGTGTGCTTTATGTATAATTTCCTTAAGGTCTGTAAGAAAATTAAATTGAATTTAATCAGAAGTTTTGCTCTGCACTGATCTGTGAGAACCTAAGGTGAAATTGGATGAAGAAATGTATTTATGGAGATGATCCTCTTGTATTCCCATGCACCTTGCTTTTGGAGAGGAGTTGTTTTCCAATAGCTTTCATAATTTTGTTTTATTTCTTCTTCAACTCTGATATTTTATTTATGCTTTATTCCCATATCCAACACACAGATATGCACATGAATACATTGAGAGCCATGTACATATGACTGTAATTCTCTCAAGAGAAAATGTCGCTGTCAATAAATACGCAATGTGGCACATTTGTGACCAGGGCAGGCAGTTCTAAGATGCATGACTTGATTATTTCAAAACCAGATTTCTTCAAACATGCCAAAGGCAGGTATATGTCAAGATAAAAGGTACATGAGTTGGAGTGTAAAAGGGCAACCTAAACATTTTTCAAAGTGTTCAGAAATCTGTGTGCTTATATTCCATACCTCAGAACTCACCAGACTGGACTTTTACTGCACTTTGATAATAACTTACTGTTGGGTAATGAACAAACATGAAAAATATTAGCACAACAGACCATGTTCTTAAACCTCTAAATGTCATGATAGAAATTAAATACCTTCTCAACCAGTATTGTGGCCATTGCAAGTGAGGTTCTATTAAAAAAGTTTTCCCCTTTGTTTCCTCATTTGAAATATTCATCTATGTAGCCCTCAGAGCTCCTTGCTATTAAATGTTTTCAGACATTTAAAACACTTCAGCTTTTAAATGCTTCAGACTGTCCAGAGTTTTTGAAGTACTGTCAAAATTGAAAGAAACCGATACTGCCACTGGCATTTCTTCATATGCTCAGAAACCCTCTCTTCTTCATAAGGAATTACTTCTGCACTTGTTTTCAGGGCTAAAAGTTATTCTGCCAATATTCATGAAGATGAACTTGTCCTTGCTACTTACATTTTATTTGTGGAAAACAGATCAGATAGACTGCCAGAATGCTCTGGGAGTTAGTTCAGTTTAAAGTCAATACTGAGCCAAAGAGATGGTCCCAATGTCCCACAGATCATTCCTTAGACTGTCAATCAATACGTTTCACCTGAGTCTCTCTAACTACTAAGTCCAGTAGCAAGTAACACCAAGGAGGGAAGTGCTCATCTGTTGGAAATATAATGAACACCTCAGTAAGTGAGACCAAGGGTCTATCTAGCCTAATTATGTCTCTCATATAGTGCAGTGGGAAAGGCTGTTAAAATGTTTTTTAGAGTTTGCTTGCTGGCATGTTTTTCCCCATTGTGTGCTCTTTCAGCTTATAGACACTATTGAGATCTTCATTACTGCCGTAAATGATCATCCTTCATTCTTGGTCGGTATTTTTTTCGTGTACTGCATCCAGCTCTGAGGTCCTCAGCATAAGAAAGACATGTATCTATTGAAGCAAGCCCAGAGGAGGCTACCTCTGAAGATGATTAGAGGGATGGAGCACCTCTCCTTGGAGGAAAGGCTGAAAGAATTTGGTTTATTCAGCCTGGAAAAAACACTTTGAGGTGACCTAGTTGCAGCCTTCCAGTACCCAAAGGAAGCCTGCAAGAAAAATGGAGAGGGACTTTTTATAAGGGCTTGTGTTAATTGGACAAGGGGGAATGTATTCAAACTGAAAGAGAGTAGGTTTAGATTAGGTATCAGGAGGAAGTTCTTTACTGTGAGGGTGTACTGGAACAGGGAAGCTGAAGATGCCCAATCAAAGCCAGGTTGGATGGGGCTCTGAGCAACCTGGTCTAGTGATTGTGTCCCAGTACATGGCAGGGGGATTGGAACTAGAAGATTTTAAGGTCCCTTCCAGCCCAAACTGTTCTATAATCTTACGATTCTATGATCCTTCTATTTTGTTTGTATCTTTTTGGTAAGAAAGTGCCGTTGCTTCAATTTTATTGAACAGAGTCAGACACGAGATCAACCACTGAGTAAGGGAACGAAACTTTTGTCTCCAACTTCTCTACTAGCACCCTATCTAATGAGGTCAGTTACTTTGTTTGACCCATGGGATTAAGAAAAATACTGATTAGCAACTAACTTGGACTTAGGTTTTGCCGACTTTTTTTAACCTAGCTGCTTTCATAGATGTTCATTTATTTAGCCTTTTTCAGTGTGGCAATGTTTGTTTCCAAGATCATCCACTAGGTTTTCTTTTCTGTTATGTTCAAAGCAGAAATGCAATTTATACACATAGTCTTTACTAATATAATTATTTTTTTTAACCATATCTCCTTCCAAGTGTTGTTGATCATAGTCAAGATTATTCCAGTTAATTATTCACAGGAAATAAGTCACCTGATAGCCATTGAACACTCCATGAGCAGAAAATACCAAACCCTTTTGAATTTAGATAGTAAGAGTAAGAAAGATAGTAAGACGAAGAAACTGTCTTCAATAAAGCAAAAGTGAGGAGCTCAATACAGCTGACAGAGAACTTGAAGCAACAAAGAATTTGGAGACATCAAAGAGAAGTTGGTTTCCATTAATTTGCCTTTGTCAAAAATGGCTGCTTTCCATTTATATTACCCTCAATGCTCATCAGCTAAATTTTACAGAGCCTTACTTCAGTTATTTGCTGGAGGACTTATTTTGATGGATTGAAATTATGCTATGGTTTTTTTCTCCTTCTTTGGTAAAATGACAGCTGTAAGTCAGGCTGTAGCCAAATACAGCATCACTGTTTATATTTTCCAAAAATATTTATATTTATGCATCAGAGATGTTAACTCAGTTTTGAAAAGCTGGGTGCTTAGATAAATTGATTATGAATTAAATAGAATATGTTTTCATATGTGATTGGGAAATCACTATTCCCCAAACCTAAATATATTGCACATTTCCAGGAGATTTATATTTTTCTAACAGAACACACAGGATACTACACCTTTTGTAACTGAAAGAGTTGCTATTGAGGACTGCATCAAATGTCATCCCATACTGATTTTCTGTGCTTAAATTACAGTTGCATGACTTAAATGCAGTAAGCTTGCACCACTAAGGCTAAGAAAGCCCCTGTGAAATATCTAAGTAGCTCACAGAAACCTTGCAAAATCCTGTCAAATATGGGAAACTCTAAAAAAATTGTTCCGTTTTCTCTGAAGAAATTAAAAGATTATGTAAATGTCCTTGAAAATAAAACTTTATAATTCAAAAACAGACAGGTTCTTTACTATAAAATCATAAATGCCATTCACATTGGACTTTTATAAGGACTTAGACAGTGAGATTTCAAAGCAAATCATTTAAAGGAAATATTGAGTTATTAATATCAGAAAATCATGAACATTGGATTGCTAGGTGACTGAAACAGTTCAAACTAAAATGAAAAAATGATAAAGCATGGATTTGTATTTTCAATTTAAAACAAAGAAATAATTAGATAATAAAATAATTTTGAGCCTCCACAAAACCTACAGGGTAAATCTGTGCATTGGAAATTTTTCCATCCTTTTTATTATTTTCCCCTAGTTTGATTTTTTGATTTCTGGGATCACTTAGAAGCTAAAGTTTCTCGCATGATGATTTTCACATTGAACAATCTGCTATTTCAAAGGAAGACAAAAAGTAAGCAGTTGGGCTTGTTAGCGAGTTCTTTAATGTCCGAGTTGTAAATACTACCAAAAGACATGTGACAAAAATTATAAGGGTAAATGCATTTTTGATTCTGAAAGATGCTAAAAATATGAAGCAGAAAACTTCATGATTCAAGGTAAAGGCACTTGAATAAAGCAAAACCAAAGGCTGTACATGGAAGCAAGGGAAAACCAAAAGATTTCTTCCATACTTCCCATCAGCAGGTGATACCCAGCCGCTTCACAGCTAGGGCTTTAGTATGAAGAGCAGTAGCTTTGGAAGACAAATGCTGTACTAATGAACTCCTCTCCCCCCTTCTCTCAGCCTTTATTGCTGAGCAGATGTCCTATGGTATGGATATCCCTTTGGTTACTTTGGGTCAGCTGTCCTGGATATGTCACCTCCCAAGCCGTTGCCCACCCCGAATCTACTGGATACAGCAGGGAAATCTTGGAGGGACAGCACTGATGTGTTTTATCAACACCTTTCTAGATACCCTATAATGCACAGCACTATGAGGCCTGCAGTGGGGAAAACTAACCCTGTCTCAAACACACCCAACACAGTAGCATCTCATTTTAAAGTATGTTTTTTAATCTGTTAATCTGAAACAGGTTGTTTTCTTCTGATGTCTAACATTAAAATAAACCCCCAAAGTCTCATAAAGAAGCGTCTTCTTGCTTAAATAATCACTAATACTAACAACTGAAATTACTACCAAGACTCTGAAACTGGATAGAATTAACTGTAGAAACTTCTGTAGAAACTGGAAACAAGAATTGTTGAAATGCCTTTTACTGTTATCCTTGATGCAAGTCCCTGTACAATATGTTTAAGCACAAAAGCATGCTGCTCAGGTACAATTGAATTGATAAAAAAAATAATGATACACATTTGTGAGATCAAAGCAAGCGTCCTTTCTTTCCAAAAATAAAAACACTGCTGCAAAGGCTTAAACATAACAGCCGGTTGGATGAAAAACAGCTGAACCTGCTTTTTTGATACCATTTTCTGGGAGGGTGATTTTCAATCATTTCAGTTATGGGTCAATGAATAAAAAGGAAGTAGCTTATTGATGAGTATCTGCCATGGTCATTACTTGTTAGTGCCAGTTTCACTGAGACTGAAACGTAATCCTGAAGGAGCACAATTGACACAGTGGTTTTAACTTCATTTCAGTCACTGAGATACAGCACTGTGAAAGGTACCCAGATTTTCTGAAGACTAAGTTCATGTGTCCCCTTAGATAAAGGTTTTGGGGGTCAAGGAGTTGCTTGTATTATCAGGACATGTGCAAAACACACTCTTTTTTCAAGAAAGATTTCTCATTCGGTTTGATTCAACTCCTTTCACATATCCCTTAGAGCAGTTAACCTTTGGGTTAGCACCCAGGAAACCAATATGTTTCCTTCTGAGGTCAACAGAGGACCTGCTGCTTTCCAACTTTTAGCTGGAATCTGTCAGACTTCTGTATAGTTGCTGTGCCAGGCAAGCAGACAGACAAGTGCACACTGTGTGTGCAAGTTGTTTCATGCAGTTTTGCACATAAAAGTCTCAAACATCAGGCATTGAGGTTTGGACCCAGAAGTGTCGGCAGATGGAGGAAGGTGTAGGTCTCCTCAGTCATAGAATCACAGCATATGCTGAATTGGAAGGGAGCCACAAGAATCATCAAAGTCCAGCTCCTGGCCCTGTCCTGCACCATGTCCAAGAGTCACACCATGTGCCCAAGAGCATTGTCCAAACACTTGAACTCTGTCAGGCTCGTGCTGTGACTACTTCCCTGGGGATTCTGTTCCAGTGCCCAACTGCCCTCTTGGTGAAGAAGCTTTTTCCAATATCTAGCTTAAATCTCCCCTGACACAACTTCAGGCCATTCCCTTGGGTCCCATCACTGGTCACCTCAGAGAAGAGATCAGTGCCTGCTCCTCCTGTTCCCCTCATGAGGAAGTTGTAACGGCAGTGAGGTCTCCCCTCAGTCTCCTCTTCTCCAGGCTGAACAGACCAAGTGCCCTCAGCCCCTCCTCACATGGCTTCCTCTCAAGGCCCTTCATCATCTTTGTTGCCTTCCTTTGGACACTAACAGTTTAATGTCTTTCTTACATCGTGTTGCCCAAAACTGCCCCGAGCACTTGAGGTGAGGCTGCCCCAGTGCAGAGCAGAGCAGGACAATCCCCTCCCTTGCCCAGCTGGGGATGCTGTGCTTGAGTTAACAAAAGTGAGTTATTACTAGCCATCTTAATTAAATCCCCCTTAAAAAATTCCTTGCAAAATCTTTATGACAGGTAAGGATCATCCAGGAATCTCCTGTGAAATTAAGAGAAGGGGAGAAGGAAGAATACAGAAATTTGAAAAGTAATGTAAAAATGGGGATGTTTTTACTGATATTTTGGAGGCAAGCCAAACTACTCATTTTGATTCCTACTTGCACGATTTATTTTGTCAGTCTTCTTTTTATATTGCATAAGACAAGAGATTAATAGGAAAAATAAGGACACAGAAGAAAGTTTTAAAGTACTTAAACTGACAATCCAAGTATCATAGATGTTGAGTTCCCAGGCAGTAAATCTTCCTTCTGCAGTGGGCAAGTCTCTCTGCCTCCAAAGAGCTTCAGGAGAGCCATAGGATTCAGCAGGATCACTTCAGCTTTGGATTCAGCAGGATCACTTTCATAGCTTTCTCTGTCAGAAGAGAACAGTAATGTGCATTAAATGTAAGCTTTGTTGGTGGATGGGATTAATTTTACTAGTGATATACACTGAATTTAGATATGCAAACTATTCAAAAGTTGGAGGTAAGAGGTTCACAGGTAGGCCAAATTCTGGGGTTCCTGAAGTGCTAAAGATTCTGCCAGGTCTGATTTAGAGTTTTTACAGGCTGTAAAACACAAACTCTGGAGAAAGTTTTCAAGATTTGATTCACTGTACAGGTTAATATCCCATACTGTTTTCTTTGGCACTCCATTGTTTATAAATGAAAGCTTTCAAATTGAAATCAAGTTTCTGGCAATTGCCTTTCTGGGGACAAACAAAAGAACCAATAAGGAGCTGTACAAGAGCCTTTCAGGAAGTCATTTAGGAGCTTGAAATTCTGCTTGAGAGTTTTCCCTTTGTTATTGAACTGATTGCTTCCTCCTTTGGTATCTCCTCCTCTGCCCTGCAAATGAAACATCCAGTCCTGTCTTTCTGGAGAGAGTTGATGGATGAAGCAGTTTCATACTATGCACTGCTACCCAAGCTCTTTTTATCCCAAATGAATTCTGCATATGGCTGATTTTCCCCATACAAAGTAAGAAGTAAACAGAGAGTGATAGATATTGCCTTTCCATCATCTGATCTGTCAGCTGCTGTACATTAGGAAGTTATCTATGCCTTTAATTGTGAGTAGGAGAGGGATTTAGAGCTTGCAGGAACGTAATTGTTTCACAGTAAATCTACAGATAAGCCCCTCTTCCTTACTGCCCACATAGTTCCACTGATTTTAGAATATTAAATTGTCCTTTTCTCTTCAAATGCTGGTGCCTAAAGGAAGATCTATTATCCTGAAGTCTTCGTAGCTGAGACTCTAATGGGATGCTGATATTGCAAACCAATAACTAAAATCGGGAAATATTAAAATGAAGCATAAGGCTGCTTTTATTGCTGCCATAGTTCTTTACTCCATTAATTTTGAAATATATTTCTATTTTCTGTCTAATCTCAGTCTTAGAGTTAAAAGTTTTGATAATTGGCAAGTTTCTTTCTCACGTGATGTATTCCCGGAGACAGAGTGTAAGCATCTGGGTAGAGGGTAATGAAGAGGAAGGATTTCTACCTTTGACTGTGCCAGACACTGTGAAATTCTCTTTTCAGTTTACTTCAGCATATACAACAGACTTGTTTTGATGTCTAATTCTCAAATTTCAATGGATTGCTTATTCCTTATTATGAATGGTTTGAATTCAAGTGAGCAAATCCCTAATGAAAATCTGTTAAATGGTCCTGTGGTTAAATAAATACCTGCGGTCCCTCTGCGTTTGTCTTCGGTTTTTTTTTATCTCCATCAGTCTTGTCTTGTCTGTGTGGTGAATCTGTGCCTATTTAGCAAAGACTACGTGTGTAAATGAGATAATGAACAGCCACAGTTGCTTGTGTTCCCCAGCCTGCCTAAGACAACTGATGTTGCTCATTGATACTATTAATAAGACAAATGCACACGAGAAAAATGTCTCTGTTTATCCATCCTCCCTTCACTGGCAGGAATCTACACTACAATAACACTGCTCATGGATGTAATATGAAGTGATTTCTTATTTAGTATTAGTCTAATTAATTACATTCTTTGAATCAGTGGGTGATGAAAGGCAATCATGATATAAAAAAATGAGACAAACACTGCTTGCTCCAGCCCCAGGTAGGATGTGCTGTTCCTGTCCTATCTCTCTAAAGAAGCACAAGTTACTCCATGTTAAGCTTGAAGATTCCATGTGACAAGAGTGTCCCCCCAGGACAGGGGACACAGAGATGTGGATGTGCAGCTTGTTGGAGTTGCTCTTTCT